>CAJQUW010005619.1:0-534672 GCA_907163375.1 Prostheceraeus crozeri | reverse complement strand
TAAAACAATCAAAATTATCTAAAGAAGATTATGCAGAAGCTGAAAAAAATTGGAGAGAGTTAAATTGTAGAACAATGTATGATTATACAATGAAATATCTTCAGATAGATGTATTAATACTAGCTGATCTTTTCGAAAACTTTCGTGATATGTGTTTAGAATATTACGGAATAGATCCATGTTATTGTTATTCTACACCGGGTTTAACATGGTTAGCAGGATTAAAACATACCGGTGTTAAACTTAAACATTATAAAGAAAATACATATGATAAATTATTATTTTTTGAATCTGGAATTAGAGGTGGAGTTTCATCAGTTTTAGGTAATAGATATGTTAAATGTTATAATAAGAAAGTAAATCCACAAGAATATGGAATAATGAAACCTTTATCTCCAGAAGAAAAAGAAAAAATATTAGAAATTTTTCGAACGAAACGAGAAGGAGTAGAACGTGAAAAAGCAATTGATGAATTCATGAGAGAAAACTATTTGTTATATTATGATTTTAATAGCTTATATTCTTCTTGCATGATACAAGAATTACCAACAGGTGAAATGTCATGGTGTAATATTCTAGATTATCAAAAAACATATGATGGAAATTATTATCATGGTTATATATATGAAGTTGATTTAGTATACCCTGATGAAATAAAAGATAAAACAAAATATTTTCCTTTCTGTCCCGAAAACAAAATTCCTAATATAGAAGATTTTTCAGATTATCAAAAATCTTTAATTCCTAAGAAATACAGACCAACAAAAAAACTTATGTTAACACAAAGCAATAAAGGAAAGTATGTTGTTGAAGGAAGAATGCTAGATTGGTATTTAGATCATGGAATGATTCTCACCAAAATACATCGAAAACTATTTTATCAAAAATCTAGGTGGTTAAAAAATTATATAGAGTTCAATATTGAAAAACGTAAAATAGCTAAAAGAAATAAAGATGATTTTGGAAACGTGTTCTTCAAATTAATGAATAATGCATTTTATGGTAAGACTTTAGAAAATGTGCGTAATAGACAAAATATTGAAATAGTTTATGATAAAGATAGGTTTCAAAATTTAACAAGGAAACCTACATATAAAAGAACTACTAGATTTAGTGATGAACTATGTGCTGTACATTTACGTCGAATTAGCGTAAAACATGATAAGTTTAATTTTATTGGTTTCACTATATTAGAATTAGCTAAACTATTTATGTATAGATTTATATATGATTATTTAGCACCTGCTTATGGCAAAAACTATAAATTACACTTTACAGATACCGATTCTGTTTTCTTAGAATTAACAATACCGTATAATTCTACACTTGATGAAGAAATAGATAAAATAAAAGATATCATTCATCCTTCTGATTTATGTAAAGTAAAAGATGAATTAGAAGGAAATGAAGATTTCATAACAGAAGCTATATTTTTAAAATCTAAATGTTACTGTTATGATACAACTAATAATATTAAAACACATAAAACATTAAAAGGAATTTCAAAGGCATCAGTGGCTAATCAAATAACATTTCAAGATTATAAAAATGTATTATTTAATAATGAAATAAAAACAGCATGTAATTATAGACTTAATTCAAAAAAACATAACATGTATTTAAAAGAAGAACATAAATTAGCATTAGATCCATTTGATGATAAAAGAAAAATTTTACCTGATGGAATAACTACTGAACCTTTTTAATTTTCTAATTTCTAAGATAGACAAATTTGATATATATGTAAAATAAAAAAAAATATTGTAACACTATATTTGTATATTTTTATCACTCCGCGAAAATATTTTCGATAACTCTTTCATGAATTTTTTTATCAATATTAATTGTAATGAAGCCATAATCTTTTGACCAAGCATTATTACTAGATTGTTTGAATTCATCTTTATTTCTTACGCATAAATCTCTTAACAAATCACTTAAGTTTCTTGCATTTATTTCGAATAGTATAAATATATTTGCATTCTTTCTAATAACACTTCCATCTAATGAATACATACTTTGTGTTAAATAAAATACACTACAGTTATTATGTCTACCTCTTGTGAAATGATTTCTCTGAACTGACTGATTTCTATCATTAACACAATCATCAAAAATTACACAATGTTTCATTGTTTTATCTAGTTTACTAGGATCTTGCATATTACCACTATCACCTATTAATTGTATCTTTATATAGTTATTTTTATTAGATTCTACTAATTGATTATTTTTTGCTGCTTCTTCACACCACGAACTTATTTCTTCTTCATCTTCAGATTTTTCATATTCTTTGAATAATGAAGCAATTGCTGTTTTTTTAAGATTATTTTCAAATCCATATTTTAAAAATTGATAGACGGGTTGTTCTGCCGTTGTTGTATAAATTATAAGATTGTTATAATCCAAAAAATTTGGAGTCGTTAAAATTTTAAATAATAGATACGTTTTTCCGCAACCTGATCTTCCACAAATAACTGACAAAACTTTATTAGATAAATTTGGATGATGATTAAATTTAAGTTTTTTTTTATTTAATGGTAGCACTTCACTCATTTTTTAATAAAAAAATTTATTTTTATTTTATTTTTGTTTTTAAAGAAGAAGAAGAAAATTAAACTTCTCTAGCTTCGCGTGGGAGTTTATACCTCCCGAACGGGAGTTTATACCTCCCGAACCAAAAGATCTATCATAATCTCTTCACCTCCAAAATTTATTTCTTGTCCTTTCTCATCAGTGATTCTAATGCCAATGTTGTTAATAGTTTTTCTTGTAATAGGGAAATATATTAATGTTTGGGGAAATACATTTAATCTATAACCAATGGGTACAGTAAAAGCTAGAAAACTGAATATTAAATTTGACAATTTACCATTTATATATCCTCCTTCAATAATGTCACAATGTACAACAATTGAATTTATTTCAGTTATTTTTGGAATCTTCTCACCTAAATGATAACCTTGACTATAGGTTTGTTTATTAAATCCTAATAGCTTTGACAATGATCTATCATGATTAAAATCAACTTGATGATTTTCGTCTAAAGTAAGAGAAAATTTATTAACTGCCGGTTCAACTGCAAAATGTAATTGTTTCTTATCTTTAAATGATATACCTAAATGTCTCTTAATTTCATTTGATATTGATTGAACTTCGTAAGAACCAGGAAGAAAAGTTAGTATTTTCCATGTTTTGCCTTCATCAGTAGAATATCTAAATTGATCATTCACATCTTTGATAACGTTTTGAATAGTGTTAAATGTAGAAAAACTAGTCAATGCAATTTGATAATTTTTATTTTGTTCCAAATGTAGAATGGGTTCTAAATTACAAGTGTGTGATGAAGTAGTTGTTATAATTTTTAATGTCGTACTAAATTTTGATGAACCCAAAATCTCTGTTAGATTTTCTAAATGATTATTAATTTTGTCTAAATCTGCTGAACACATTTTTTAGTGAAAATTTTGAATAAACATTTTTTATAAAAAAATTAAAAACAACAACATATTTCAGCTACGGGCGAAGCCCTAGAACATTCGGTTCGTTATACTTTTATAATCCTCTTCATTTAGAATCTTCTTTTCTAACAGTCTTTTCAATATAGCATGAATTTCATTGAAACTAGAATTATGTCCTTCTTTTATTGCAGATATTAAAATATTTAATCTATCTAGTAATTCTTGTGGATCATCTGGTAAAAATATGGTTGTTTCTGTTTTCTGTTTTTCAGATAAACCTTTTCCTACTTTAACCCCCGATGATAATAAATTTTCTAATTGTTTATAACGTCTTAGAGATTTTATTGCACCAACTCTATCTAACATAGCTTTATATTTTATAAGATCTTCTACAGCATAATTATTTAAATCTGCTCCTCTTAAAAGATTAACAAAATTTCTATCTAAATTAAAAGCATATTTATCTGGTGAAAAAATTAAACCTCGAAAAGGTTGTGGAAATATTTCTTTTTGTCCGAGATAAAATCTAGGTATTATTTTTCCATCTATAAATGAAATAGAATGTTCAAATTGCATAGATTTTGGTAATTTCTTATTAATGTTTGATTCTAGTAATCCATAGTCATCTAATATAGTTTTGTGCTCTGGATCTGTTATATCAATTTGTTTATCATTATTTGTACTTTCTTTTTCAAGAGTTTTAAATGGTTTCATAGTTTTCTCAAAATCAGTTTTTACTTGCTCGGTTTGCTGCATTTTTTCAAACATATCAGATTGAATACCAGCTTTTATCATTCTATGTTGAAGATGATTTTCTTTCATAATATTTCTTTGTTTTATTAACTCTTCTAATTGTTTTATTCTTTTTTGATTATCAGCTCTAATTTTATCCATTTTTAAAATATAATATTTGAATTTTGTGGTAACATTGGAATACAACAAAAACATTTTACTGAACAAATTATTTTTTTATTGCTTTGTTGTTTGACATCTTTTCGTTTAAAGTTTTCTCGTTTTAAGTTTTGTTTAATAAAGTTTTGTTTAATAAAGTTTTGCTTAAATTTTCGCTTAAAGTTTTTAGCTCTTCTAAAAAAATTTTATCATTTTCTTCATTAGAAATTTTACCACCAGTAAAAGTTTTACCATCACTAGAAATTTTGCCATCCTGTCTATTCTTATCATCAACTTTTTCGGACTGTATTTGAAAGGTTTGATTTACTTCATTAGCTATTTGATCAAATTTTTCAATCTCATCTAACGTAATAACATTATCATCACATACTCTTTGAAAGTAGTAATGTAGTTTATCATAGACTTCTTTAATATGTAAATGCTTAGTTTTTAATGATTTTCGTTTCTTAGTTATTAAAGATTTATCTAACATTGTAACAAGTGAAGTTGCAAAAACACCCGTACCTGTTAAAGCTGTAGCAACTACTGGAATTGCTAAAACACCTGAAGATATAACAATTGTTAAAGCACCTAAACTTATTGTTAAGAATATGCCAATTCCTTGTGTTACATTCTTAACTTTAGTCCATCTCTTTCTTAATTTTTTATAATGCTCTAATCTTAATAATAATTGAGATTCCTTATCTTTCATATACCTAACTCTATCTTTGTGTTTTTCAATATTTAATTCACTTATTTTTAATTGAGACAAAGAAGGATATATTCTTGAGGTTTCTTCCATTTTTGTTTCTTCCATTTTTAAAGAAATATTTTTTAGTCACATGATATATTTTAAAAACCTGAAAAATGGATTTAAAAGACGTTTTTAAAAATACTAATTTTCAGTGTCCTGGAACGGTCATGATTTTGGCGAGGGTGAAAATTGTAATTCTCAAATTTGAGATTCTCAACTTTTATGATTTTTGGTGTCCGGTTTTACATGACCTGGAACGGTCATGATTTTAAGGGTGAAAATTGTAATTCTCAAGTTTTGAGATTCTTAACTTTTATGATTTTCGGTGTCCTGGAACGGTCATGATTTAAGCGGTGAAAATTGTAATTCTCAAATTTGAGATTTTGAAAAATTTGAAAATTGGGTATTTTTAAAAACGCCCAAATTTGTGAATTTAGGTCTTCATAACCTGAAAAAGGGTTCAAATTCATGTATTTAGGTCTTAAAAACCTGAAAAAAGGGACTAAATTCATGAATTTATGTCGTTTTTAAAGATACTATTTTTTTGAATTTTATGGTGTCCTGGAACGGTCTAAATTCATGAATTTAGGTCTTAAAAACCTGAAAAAGGGTTCAAATTCATGAATTTATGTCGTTTTTAAAGATACTATTTTTTGAATTTTGTGGTGTCCTGGAACGGTCTTTTGCCCATTACTGTTGATTACCGTCGAACTGAATTTACGATTAACAGCCGCATTATACGATGTAGGACAGCTTGTAATTTTTATCATTACATCAGCAAACTGCCTTGTTGCATCCTTTTGTGTGCGAGTGTGTCTCGGAAGTATCGCTATTCGCCAAAAGTACCGGGCTAATAAGTTTTGTATCCACGCTAATCAAGATTTGCACAGCATGATATCAAATTCGACGATATTAAAATATGTGACCTGTTTAAACTGGTGAGTTTCCACATTTGTTTCAACAGGATGTTTAAACCATATGCTGCCACCCTGTATTATATCATTTAATCTCATAGAAATTAAATATACCATAGAAAGTCCTAGAATGGAAATTGCATGAAAATTATGGCACACGCCGGGGAACTTAGTTGGGGCAAAATGCAACTTGTGCGATATGGCTTCCATGTTTTTTGATTGGCATTTATATTTATCAGGCCAATTCTTGATCTGGATTGTTGGCCCTTGTCCAAAGACCATGTACTCAAAAGCAATAGTGAATTTACAAAATGCTGCGCCGACAGGATGACAAAGAAGGAAATCCTTTTAAACGTTCTGTACGTTCATCATTTTGAAATATCGCTCCGATAATCTATCAATAGCATAGTCATGCTCTTACGCAACTTGTAATGTCGATTTACAGAACATGCATATCTCCAGCTTGAAATCAGAGACCAAGAAATCTTAGAGTATTCATTTTACTTTTAAGGGTCCTCCTGTTCACTAAATTTGAATAATTTTCAAAATCTCTGTATGCATTCGAATATCAGCTTCCAAAATATCACATGTGTCATTCAATGATTAATTGAAAAGTTCCAGTGACATTTCATTTATTTAAGAAATGATTGTCGGTAAAGAAACTTTCAATGTGTTTATTCCAGAAAAGCACCAGGTTTATTAGCCGCTTCAAGAAATTATCCAATAATTAGACTTTATATCTGTGAATTCTTCAAATGTTCTTACAAATAGCACAACGACCACCTTCAATTATGACTTTGTGAACCAATTTTCAATTTGCATTCCAATATTGAAAAATTGGAAAATTGTTGTCAGTGACTGCTACAAATAGACACCCTATATTAATCCATGGAATAGTAGCCTATTTCACATGAAACAATGCCGCCATCTCACTTGCAATTGTCTTCATGAAAATCCTGTAATTAGGTGTCAACAACTTCCCCAACCAACCTGGCAAATAGTTTCACTATGATACAATGTTTTAGATCGAATCTGATCTACAAACCATAGATTTTTCCATGTGCCATCATTGTACATAGGCAAGATATCAAACTTCCATTCTAGTGTACTATTATCCACTTCTATATTTAATCTCTTTGAATGCACTACAATGCTGACACGTTATATATACCATCTGAAAGGCTATTCTTTTAGTTTTGGTTGAGGAAGAGTCAAAGTTTTGTTGATGCAATAATTTAATTAAATAGTGATGTAATTACTTTCGGTTGCCATTCGGCATTTATCATGATTTAATTGGATCACATAAGCAATCACTTAATTACAATTAGCTGCAATTTTCATCACTGCCAAATCCATAAGAAGATAGCTTTCTAATCCGAATATCTTTTGTCCACATGCAAAATGTTTACATGATTGACAAATGCTTAGAAAGTAATATTCTTAATTCGCACTGTACATGCGCAACATGTAGGTCTACGGAGATGCATTAAAACACTTACAGAACTTTACCTATAATAACAAACATGAATTTTCTGCATTACTATGTCTGCTGAACTAACTTGCATTAAGAAAACATAAGTGTATTAATGCACTGATGACACTATCGTGTAATGTGCAAAGACTTTAAAATTAAGATATTTATCATTTCTCCTCTATTTTACTAGTGCAATATTTTGTAGCTCAGACAGTGAAACACTATACATTCCGGCCATCGCGATGGTATGTGTTTCATTACGCTTGGCAAAATGTGAATTGATCTATGATAATCAAAATCACACATAGTTGGAGACTTTTCAGTTAAAATTGGAATGAATGCTGTAGTAAAAACTGTCTTCTCCTTAAATAGGCCTACGAATATAAAATATCATATCATCCACTGTGTGTCTCATATAATAATCGCTGATTTGAATTGTGAAAAATTGCAATTAATTGGAATATTTGGTGCCTAATCCAATCAATTAATTAAATTGAAGAAAGTCTATCAATCAATTAATTTTTTCCATCCCCTGGTCGACTCATCGCGCAGCAGCTTAAGTCAGCGAGTTGTAGGGTCGTAGGAAGGTTGCTGTTGATTCATTCTCATTGGGTTTTACGGTTTGACGATGCGTTTTGAGTGACTTTCAGCGGACTGATTCAAGCAGTTAGAGTCAAACCTTCGATCATTTACAATGAAATTGAAAAATATTGAAACGGCCGGAGTACACCTTAGGGTCATCAAATTGTCTCAAAAACTAACATTTCGCAACGAATCACTGTCAACAAGAAAATAAAACGCGAACACGAATGCCAAGGTTCAACACAACACGAAATACGATTGTGTTCTTGTCAAGAACGCAGACTTCTAATTGACATCAGAGTGTAAAATTCTTCTAAATTTCACTTCTCTATCATTTTCAGTGGAATCAGAGGTTTCATGACTTACTATCAAATAATGTAATAAGTAGTGCAATAAGTCATGTGGAAGAGGAAATGGTAATTGAAAACGATTTGTTTCATCGGGTGACGTTTGCGAATGTCTTTTAATGAGCGGCAAAACAGTTAACAAAATTGTGTAGTGTAATGGCTTTCTTAACATTTGCAGCAGCACGCTCACTCATATCAACATCAGTATAAAATATATACATAAGCATACTATCAGTTGGGCTGGTATCATTGTCATGCACAATAATTTTTCTATACTATGACATTCATACTGCTTATTTGTTTCTTGTGGAATAGTAGCCTTCCATTTCTGATGGATCATATATTTTATTTTAGTCTTTTTATGCTCTGTATAGTTCATATGGACCATATGATTTTTTATCTTGTTGGATATCGTTACAGCATACATGTCCCTTTGCTCTTGATATGCACAGATGTAATTTTTATTGTAGGTATTTTTAGATGTGATTTCAAATGTTAAAAGACTTTATCACTATTGCTTGAAATGACAAGCAATAGTGATGTCGACAGAACTTGCGCAAAAGATAGAATCTTCTTATTTGATTGAATTATGTTAACTTTTATAAGCAGTTTCCTGTCCGCAAGAAGTAAATAAGTAAAATGACCACTTTCATGAAATACCTACAATGGACAGAAGTATATTATCATCTTGGAAGAACGAATCAATTAGACATGCTGAAACCGAAACGAATCTTATTTTCTAAAATATTAAAAACCAAATGATAATTATTCATTAAAAATGTTAGGAAAGTGAAAAGTTATATTGAATTTATGTGTGGGAGTGCTCACTCACATCGAAGCGCTTCAATGCACATCTATATTACACTTAGCAAATCTTAGGAAAAAGTGACATTGTGATCTTTTGGCATGTAATCCTTTAGATAGCAGATCATATTACGCAGCAGAATACTGAAAACGTTGTGTACATTTCAGTCCGATGAGTAAAAGTAAGCACGTACAAAAATACTTCATCGGCCTGTTGGAGAGATGGGAAATGTGTCTTCTTGCACATAATAGTGGTAGATGCCTAAATGGTGCCTGATTGTTTCAAGCAGATGTAGTAATCCATAAGAGATTTTTGAGTGCGAAATTTTTGGCTTCTGTTCCTGTTGTGTAAAATTCTCCTAGATTTTACTTCTCTATCATTTTCAGTGGGTTTGGAATTTTCGTGACTTACTATCAAATAAAGGTATAAATAGTACAATGAGTCATGCATAACGCATAACAGTAGATAAAAATGGAAAAAGATGCGTATAGAATATTGAATTCATACGGTATTGGCATAGGTACAATGGCTATTTTTCTACTTTGTTGACAGGGTAGGAAGCACTTGCGGAAGTACCACACACGGACCCCTTATATCTTAAACTCCTAGAATTGAAACCATGAATACTACAACAACATGAACTCGCATCTTGCTGACTTGGCAGAGGTTTTATGGAATGCCTAAACGAGATCTCCCATGCTTTCATGTTGTCACCGTCTTTTATGACTTAGGCTATTATTTGATATTACTACAGGTGGTAGGCCATAGTGCTAGTAATGGGAAGAAGACCGGTCCAGGACACCATAAAATCAAAAAAAATAGTACTTTTAAAAACGACATAAATTCATGAATTTAGTCCCTTTTTCAGGTTTTTAAGACCTAAATTCATGAATTTGGTTCATTCAAAAAGTACCATTTTTTTCAAAAATGGTACTTTTAAAAACGACATAAATTCATGAATTTAGGTCTTAAAAACCTGAAAAAGGGACTAAATTCATGAATTTATGTCGTTTTTAAAAGTACTCAATTTTCAAATTTTTCAAAATCTCAAATTTGAGAATTACAATTTTCACCCTCAAAATCATGACCGTTCTAGGACACCGAAAATCATAAAAGTTGAGTATCTCAAATTTGAGAATTACAATCGGGCGAAGCCCTAGAACCTTCGGTTCGATTTTCGTTGCTTAAATCATGACCGTTGCAGGACACCGAAAATTAGTATTTTTAAAAACGTCTTTTAAATCCATTTTTCAGGTTTTTAAAATATATCATGTGACTAAAAATATTTCTTTAAAAATGGAAGAAACAAAAGTGGAAGAAACAGCAAGAATATATCCTTCAATATCATATGAACGTAGTTCTGCTACCCCCTCCCTTCTGTCTTCTAGGGGTCCCTTAAGAAATTTTTTTATTATAAAATGAGCAACATAAATAAGTTTTTTAAATTATATGGAACGCAAACTACGACAAATTTCGACCTAAAGAAAATCGCAAATGAATTAGGAATAAAGAATTTTCATGTTCTAATGAGGGATGAATTACAATTCCTAAAAAATAGGCCAACAGGAACCTTCAGTTCCCGGAACAAAGTTCCATCAATAACTGTAAATTTCATAACAAATCTTCATACGTCAGATGAAAAAGGTGTACATTGGTCAGCAGGCGTTAAAAATCATCAGCAGAACTATTATTTTGATTCATACGGTTTGCCCCCTACAAATGAAGTAAAAGAATTACTTGGAACGGGAACATACAATACGTTTCAAATTCAAACACCAGGCACTACCTATTGTGGACAATTATGTTTATACGTTTTGTACAAATTACAAAAAGGAGTACCATTTCTAGATATTATGTTAGAGTTAAACAATCCATAACTCAAGCGAAGCTACCTAAAGCGCCACCTAGAGGTTAAAGCTCTGTTTTCTGTAATTCATTTTGATAAAAACGGCCTCTGATATCCTCATTATCTAAATCTTTAATTTCATAAGTAATCGGATAACTTTGATTTATTTTGCAAACTTCAAATATTTCTTTAGTCCAATAGCCAACAAAGCCTTTTTCAAATTTATTCTTATATTTAAATATTCTAACTCTATCTCCAATTTTAAATTTCGGCTTAAGTTTCTGCAAATTCGGATTACTCTCATTCAAATTATTATTCTCGAATATTTTCTTTCGTACTAAATCAGGGTCGTCAGAAGCATTCTTTGGAGTTTCTTCAATACCAGAATGAACTTTATTATTGTACTCTTCCACAATTCCTGGTAATATCTTCAACCATTTCTGATTTCTTTGCTCAGTAAATTTCTTGAATAATTTATTTTTTAACGTCCGATTGAATCTTTCTATCACTACAGCTTTTCCAGCGTTTTCAGTTGAATAAACAGTTTCAAATAGTGGCTGAACGTTTCGGTTATAAATTTCCGACCCTTTATCAACAAACAATTTCCTTGGCTTTCTATTACTTTCTTTAAAGATTTCTTCAAACGCATATTTAACTGAAAGACCACTTATTTTTTAAAGGCTTTACCCAAGCATATCGTGTATATAAATCTATAACGGTCAATGCGTATTTGTAGTCCCTTTCATTCGGAATATGAATAAGATCAGCACTCCAAATATCATCTTTATTAAATACTTTTACTTTCAATAAATATTTAGGCCTTCTGTATTCTTTATGAATTTCAGACGCGTAGGTTCGAGCGTTGCTCTCAGACAGCTTTGCTGACGTTTCATTTAAACCCTGACCGAATAATATTTTAGCTTGTAAAGCTTTCTTAACAAACATTCTTTCAATTCTTTCTCTAAAGGAAGGATTTTGAATACTATCTAATTCTTGAATCATTTTCTTATCAGCTGCATGTCGAGAACTTAGATCATGATTTCGATAAGCTAAATCATGCCTGTAAGCTGCGGCATCTACTCTATTTATCGGTTCTTCACCTGGTTTCGGATTATTATTCTCATCTAGTCTTATATCTAATCGAGTTCCTGGACCGGTATATGAATGACCAGGAAGATGTTTTTCTTTCGAATATTTACTCCAAATAAATCCAGGAAAGTTTTCTAATGTTTTTTGTATGTCACCACCGTAGGTAGTAGCCAAACTTTGTTTGTCGTCGTTACCTTCATAAATTTTACAATTTGAGTTTTTATTTTTGTTTAATAGATAATTTAATAAATCTAAATTAGCAATTTTTAATTTAATTAAATTTTCTGAATTTTTAGAATTCATTTTAAAAGATAAAAAAAATTTAAAGGTTAAATAAAAGTTTTATCGAAAAGAACCAAAGGTTCTGAGGTTATTACCTTATCATACTAGGACTTAGATATATTCCAGAACCATCCTTAGTTTCTTTAATTTCAATTAAATCATCAACATTGTGGAGAATATTTTTAAGAACTCGTTTTCCTTCATCAACTAATTTTAATTTACTAATAAAATTATCTACTACTCCTTCACCCCTAGCAACTTTCTCTAACTCTCTGTTATGACGTTTTTGTTCTTCTAATGCTGCCTTCTCTGATTTATTTTTATTTACTGCTTGGACAATACCAGCTGTCCCACCTGCAACACTTCCTGCTGCAGCTATGCCTCCTATTATTAGTGGAATTAATGGGAGAATACCGCCATTCTTTTCTTCTTGTAATTGAATATTCTCTATCATTGGTTTACTTATGTAATACTTTTTTTTGTTAATCGTAATAGTTTTAGGGGTATTTTTGTCAACAATATTACGTAATTTTAATTCAACAGTTTTATTATTATTACTTTTCGCTTGCGACATTTTTAATAAAAAAATTTTAAGTTATCAAAAATTTTAATCTATTCTAGTTATGAATAAATTATAAGTTAAGAATTTTCTTAATCTATTCTAGTTATGAAAAATTTTAAGTTACCAAAAAATTTTAAGTTACCAAAAATTTTAATCTATTCTAGTTATGAAAAAATTTTAATTAACTTATCGGAGCGAAGCTCCTCTGGCTTTAGCCTATCCTTACCATCTTTCCATTAAGAATTTCAATAGAATATTTTACATCTTCTAGCAATAAACCATAAGCCATCAATGAAGTTGTGGAATCTTTCTTTTCAATATTAATTGTTACATCACAACCATTTTTAATAATATCTTCAGATTGTGCACTTAAATCGAAACAGAAAATTGGATATAAATGTCTCCAATCTCCAGGAGTTAATTGTGGTTCAACTCCAAATTCTGTACAAAGATTTCGATAACAATCATATCCTTCCATAAATTGATTATTGGTATCATCGAATCTTAATGGATCAATTGGATATCGAGTTTGATTTAATGAAACTTGTAAACTTCGAATTGTATTAATATGAAAAATATTATTGTTCTTATCAAAACTTGGAGAATTACTTCTTTGAAATGTTAGTAATAAATATCTTGGGGTATTCGCAGTTCTAGTAAAATGCCAGTTAAATCTTTGTTCGGAAAAAGTTACTGAACTAGCAGTACGCTTTAGAAAATTTACTGGAATTGGTTTGTTAGTATTTAATCTTTTTGCAATAGCTGTTTCAACCTCTAAACTAGGAGTAATATGCGTAATCCACCATTCAAGTCTATCCATTTTTAAATATGCTTTTTTCCCAGTCTTACCAAAAAAGATTAATTCATTATTTGCCGTACGATGAATTATTAATTTAAATTTAAATTGATATGATATTTTGTCATAATCTAAATATCCGAATAATGGAGACAATGACCAATTTACTGTCTGTTTACTTTTCTTGTTAAATTCACGTCTTTCTTTATATGCATCATTATTTGTTTTATTTAAATGTTTTGCAATATTTTCTACATCTTTCGCAATTCCTGCTGCATCTGTTCCAGCGTGAGTTAAATCATCAACAATTATACCATCATTAGTATCAGGAAACCAACCTTCGATTTCATGCTTTTTATTATTTTCACCAATTGTTACAAATCTAAGCATTGTATCAATTACACCTGGAGAATCACTTATTGTTTCTATATTTTGAGTTGCAACATCTAAACGCATTTGTGTAAATAAACTTGGGAAAAAATTATTCTCTAGTGTAATATTATCGGTATCTGGTAATGGTGTTGTAAAATTAGCATCACTATATAAAGAATATTCACAGTGTAAAAATGAATCAGGTAAATATAAATAACTCTGCTGATTATCAACTTCAAAGATTAAATCACCTCCAGTGTTTACTCTACTGGAAGATCCGGGATTCATAGCAATTCTTATATAGTCATTCTTTTTTTGATTATAACTGACGAACGGAGGATCGTCTAATTTAAATTTATTTTCGATAAGCGAAGACATTTTTATATAAATTAATTTGACTTTTTGTTTTTCTCACAGACAGAAAAAAAAATTTTTACTAAAATATAATTTTAGAATTTTGCTAGACCAGCTCCGCTGCTCACGCCATTACCTCTTATTTCTTCAATTGTTTTTTCATTTCGTTTACTATCACCCTCTACAGCTATGTTAGCAATTTTGTTTTTTGTTTCATCTGAAAGTTTTTTTAATTTTTTTAGTTCTTCGGAATCATTCTTGAGTTTACGAATAGCTTCTAGTTGTTTTAATTCGTTTTGTGATTTAACAGCATTTGATATTGCACTAGCTGTACTACCTATAGCAGCTGCTCCTTTTGCAGCAGATGTAATCAAATCTTTATTATTTTTAATTAAGTTAACGATACTACCAATACCAGAAAAGATGCCATCCCCTTCTTTTTGAACGGTTTCTCTATTATCATAATGGTAAACCGGATTCATACGTGGTTCATGAGAAATTTTTTGATTTGAAGCAAATTGTTTAAGATTGTGTTTATAAATTATAGGCATTCTTTAGTAATAAATTTGACTTTTGGTAAAAAAATATAAATACGGGCGAAGCCCTGGAAGACATCTCCGATGTCCATTATAAAAAATGTTTATTTTTTGTTCTTAACTTTTACAGATTGGGTTTTTGGTTTAACTTTATCAGGAACCAAACCTGCATCAATCATTCTTTTTATTCTATGATTTTCTTTCATAATATTTCTTTGTTTTATTAACTCTTCTAATTGTTTTATTCTTTTAAAATTATCAGCTCTAATTTTATCCATTTTTAAAATTATATACTTTTATATTTTTAAATTTTTTTAAAAAATTATATTTATACTTTTATATTTTTAAAATTATATTTATATTTTTTAAATTATATTTATATTTTTTATGATTTTTATTTTTTGTAGGTAAAAAATATTTAAGTTAATATTTACAATACTCGTTTAAGATTTACGTTTATGAATATCTAACAACTTCGAGATAACTTTATTAATTGCTTGTTGCACTTTATCTATTGCATCAAGAAGCGTGTGATGTACTTTAATTTCTTTTTCAGTCATTTCTAATTTTTTCTCACTTTTCTTTAATTCTGTTTTTAAAGCATTTAATTGAACTTTAAGACCATCCACTTTTCTTTTAACGGAATCTAACTGTTCTTTATTTTCTTTAGAGTTTTTTTGTAAATTTTTCTTTAATTCATTTTCTAAATTGATTTTCAGAGTTTTCATTTTATCAACTTTTTCATTAAGTGATTTTACTTCAATTTTTAATTGATTTATTTTTTTAATTTGTTGAGTAATTTTAGAACTCAATTCATCAACACTTTTTTGAAATGTAGTTTGTAACTGCTTTAAATTTTTTTTAATTCTTTCAGGTAGTTTTTCTATTTCATCTTCTAATTGTTCTTTTAACATTTTTATCTGATGTTTATTTTTAATTACAGCAGATTTTAAATTTATAGAAAGTAATATTAAAATTTTTGATTGTTCAGAAATCTTTTTAAAAAGTTTTGCTATATCTGCTTCTAGCTCTCTATCCTTTTTATCAAGTTTTAATAATTTTTCGTTTAATGATTTGTCATTAAGTTTAAGCAACTTTAATTCGTTCATCAGCGGAACCATAACATCGTTTATATATTTTTCTTTTAAGTCATTGATTTGTGTATCAACATATTGTTTATTTGTTAACTCTGTATTTTGTTGTGGAAGAATAGAAAGATGTAATGGACCAGATAAAACGTCTCCAGTTTTCATTATATAATTTTCTAGTTCTATTTCTGATTCACGATTATTCGGGATATATGCACCTCCACCAACATTTGGTAACATCATTTTTAAACAATAAAAATAAAATTTTTTCTGATTATAAAAATACATAAATTATAAAAATAAAATTTTTCCTAATAAAAATAAAAAAATGGAAATGACTCAAATTTGTCAAGTTTGCAATATGCGTTTTTTTAAATCAAACACTATTATATTCTCATATGAAAAACACACCATGTGGTATGCATATGAATCAATTACAACCTAATAATAGTATTCAACCTAATAATAGTATTCAGAATAATATTCAACCTAATAATAGTATTCAGTATAATAATATTCAATTAGAGCAACCATTACAAAGATTAAAGCATTTATTTATTTCAGATAAAGAACAAAATCTTTATACTGCTAGAATAAATACACCTAGGCAAAATACACCTAGGCAAAATAATAATAATCCTTTTGTTAAAAATAATCCTTTTGTTCAAAATAATAATGTAGCACAAAATAATCCTTTTGTTCAAAATAATAATGTAGCTCAAAATAATTATATTGATAAAAATCAATTTGTTGAAAGTAATAACAAAAAAATATGTTCCGGATGTAATAAAAATATAACATCAAAAAATTTTGCACGTCATTTAAAATTATGCGAACAACCAGAAGAGGTTAAAAAAAATAAAAAAGATAAATTAAAAGATCAGTTATGTCGTAATTGTAATAAATATTTTACAATTCAAGGAATTACTAATCATTATAATTCTTGTATAAGTTCTACAAGACAATGTACAAGTTGTCAAATTACTAAACCTAAGACAGAGTTTTATGATAGTAAATATCAGTGTAAGGATTGTTTAAAAGAAAAAGTTAAATGTAGAGGTTGTCAAAAAATTATATTAAAGAAAAATTTTCAGCGACATGTAACACTATGTCCAAAACTTAATCAACATAATAATCAACATAATAATAATTTATATCAAAATAATAATTTATATTAGTATTTCTATTAAAATAGACTTATATATTTAAATAGTTGTATTTCAACTAAAATAGTTGTATTTCAACTAAAATAGTTGTATTTCATCTAAAATAGTTGTATTTCAACTAAAATAATCTTATATATATTAAAATATTTGTATTTCTACTAAAATAATCTTATATAAATTAAAATATTATTTTTTTATAAAGAATAAAATATTATTTTATTAAAATATTCTTAAGCATTCCGGAAGAGAGGAGAGGACTAAAAATACTTCTTTTGAGTATAGGAACAAAAAGTCCGACACATTCCGGAGGTTCTACAGAGGTTAAAAAACACTCATAAGAGTGTAAGAATGCGAGTCCGGAATTAAAAAATAATAATTCCTAAATTTTTATTTTAAAAATATTAAATGAATAAAAACGAAAATTTGGAAGATTTATATTCACCGGTTATAATTAAAAGTAATAAAAGTAATAAAAGTAATCTAAGTCGTCATAAATCTCTTAATGCAATAAACGAAATAATAAATAATTATATGAATAACACTGAGTTTCAAGATGCACTAACCCCTCAAGATCCGAATCTCAAAGATATTAATAATATCGTAGAAAATCCTATATATAATACTAAATATAATAATAATATAGATAAAAATATATATAATAATATAGATAAAAAATATTTAGAGACACTACCCCCTAATTCATATCTTAATAAAAAAATACCACAATCAGATCTTACACGTCTTTGGAATTTTTTAAAATTTCATTGTATAAAAATATTGTTAGCATGTATTTTAATATTTTTTATTTATCATCTTGTTATATGTATTGGAAATCAATAGGGTTACTTTCTAACAGAGGAACAAAAGAGAATAAATTTTTATAAACAAGAAATAAAAACTTTTAAAGGATGGAAGACTGAGGAGGATAAGATTAAGGATAAAACTAATAATAAAAATATTAAACAAGGTAAAATGTATCAAGAAAATTTACATTTCATTGTTTACGGTAAAACTGGAAGTGGTAAGACTATGTTTATTAAAAAATATATAAACCAATATTATAAGGACGAAACAAAAGTACATATTTTTTGTATGCATACTTCTGAATGGCCAACTTTTACAAACGTCTATAATGATAAACAATTAGATGAGTTACAAGATATGGAAAGTTTTGCTGGTACACCTGAAAATAAATCTTTATTAATTTTAGATGATGTTGCAAGTTTATCAAAACAAAAAAATATGTCAGAAATATTTACAAAAGGAAGACATCAAAATATTCAAATAGTTGTATTAGCTCATAAAGCTTGTGATGTAGATAATAAGATTAGAGAAAACATTCAAACATTTTTTACAACTACACAAAATAATGCAGCATTCTTTAATGATATTAATAAAAATTATAAAATGAATATGCCTTTATCATATTATACACATCATAAATATGGAATAATACGTGTTGACACCATAAGTGAACATATGCAAGTATATGATAAAGATTTAAATATATTAGTAGATACCGAACATGAAATCTATAATAACTCTCAAGATTTTGATATTAGAATATATGCAAATACAAAACATTTATCAAATCAAGTTATAGAACAAATAATTATCTTTTTAGAGTCTGAAGCAAAAGTACCACTAAAAATTATTCCTGATACATTTTATTTTTATTTTGATCATTATTTAAATGCAAAATTTGGTATACCAATACCTAACAGATTACAAGATAATGAAACATTAAACTATTTAAAAATTGCAATAAATGATGTTAGAAACGGTTTAAGAAAAGCAACACCAATAATAACTGATGTTAAATCTACATTTTCTGATGCTAAATCTACATTTGATGAAGCCAAAAAAACATATAATGATATAAAACCATTAATAAATGGTGTAAGTGAAATACTTAATAATTAAACAAATTATACAAGTTTTTTTTAATTATACATTTTTTTTAATTATTAATAATTTTTTAAATTATCCAAATATTTTAAATATATGGAGGAATGTTTAATTTCTGTAATGTTTTTAAATCATATACTGTTAAGTTATCTTTATTGATTAACCACCATAAATTATTAAAAGCCAAGAATACTCTAAAACTTCGAAGACATAACGGAAAATCATTTGTTTTAGCATATTTAGGTATACCATGTTTTATTTTATAGTCTTTCACACATTGCATATATTTATGGTGATAATAGAATTTAACTTCTTGTTTAGGTGTGAGTGGATTTGTAGGATGTCTATAATTTTTTAAAACTGGTACATGTTCTATTTTATACTCTTCAAACATTTTTATTTTTTATGTAAAAAAAGATATTAAATATAACTTTTTTTATAAATAAATATAATTTTATTTATAATCTTCAAACATTTTGTTTTGTAATTAAATATAATTTTTTTTAAAATTTTCTCTAAAAAAATAAAAAAATGGAAAAATTTTACTGCAACTTATGTAAAAAAAAGTTGCAAACAAAAAGAAGTTATCAATCTCATCTACAAAGTAAAATGCATTTACAAAATGTAGAACGAGTTGATGAAGGAAATATATTAAAATTAAATAGTTATAAAAACTATATAGAAACATTACCTACTGATATAAAAGTTAAAAAAATATTTTATGATTATTCACATTCGGAATATAAAAAAGTTTTTAATAGTGAAGATGAACATGTGCCAGATGAAAGATATTTATTTAGCGATACTGATGAATTTAACGAAATAGATGAATTTGATGAAGCTGAACGAACCGATGTGCCTTACAAACAGAAGGTTCTAGGGCTTCGCCCGTAACAGATATAAAATATTTATTTAATCAGTCTTTTGAATATAATGAAACCGATAAAACTTTTTCTGATATTCTAACCAACTTTTATAATATATTTAAGAAATCTTTCAAATGTTATATGAATGTAGAAGTACTTTATACAAAAAATGGACCTGATGGAATTCCTGAAGAAATAATACAAGGACATTTTACAAATTCACAAGAAATTCATAATGTAAATGATATACAACCCATATTTGAATAAATGATACTTAAATTAGAAAATTGTATAATTGAAGCCCAGTTACGTGAATCTGGTTGGAGATTTGTTAAAATACTATCTAAGAAAATAGTAATTGATAAATATAAAAATAATACTGGTGGTAGTTATGTTCCTTTGCCTTTCAGTTCACCACAAATAATCAACATAAAAAATGAAGATGATTATTGTTTTCTGTGGAGTATTATAGCACATTTACATCCTGCAGAATATCATAAAGAAAGACTAAGTCATTGCAATAAAGAAGAATACATAAATGAATTTGATCTTTCTGATGGCTTAGATGAATTTCCATATGATTATAATAGGTTAAAAAAGTTTCATAAAAAGAATAAAAATTTAATAGAAGTAAATGTTTTTGAATTAAATGTGAATTATGTTTCTATTGGTAAAATTATTCCACTTTACTCAGGTTCAAAAAAATTTTATTTGAATAATAAAAATTTATGTCAATCAGAAATAGTATATAATGATAGAGGAAATTACATGCATCATAATATTTTTTACCAAGGAAATATAATATGTACTGAAAAATTTGAACTTGTGAAAACACTATCACCAATAATGATTAATCATAATAATTATAAAGGACGTACTGATGATTATAATTACAAATATTCATCTTTATCTTCAGAATATCAACAAAAATTAGAAAATTTAAATGAAAGTTTACAAAAATGTAAAATAGATTATCAACAACAAACAAAAATGTTACTACAAGAATATCACCATAAATATCAAAATAAGATAGAAACAATTCAAAAATTAAATGAAGAAAATAATAAAAAATTAAATAATAAAGAATTAAATAATGAAGAATATAAAGAATCGGCTAAAGCCAGAGGAGCTTCGCTCCGATTAAATGAATGTTTAAAAAAATGTCTACAACAATATAAAGAACAATATGATAAAGAATATATTTATCAGCTACAAATATTAAATCAAAATTATCATCAAAATACATTTAATATTACAAAAGAAATTAATGAAACACATGAAATATATAAAGATGAATTTGTAAAATTAGAACAGTCAAAACAACCAGCACAAGCGAATATATTATATTATCAGGGTCATTTTATATTGTGTAAAGATGTTTCTATATTTACAAAAACTTCAGATAATAAAAATTTTCCTTGTCTTCAATGTATGACAAGTTTTAGAACTTTAGAAGAAATGAATAGACATTTGGAGAATTGTCAACAAAACGAAGCAGTTCAAAATACTTTTCCTAAAGATGATTATTTAGAATATAATAAATGGTATTTTAAAAATAAAGTACCCTTTACTATTTATTGTGATTTTGAAGCATATAATGTTAATATGACACAAAATCAAACGGAAAGTTCCAGGGCTTCACCCGATTCTGAAAATTATAATTCTGAAAATTATAATTCTGAAAAAAGTGCACCTGGAATAAGTTCAGCTGAACAAAGTAAAGAAAAATATTTATTTGAACAAAAACCATTATGTTTGGGAATGTACATTCATTCAAATTATCCTGAATTATTTAAATCAGAATATTTACAATAAATACTATGGTGAAGATAGTTCAGAAATGTTTACAAAGAAAGTAGAAGAATTACAAGGACGTTTTTCACAATTGCTTGAAACAAATATACCAATGATACCATTAACGGATGAAGAAAGAAAAGAATTTTATGATGAAATAAATTGTTATTACTGTGGAAAATGTTTTATAAATAAATATAAAACTGGCAGAGGTAGATATATTGATAAAGTAAAAGATCATGATCATCTAAATGGATTATATAGAGGTGCAGCACATAATTCTTGTAATCTTAATGCTAACAAATTTAAATATAACTTTGTTCCTTTATATTTCTATAATGGTTCTAAATATGATTTCCATCTAGTAATGAAAGATTTATTTTCATCTGAAAAATTACATCAACAAAAAATAAATGTACTATGTAAACAAGAAGAAGAATATTTTTCAATGCAATTAGGTTGTATTAGAATTTTAGATGCATTTAGATTTTTTACTCCTTATTCATTAGATGTTATGGGAAAAACTTTGAAACCTGAACAATGTAAAATATTAAATAAATATAATTTAAAACCTTTAAAAGGAATATTTCCGTATGAGTATATAGCCTGTGGCTCACAGTCGGAGACTGATATAACTGGAGATTTTAATTCTGTGAATAAAATTATGGAAGAAAAACAACTTCCTCCAATAAATAAATTTAAATCAACATTAAAACAATCAAAATTATCTGAAGAAGATTATGCAGAAGCTGAAAAAAATTGGAGAGAGTTAAATTGTAAAACAATGTATGATTATACAATGAAATATCTACAGATAGATGTATTAATACTAGCTGATCTTTTTGAAAACTTTCGTGATATGTGTTTAGAATATTACGGAATAGATCCATGTTATTGTTATTCTACACCAGGTTTAACATGGTTAGCAGGATTAAAACATACAAATGTTAAACTTAAACATTATAAAGAAAATACATATGATAAATTATTATTTTTTGAATCTGGAATTAGAGGTGGAGTTTCATCAGTTTTAGGTAATAGATATGTTAAATGTTATAATAAGAAAGTAAATCCACAAGAATATGGAATAATGAAACCTTTATCTCCAGAAGAAAAAGAAAAATATTAGAAATTTTTCGAACGAAACGAGAAGGAGTAGAACGTGAAAAAGCAATTGATGAATTCATGAGAGAAAACTATTTGTTATATTATGATTTTAATAGCTTATATTCTTCTTGCATGATACAAGAATTACCAACAGGTGAAATGACATAGTGTAATAATCTTGATTATCAAAAAACATATGATGGAAATCGTAATTCTGGTTATATATATGAAGTTGATTTAGTATACCCTGATTATATAAAAGATGCAACAAAATATTATCCTTTCTGCCCAGAAAACAAAATTCCCATTATAAAAGATTTTTCAGATTATCAAAAATCTTTAATTCCTAAGAAATATAGGCCAACAAAAAAACTTATGTTAACACAAAGCAATAAAGGAAAGTATGTTGTTGAAGGAAGAATGCTAGATTGGTATTTAGATCATGGAATGATTCTCACAAAAATTCACCGGAAACTAGTGTATAAAAAATCTAAATGGTTAAAAGATTATATAGAGTTCAATATTGAAAAACGCAAAATATCTAAAAGAAATAAAGATGATTTTGGAAACGTGTTCTTCAAATTAATGAATAATGCATTTTATGGTAAGACTTTAGAAAATGTGCGTAATAGACAAAATATTGAAATAGTTTATGATAAAGATAGGTTTCAAAATTTAACAAGGAAACCTACATATAAAAGAACTACTAGATTTAGTGATGAACTATGTGCTGTACATTTACGTCGAAACAGCGTAAAACATGATAAGTTTATTTTATAGGTTTCACTATATTAGAATTAGCTAAACTATTTATGTATAGTTTTATATATGATTATTTAGCACCTGCTTATGGCAAAAACTATAAATTACACTTTACAGATACCGATTCTATTTTCTTAGAATTAACAATACCGTATAATTCTACACTAGATAAAGAAATTAATAAAATAAAAGATATTATTCATCCTTCTGATTTATGTAAAGTAAAAGATGAATTAGAAGGAAATGAAGATTTCATAACAGAAGCTATATTTTTAAAATCTAAATGTTACTGTTATAATACAACTAATAATATTAAAACACATAAAACATTAAAAGGAATTTCAAAGGCATCAGTGGCTAATCAAATAACATTTCAAGATTATAAAAATGCATTATTTAATAATGAAATAAAAACAGCATATAATTATAGACTTAATTCAAAGAAACATAAAATGTATTTAAAAGAAGAACATAAATTAGCATTAGATCCATTTGATGATAAAAGAAAAATTTTACCTGATGGAATAACTACTGAACCTTTTTAATTTTCTAATTTCTATTTTCTAAATATAACAATATAACAATATAACAATATAACAATATAAAATATTATAAAAATAAAATATTATAAAAATAAAATATTATAAAATAAAATATTATAAAAATAAAATATTATAAAATAAAATAATAATAAAAAATTATCATATAAAAATGGATAAAGTTAGAGCTGATAATTTTAAAAGAATAAAACAATTAGACGAATTAATAAAACAAAGAAATATTATGAAAGAAAATCATCTTCAACATAGAATGACAAAAGCTGGTATTCAATCTGATATGTTTGATAAATTAAAATTAACTGAAGAAGTAAAAACTGATTATGAAAAAACTGTCGAACCATTTAAAACTCTTGAAAAGGAACTTAATGAAAAACGTGTTGATATAGCGGATCCTGTACTTAAAACACTATTAGATGACTATGGTTTATTAGAGGCAAACATAGATAAAAAATTACCAAAATCTATGTTATTCGAACATTCTACTTTCTTTTTAGATAAAAAATTATTTGCAAGATTTTATCTTGGTGGTAAAGAAATATTTCCACAACCTTTACGAGGATTAATTTTTACGCCAGATAAAAAACCTATTAGTTTAGATAGAAATTTTGTTGATCTTTTAAGAGGAGCAGATTTAAAAAATTATGCTGTAGAAGATCTCATAAAATATAAAGCTATGTTAGACAGAGTTGGTGTAGTAAAATCTCTAAGACGTTATAAACAATTAGAAAATTTATTATCAACGGGAGTTAAAGTAGGGAAAGGTTTATCTGAAAAACAGAAAACAGAAACAACTGTATTTTTACCAGATGATCCACAAGAATTACTAAATAGATTAAATATTTTAATATCGGCAATAAAAGAAGGACATAATTCTAGTTTCAATGAAATTCATGCTATATTGAAAAGACTGTTAGAAAAGAAGATTCTAAATGAAGAGGATTATAAAAGTATAACGAACCGAATGATCTAGGACTTCGCCCGTAGCTGAAATATGTTGTTGTTTTTAATTTTTTATAAAAAAAATATTTATTTAATTTTTTTAGTTTAAAAATGTGTTCAGCAGATTTAGACAAAATTAATAATCATTTAGAAAATTTGATAGAGATTTTGGGTTCATCAAAATTTAGTACGACGTTAAAAATTATAACAACTACTTCATCACACACTTGTAATTTAGAACCCATTCTACATTTGGAACAAAATAAAAATTATCAAATTGCATTGACTAGTTTCTCCACATTTAACACTATTCAAAACGTTATCAAAGATGTGAATGATCAATTTAGATATTCTACTGATAAAGGCAAAACATGGAAAATACTAACTTTTCTTCCTGGTTCTTACGAAGTTGAAACAATATCAAATGAAATTAAGAGACATTTAGGTATATCATTTAAAGATAAGAAACAATTACATTTTGCAGTTGAACCGGCAGTTAATAAATTTTCTCTTACTTTAGACGAAAATCATCAAGTTGATTTTAATCATGATAGATCATTGTCAAAGCTATTAGGATTTAATAAACAAACCTATAGTCAAGGTTATCATTTAGGTGAGAAGATTCCAAAAATAACTGAAATAAATTCAATTGTTGTGCATTGTGACATTATTGAAGGAGGATATATAAATGGTAAATTATCAAATTTAATATTCAGTTTTCCAGCTTTTACTGTACCCATTGGTTATAGATTAAATGTAATTCCACAAACATTAATATATTTTCCTATTACAAGAAAAACTATTAACAACATTGGCATTAGAATCACTGATGAAAAAGGACAAGAAATAAATTTTGGAGGTGAAGAGATTATGATAGATCTTTTGGTTCGGGAGGTATAAACTTTTACGCTACAATAGAGAAGTTTAATTTTTTTTATCAATTTCATTATTAATCTTATTAATCTTATTAATCTTATTAATCTTATTATTAGAAACAAAAAATAAACTTAAATTAAAATTTTATTTTTATTTTTTTGTTTCTAAAAACACTAATTCAATAATGGATGAATTTATTACTTTAAAAATAAATGAAATGTCTTTAAATAAAAAAAAACTTAAATTTAATCATCATCCAAATTTATCTAATAAAGTTTTAGCAGTTATTTGCGGAAGATCAGGATGTGGAAAAACATATCTATTATTTAAAATTTTAACGACTCCAAATTTTTTGGATTATAACAATCTTATAATTTATACAGCAACGGCAGAACAACCCGTCTATCAATTTTTAAAATATGGATTTGAAAATAATCTTACAAAAACAGCAATTGCTTCTCTATTCGAAGAATACGAAAAATCTGAATATGAAGAAGAAATAAATTTGTGGTGTGAAGAAGCAGCAAAAAATAAACAATTAGTTGAATCCAATAAAAATAAGCATATAAAAATACAATTAATAGATGATAGTGGTAATATGCAAGATCCTAGTAAACTAGATAAAACAATGAAACATTGTGTAATTTTTGATGATTGTGTTAATGACAGAAATCAGTCAGTTCAGAGAAATTATTTTACACGAGGTAGACATAATAACTGTAGTGTTTTTTTTTTAACACAAAGTATGTATTCATTAGATGGAAGTGTTATTAGAAAGAATGCAAATATATTTATACTATTTGAAATAAATGCAAGAAACTTAAGTGATTTGTTAAGAGATTTATGTATAAGAGATAAAGATGAATTTAAACAATCGTGTAATAATGCTTGGTCAAAAGATTATGGATTTATCACAATTAATATTGATAAAAAAATTCATGAAAGAGTTATCGAACAATTGTTTACCGAGTAATAAAAATATACAAATATAATGTTTTAATATTTTATTTTTTATTATCAGCTTTAATTTTGTCTATTTTTTTAAAATATAATATTTGAATTTTGTGGTAGCATTGGTATACAGCAAAAACATTTTACTGAACAAATTATTTTTTTATTGCTTTGTTGTTTGTAATCTTTTCGTTTAAAGTTTTCACGTTTTAAATTTTCTCGTTTAAAATTTTCTCGTATTAAGTTTTGTTTAATAAAGTTTTGTCTAATAAAGTTTTTAGCTCTTCTAAAAAAATTTTATCATTTTCTTCATTAAAAATTTTATCATCAATAAAAGTTTTACCATCACTAAAAGTTTTACCATCACTAGAAATTTTGCCATCCTTTTTATTTTTATCATCAACTTTTTCTGTCTGTGATTGAAATGATATTTGATTTACTTCATTAGCTATTTGATCAAATTTTTCAATCTCATCTAACGTAATAACATTATCATCACATACTCTTTGAAAGTAGTAATGTAGTTTATCATAGACTTCTTTAATATGTAAATGCTTAGTTTTTAATGATTTTCGTTTCTTAGTTATTAAAGATTTATCTAACATTGTAGCAAGTGAAGTTGCAAAAACACCCGTACCTGTTAAAGCTGTAGCAACTACTGGAATTACTAAAACACCTGAAGATATAACAATTGTTAAAGCACCTAAACTTATTGTTAAGAATATGCCAATTCCTTGTGTTACATTCTTAACTTTAGTCCATCTCTTTCTTAATTTTTTATAATGCTCTAATCTTAATAATAATTGAGATTCCTTATCTTTCATATACCTAACTCTATCTTTGTGTTTTTCTTTATTCATTTTTTCAATGTTAATCTTTTCAATGTCCATTAAAGTAGAACTACGTTCATATGATAACGAAGGATATATTCTTGAGGTTCCTTCCATTTCTGAAGTTCCTTCCACTTTTGTTTCTTCCATTTTTAAAGAAATATTTTTAGTCACATGATATATTTTAAAAACCTGAAAAATGGATTTAAAAGACGTTTTTAAAAATACTAATTTTCGGTGTCCTGCAACGGTCATGATTTAAGCAATGAAAATCGAACCGAAGGTTCTAGGGCTTCGCCCGATTGTAATTCTCAAATTTGAGATACTCAACTTTTATGATTTTCGGTGTCCTAGAACGGTCATGATTTTGAGGGTGAAAATTGTAATTCTCAAATTTGAGATTTTGAAAAATTTGAAAATTGAGTACTTTTAAAAACGACATAAATTCATGAATTTAGTCCCTTTTTCAGGTTTTTAAGACCTAAATTCATGAATTTATGTCGTTTTTAAAAGTACCATTTTTGAAAAAATGGTACTTTTTGAATGAACCAAATTCATGAATTTAGGTCTTAAAAACCTGAAAAAGGGACTAAATTCATGAATTTATGTCGTTTTTAAAAGTACTATTTTTTTTGATTTTATGGTGTCCTGGACCGGTCTTCTTCCCATTACTAGTGCTATAAGACAATAATGCTTTCTGAGCATTGTATTGCAATGACATTCAATCATTCAAATTTCAAAAAAAACATTGTCGAAATGTGCGAAGCATAGCAAGTCCCTGAAGAAACATTTAAGCAAGCTCGTAATACCATGAGGCCTCAGCCACACTGAAAGCAAAGCAAACACGAGCGTCTCGAGCAAACGAATGTCCGTAAGCTATCAATCGCTCTCGCTTGCTTTGCTCGCAATGTAGCAGTCTACAACTGCTGTAATGATGACTTTATGTTTGCTGCAAAACGCTTGGAAAAGCTCGCAGTGTGGCTGAGGCCTAATAGTGACCAAACATATTAGTGTGTGAAGATACTAGCCGCGAACAGAAGACCTGTCATCATGTAAATTGCCGACAGTCGAAAAGTAAAACTTATTATTTAGGATATATTGGCTAATAAAGTTATCATCAATAAAGTCACAAGACGCCTAACAATGTGAACGCGCACGTTCACGCTTTGTCAAGCGGGGCTGCTGGCAAAAAAAGATCTGAGACGCAACTTTCGATGAGACTTATGTACATTTAGTGCTTGCGTGCGTGTCTGATCAGAGATCACATACAGTCTTCATGTTTGCGGTTACTTCCAGGCAACATACTTGAGATGGATTGAGCTTCGCTCAAGTGAGTGTCTACTGAATTATTTTTCTTCAGCTAAATCATCAATAGATGTGACGTCACGCATGCATTCGTGGTCAGTCAGAGCGTTGCTGACGTTATTGTTATAATGGAATGCCTGTGTTTCATGTATAGCGTAATTAAAAGGCTGACTATACTGCTCATTGTGGAAATTAACACAAGCCTTGCAAATAAATTTTTACAGCAGACATTTGTTCATATAATGATCTGTTTCGGCAGTAATGCATACATAGTACAATATTGTCGTGTTGCTTATCCGTAGATCTATATAAAGTTAGGACAATGACATAGTTTATTATTCGGAGATTCTAAAATAAAGTGATGGGTAATTCCGGAATTCGCATTAGCGAAATCTCGCGACTACTCCTATCTATTGTTCACGCACTTTGCTTCTACATTGAAACGCGCCGTTAGTTTAGAATATATGTTCCTGGAATTTTTTGCCATGGTGAAGTGCAGAACTGCATCTTTTTTTGGACATGGTCTGCTGTGTTCTTAATGCAACTACTTTTGACGTAACTCGATGTGTAGTTACTTTTACGCATATTTCGAACCTGAAAGGAATGGTTTCTCGTAGCAACTGTAATTAATTCCGTTTTGAAATTTATGTCATTGAAATTTAGAATTCCACTGTGTAATATTTCAACAGTGAATTGAATGTCAGGGGACTGAAATGTAATCTCATAGGACATTCCTTGATTTATGTATCAACTGGAGTAGTGCTGTTCAATGTACATGGAAAAGCGAACTTTTATTTCTTGATTATCCTAAAATCTTAATCAAACATATTCTTGGACTTTTTTCTTATCTTTCAGATGGACATGATGTGAGAGGGAAATCAGTGCTCAATTTCAGAAAAGCAGTCTAATGGAGATTTTCAGAATTAGAATCATTTTTCAATTAGATGCACGCCATATGAGTCTTTGGCGTCAATGCACTAAACTTGGGATTTGCACGGTGCTGAAGTAGTCAGAGTTTAGCTGGAGAATTGTGACACTTTCGGTCCGGATGTCCTTCCGATTGACTTCCAACGGTGTCCTTCCTATTCTCTCGACCACATGGCCAAGCGAATAACCATACCGCTGTGGCAGAGAAACCATGATTTATACTCGCCATATTACCGATAACTGATCACATCGCCATGCTAGATCACATTGCTGCAAATTCGTTCATCACTGTTTAAATGATGCTAAAAGCTTTTTGATACTTCTTAAGGCGCGTGTCTTCTTTGTGCAGTTCATTGTTGTGTTTTCTATTGATTGACTTATGTGGTTTCTAAAATTATAATCATGAACGTTGGATGTCAGACTCTGTATATGGTTGTGCAAGGAATATGATATGATTTCTGATCATTACAAAGGTGGGCGTACCTATTAATTATCTTCATTACAGTGCAAAAAACTCAGAATTTCTGTTAATAATGAGCTGTTGTACGGCTGTGTCTACTCCAAGTGTTCAAATTTGTATACAGTTATTTGCTTTGTAACTACATGTCAACAGGTTTTACAACTGAATATGGATGCCAATCGTTGTCAAAAGCTGCACAAGTAAAATTTCTCATTGATTTGTTGAATCGTTGTAAATAAATGTCATTTATGTACTGTTGTAAATTGCTTTTTGTGTTTACTTAAGTGAGCTTCATGTTTTTATATGCTCTGTATAAATATTTTTGAATTTGTGCATGTAACATGTATTACTGCGTTTGTGACGTGATTTTGGCCATTTGATCAAATAAATTGTTAAGTCAATCTATTGTGAAGTTTTATGTTAAAAAGGATGTTTGGCGATGTAATGCACAGATTTTTCACGTAGTACCGTTACCAAAAGCGAATAAACATTCTGATCTTTTTTCTAAAACGTTGAATGAAGTTGAAAGTCACTTTATTATCAATTGTGTATTATCATGTACTGCACATCATTTGTTAAATATGTCTCCAAACGACAGCGTAATTAAAAATTAAGAGGGCTTCTTCTGAGGGAAGCAATTCTAGAAATAGGAGCGGAGAATTTTTTATCGCGGGTAAAATATACGGTGTACCAATACTACTGCTCAATTTTAATTTATGAGTAGTGTGTGGTTGAAGTAATTTTGTATTAGAGCGTGTAGGCATGCATGTGGGATTTAGCTGGTAAGATCGGGAACCTTGTACATATGGTATCCATATGCAAAATGCATATGGGACCCATTTATCTTTTCCCAGTGGGAACCAGCAATGGCTTCAGCGCAGTCACGAAATATTCTAGAAGGGATTTTGTTATTGCCAGAGGCTTTTTGATGTTGAGTTTGGATAGTGCGTTGCGGACCGATGCAACCGTGATGTTCGGAGACCATGACTTTTCATTTTCTGAAATATCCTTCATTATGCTGGACCAATTTGGGAGAGGAGAGTAGTGCTCACAAATAGCAGAATTGATTGATTCTACTGCAATTGTTGGATTTTCAAACAAGGCAAGGAGCTTGGCCGGTTGATTGTCGTTTGAGCTACTTTTTATACCATTTACCACCTTTCTTTGACTGTTTCATTTTATATCTTCTCTTGTATTCAACTGCTATATTGATTGCCATTCCGAAGAAATAAACGTATATATAGATATATATGTGTGTATACCAAAATTATAACCAAAGAAAACTCAAAGCCTTCTCAAGGGAATTACTAAATTTTCAAAATTCAAAGGAAATAAGACAGACAGCTGAAGCCGGTTGGGAAAGCGTTGTTGAGTTTTCTTTGAGTATAATTTTTGGTATATATTTGTTTCTTATTTTTAGTTTATCTATCTTTACTCTCTCTCTCTCTCTCTCTCTCTCTCTCTCTCTATATATATATATATATATATATATATATATATAAGTGAAATAAAAATCAGCCAGATTCTCAAATAATGATTTATGCCAATCGATTTCTCAGTTTCACTGATTGTCAAGGCATCTAACAAAAAAGTGAAAAGAGGATACATGCATATCTATAAAATACTCTAGGCATTCAAGGTAGGTAGAAATCTTTTTATGAACATAGCCTCCTTTCTTTCCCTTTCTATCTTGGAAGCATTAGGAGATAGCTGAAAGAAAGGGGTGGCATAGAAGTCTTCACCACACATAGCTATATGTTTGCTCACTTTGAGGAACGAGTACTGAGCATTGTAAATTTGTTGTCGGTGGACGGTAATTCGTTTTCTAAAACTGTCCCCAGTTTGGCCAATATAATATTCATGGCATTTCCGACATTGCAATTTATAAATAACATTGGACGACGTACAGGTAAGGTTCTGATTTATTTCGAAATGTTTGGTGCCAAATGGGGTTTGGAATGTAATACTTCTACCCGTAATAATGGAGTCGCAAGTTTTACAGCGACTTTCATTACACCGCTGGACCCCGAGAATAGTCATTCTATTTTTGTTGGAGAGGATGGAAATCAATGATCTGGGCTGGCGGAATGTTGATCTAAGCTCACAATTTTGGAACGATCTTAGAAAAGGTAAGGTACTGGACAACGGTTTGATCACTTCTTTGAAAATGTCAGGATTGTTCTTATTGTAGGTTCTTATAAAAGGAATAACAGTTTTGTGCAATTGATCTTTTGCTTTGGTTGCATGGGATTCGGCTTTATGAATAGCATCGTCAATTAGATTGTTAGGATAGCGTAGATTCAATAATCTCATTTTCAGTTCATGATACCTTATGTCTCGTACATGTTTATCGGAGACGATACGTTTAATACGATTAGCCAAATTATACGGGATGTTATGGAGAACATGACGGGGATGGGCCGAATTGAATGGTACGAAATTCATTGTATCTGTCAATTTACGGTAGATATCTGTATGGATAGATTTTGAGTCGCAATCATATATAACTTTGACATCCAGAAAATTCATACTTTTGCGGTCCATATTTTTCGTGAATTTGATCGATGGATGCAAGTTTTGTATAATGTTATAAAATTTATCACAGTCCCCGTATTCACTTCTCCAGATGATCCAGCAATCATCTAAATAGCGCAGCCAAGAATGTTCTATCTCATAAGCTGCATTAGGGTAAATTTCCCGAAGCTTCATGTACATTTGTATTTCCAAAAATCCCATAACCAACGAAGCATACGTTGGGGCGACTTTCGTGCCCATCGCAGTACCAGCCACTTGTAAAAATATTTCATCTTGAAATGAGAAATAGTTCCGCTCGAGCACAAGCTTCAGGCCATTTAAAATCATGTTCTTATTAAAGCGGATAGGGATACTGTCTTTATAATTTTCAATCCAATAGTCTATGGCTCCATACCCGAGATCATGCGGTATATTAGTGTACAAAGACACCACATCAAATGTTATAAACGAAAAGTCATCTTCAATCGTCTTTGGTAAGCTGTTTAAGAATTGGAAAGTGTCTCTGCAATGACTGCTGATGTTGGGTATAAGTAGTTTCAAAATTTCATTAAGTAAATTGCTGAGATGACTGGTCGGAGAGTAGCAGCTAGAAATGATAGGACGGAACTTGAGATCAAGAGGAGCTGATTTCGAAATACAGCCATATTTATCAGGAACCATATCAGAAAAATAATTCATCTCTTTATGTAGTTTCGGTAACCCGTACATATACGGTAATCTAGGATGAAACTTAGTTAGATATTTTATTTCAGTAGAAGTCAAGCACGTATTATTTTGCTTGCAAAAAGAGAAGATTTCATTTAAAGTAGATTGACAATTATATAATGTGACCTTTTGGTAAGTACTAGTGTCAGACAAATGTTCCTGCTTCATACGATTACTATAAAAGTCATATTGTAAAATTACCAGCGCTCCGCCTTTGTCTGCTGTGGTAAAATGAAGATGCGTCATATTTCGCAATACGATTAAGGCATCAGACTCTCTTTTAGTCATATTGTACTTCCTGCCACCCTGAGTGTTACTGATAACGGATTTAGATTGATTTTCCATTAATTGTATTACATGATCCAAATCTACGTTGAGACCCTTGGAGGGTAGGAAGTCAGACTTATTGTAGCAAATACTGTAACCATCCTTGTCATCAGAATCATGAAAGTAATCATGCAAACGAAGTCTTCTGTAGAATTCATCTAAATTTAGCTCTAATTCGCTCACATTTCTTTTAGGTATAGGGGCAAACTTATTCCCCTTGGATAAAAGCATTTTGCAGTCATCATTGAGATGTTCATTAGATAAGTTGTAAACAGAGACACTGTCTAATATAAAAAAGAATTATTTGTCATATTCTGCGGTACGTTATAATCATGTTCGTAAACATTATCTCTATGATAGTTATAATTTGAATTCTCATTGGAATTTACTATAGGCTCGACGTTATTGTTCAGAAAATTTTGATTTCTAGCATTATTTGTTCTGAAATATCTATTACGTTGATTAAATCGATTATAATTAGTCCTTGAATAATTTGCATTTTGATAATTTCTACTATTTTGGTAATTTCTGAAGCGGTTATTTGGGTTACGGCGATTTTGAAAATTGGGCCTCGTATTATAACTGGGCTCATTAAAGTTTCTTCTTACACTTTTAGGGGGACCGTCCATTGGTAAAAGGTGTGCATCAGAACGGAAGAAAGAGCACTTCTTCTCCCAAACTAACTTACTGATGTTTTCTTGCTTTTCAGCGTCCAAATTCCATTTAGCAAGCTGTTCTTGCGCTTTTATCGGATCATGGCTCTGATTTATCTTTGCAGCCATTTCACAATCTATTCGGGAAACGTAATCTTTTTTCACAGAGGACATCATGCGAAGTCGCAAAATCTCGTGTGCGACTTCCTTTGTCATTAACTCTTTCTCGAGTTCCCTTTCCATTAAAGATTGTTGAAATTTAGGGTTTTTGAAAAATTTTTTTGGAACTTTGGGTATTTCAGCATTTAGTGCTTCTTCGTATATAATCGCAATCGTTTCATTGCGCAGAGATTCATAATAAGCAAATTTGCGCTGACTTAAACTTTTGTTCCATTCAATATCCTGAATGCCATGTTTACAACTGTTTACCATTTCTGCAGATATACCATTAAACTTTGATTCTATTTCTGTTTTCAATTTCAGTATTTCAACATTTAAGTCTTTTTTGAATGAAGTCATAAGAACATTATTCATTTCTTGCATCAACTGAATGCCTTCCAAAACTTTATCCAATTTCATATGTAATTCATTCAGATCCTCCTTTGTCACCATTTGAGATGATCTGGTTGACATCATTTGCGATTGTATAATTGAAGAGAAAAAGCAGGAAACGCAAACGGCGCCAAATAAGTGAAATAAAAATCAGCCAGATTCTCAAATAATGATTTATGCCAATCGATTTCTCAGTTTCACTGATTGTCAAGGCATCTAACAAAAAAGTGAAAAGAGGATACATGCATATCTATAAAATACTCTAGGCATTCAAGGTAGGTAGAAATCTTTTTATGAACATAGCCTCCTTTCTTTCCCTTTCTATCTTGGAAGCATTAGGAGATAGCTGAAAGAAAGGGGTGGCATAGAAGTCTTCACCACACATAGCTATATGTTTGCTCACTTTGAGGAACGAGTACTGAGCATTGTAAATTTGTTGTCGGTGGACGGTAATTCGTTTTCTAAAACTGTCCCCAGTTTGGCCAATATAATATTCATGGCATTTCCGACATTGCAATTTATAAATAACATTGGACGACGTACAGGTAAGGTTCTGATTTATTTCGAAATGTTTGGTGCCAAATGGGGTTTGGAATGTAATACTTCTACCCGTAATAATGGAGTCGCAAGTTTTACAGCGACTTTCATTACACCGCTGGACCCCGAGAATAGTCATTCTATTTTTGTTGGAGAGGATGGAAATCAATGATCTGGGCTGGCGGAATGTTGATCTAAGCTCACAATTTTGGAACGATCTTAGAAAAGGTAAGGTACTGGACAACGGTTTGATCACTTCTTTGAAAATGTCAGGATTGTTCTTATTGTAGGTTCTTATAAAAGGAATAACAGTTTTGTGCAATTGATCTTTTGCTTTGGTTGCATGGGATTCGGCTTTATGAATAGCATCGTCAATTAGATTGTTAGGATAGCGTAGATTCAATAATCTCATTTTCAGTTCATGATACCTTATGTCTCGTACATGTTTATCGGAGACGATACGTTTAATACGATTAGCCAAATTATACGGGATGTTATGGAGAACATGACGGGGATGGGCCGAATTGAATGGTACGAAATTCATTGTATCTGTCAATTTACGGTAGATATCTGTATGGATAGATTTTGAGTCGCAATCATATATAACTTTGACATCCAGAAAATTCATACTTTTGCGGTCCATATTTTTCGTGAATTTGATCGATGGATGCAAGTTTTGTATAATGTTATAAAATTTATCACAGTCCCCGTATTCACTTCTCCAGATGATCCAGCAATCATCTAAATAGCGCAGCCAAGAATGTTCTATCTCATAAGCTGCATTAGGGTAAATTTCCCGAAGCTTCATGTACATTTGTATTTCCAAAAATCCCATAACCAACGAAGCATACGTTGGGGCGACTTTCGTGCCCATCGCAGTACCAGCCACTTGTAAAAATATTTCATCTTGAAATGAGAAATAGTTCCGCTCGAGCACAAGCTTCAGGCCATTTAAAATCATGTTCTTATTAAAGCGGATAGGGATACTGTCTTTATAATTTTCAATCCAATAGTCTATGGCTCCATACCCGAGATCATGCGGTATATTAGTGTACAAAGACACCACATCAAATGTTATAAACGAAAAGTCATCTTCAATCGTCTTTGGTAAGCTGTTTAAGAATTGGAAAGTGTCTCTGCAATGACTGCTGATGTTGGGTATAAGTAGTTTCAAAATTTCATTAAGTAAATTGCTGAGATGACTGGTCGGAGAGTAGCAGCTAGAAATGATAGGACGGAACTTGAGATCAAGAGGAGCTGATTTCGAAATACAGCCATATTTATCAGGAACCATATCAGAAAAATAATTCATCTCTTTATGTAGTTTCGGTAACCCGTACATATACGGTAATCTAGGATGAAACTTAGTTAGATATTTTATTTCAGTAGAAGTCAAGCACGTATTATTTTGCTTGCAAAAAGAGAAGATTTCATTTAAAGTAGATTGACAATTATATAATGTGACCTTTTGGTAAGTACTAGTGTCAGACAAATGTTCCTGCTTCATACGATTACTATAAAAGTCATATTGTAAAATTACCAGCGCTCCGCCTTTGTCTGCTGTGGTAAAATGAAGATGCGTCATATTTCGCAATACGATTAAGGCATCAGACTCTCTTTTAGTCATATTGTACTTCCTGCCACCCTGAGTGTTACTGATAACGGATTTAGATTGATTTTCCATTAATTGTATTACATGATCCAAATCTACGTTGAGACCCTTGGAGGGTAGGAAGTCAGACTTATTGTAGCAAATACTGTAACCATCCTTGTCATCAGAATCATGAAAGTAATCATGCAAACGAAGTCTTCTGTAGAATTCATCTAAATTTAGCTCTAATTCGCTCACATTTCTTTTAGGTATAGGGGCAAACTTATTCCCCTTGGATAAAAGCATTTTGCAGTCATCATTGAGATGTTCATTAGATAAGTTGTAAACAGAGACACTGTCTAATATAAAAAAGAATTATTTGTCATATTCTGCGGTACGTTATAATCATGTTCGTAAACATTATCTCTATGATAGTTATAATTTGAATTCTCATTGGAATTTACTATAGGCTCGACGTTATTGTTCAGAAAATTTTGATTTCTAGCATTATTTGTTCTGAAATATCTATTACGTTGATTAAATCGATTATAATTAGTCCTTGAATAATTTGCATTTTGATAATTTCTACTATTTTGGTAATTTCTGAAGCGGTTATTTGGGTTACGGCGATTTTGAAAATTGGGCCTCGTATTATAACTGGGCTCATTAAAGTTTCTTCTTACACTTTTAGGGGGACCGTCCATTGGTAAAAGGTGTGCATCAGAACGGAAGAAAGAGCACTTCTTCTCCCAAACTAACTTACTGATGTTTTCTTGCTTTTCAGCGTCCAAATTCCATTTAGCAAGCTGTTCTTGCGCTTTTATCGGATCATGGCTCTGATTTATCTTTGCAGCCATTTCACAATCTATTCGGGAAACGTAATCTTTTTTCACAGAGGACATCATGCGAAGTCGCAAAATCTCGTGTGCGACTTCCTTTGTCATTAACTCTTTCTCGAGTTCCCTTTCCATTAAAGATTGTTGAAATTTAGGGTTTTTGAAAAATTTTTTTGGAACTTTGGGTATTTCAGCATTTAGTGCTTCTTCGTATATAATCGCAATCGTTTCATTGCGCAGAGATTCATAATAAGCAAATTTGCGCTGACTTAAACTTTTGTTCCATTCAATATCCTGAATGCCATGTTTACAACTGTTTACCATTTCTGCAGATATACCATTAAACTTTGATTCTATTTCTGTTTTCAATTTCAGTATTTCAACATTTAAGTCTTTTTTGAATGAAGTCATAAGAACATTATTCATTTCTTGCATCAACTGAATGCCTTCCAAAACTTTATCCAATTTCATATGTAATTCATTCAGATCCTCCTTTGTCACCATTTGAGATGATCTGGTTGACATCATTTGCGATTGTATAATTGAAGAGAAAAAGTGAGCAAACATATAGCTATGTGTGGTGAAGACTTCTATGCCACCCCTTTCTTTCAGCTATCTCCTAATGCTTCCAAGATAGAAAGGGAAAGAAAGGAGGCTATGTTCATAAAAAGATTTCTACCTACCTTGAATGCCTAGAGTATTTTATAGATATGCATGTATCCTCTTTTCACTTTTTTGTTAGATGCCTTGACAATCAGTGAAACTGAGAAATCGATTGGCATAAATCATTATTTGAGAATCTGGCTGATTTTTATTTCACTTATTTGGCGCCGTTTGCGTTTCCTGCTTTTTCTCTTCAATTATATATATATATATATATATATATAGAGAGAGAGAGAGAGAGAGAGAGACAATATATATATAGGGAATATTTTCGGAACTTTTTGTGGCACTTAGTCTTCGATTTCACTCACTCTCTGATATACTCGTATGTTTGCGATGCATTACAAAACACCAAATCTGAAATATTGGCCTTCAATTTTGAATATAGCAGGATCTAGAGCTATTTTTAGAAATTTGATTTTTTCCAAAATTTGGAAATTCTCAAAATATGAATTTTCACGCATAATAATAATAATAGATTTATTTTATTTTTATTTCTTTTCTTTTTTTTCTGACGAAGTACCTGAAGGAAATCTCCGGACATCACCATGTACCTCAATTACAGAAGGCCGCCTTGCTTGGCAGTGCCTATATACTCAGGCGAACTCTTGACCTCCTTGAGTCCTGGTAGGACTCCGAGATCTTGAGCATTGTTCCGACTTGTGAGAGTCGTGTACCAAAAAAAAAATAAAATAATATATTTCTCAAACATAAATAGTAGTACAGAGATAATACAAACTGAGAGTGACAAATATCTACCCATGAAAAATGGCAAATTGGAAAGCACCAGGCCCCGACAAAATACAAGCATTCTGGTTGAAGAAACTGAAGAGTATACATGCAAGGTTAACAGCACACTACAATGAATTCCTAGGGATCCCAAGTTCCATACCAGAATGGATGGCCACTGGAAGAACTGTGCTGATACGAAAAGACGAAAGCAAACCACCTCGCTCCGACAACTTCAGGCCAATTACCTGCCTCCCAACTATGTGGAAGTTATTCAGCGGGATCATCGCGAGCAAGATTAACCGGCATATCGAATCAAACAGTGTAATGCATCACGAACAGAAGGGATGTAGACCCAAGTGCAGAGGGACCAAAGAACAGCTGGCCATAGATCGAACGATCACAAGTGAAAGCAAGAAGAGGAAGAAGAACCTATCCATGGCCTGGATCGACTATCGCAAAGCATTCGACTCCATCCCGTACTCCTGGATAGTCAAATGCTTGGACATGTACAAGGTCGATAAAGCTGTACAAGAAGTAATTGCCGTATCAATGACCATCTGGAAGACAAGGTTGACACAATCCAATGACGACATCGGAGTGGTGAAGATAAAGAGAGGCATCTTTCAAGGTGATTCATCGTCCCCGCTGCTATTCTGCCTAGCGATGAACCCCCTCAGCGATATCCTAGGTCAGATGCAACAAGCCTACAAGCTAACTACGGGGCATCAAGTGAACCACCTCATCTACATGGACGATCTGAGGTTATACGGAAGAACAGAGAATGACATCAACGCGCTAATCAATAAAGTAAAGACCTTCAGTGATGATATCAACATGCAGTTTGGAATCGAAAAATGCGCACGCCTTATCATCCACAGAGGCCAAACAATACACACGGATGGATTCGAAACAGACGGGAGTATCATACAGGACGTGAATGAAGAAGATGGATACAAGTATCTTGGAATCCCACAGCACCACACCAATCTCGATGACGCAGCAAAGGCGCAAGCAATCGCCGAATACAAGAAAAGGCTGAAAAAGCTGTCATGAAATCAAAGCTATACGCAATGCACAAGATTGAAGCAATCAACACGTTCGCAGTGTCCGTCATCAGCTACACAGGGGGAGTGGTAAAATGGAGAGTCCAAGAACTTGATGAACTGAACCGCAAGACTCGCAAGATCATGAATATATACAGTAGACTGCACCCAAGAGCAGACGTGGATCGCCTCTACTTGCCGCGGGATCGGGGAGGAAGAGGCTTGAAGAACTTGACCGACATAGTGGAACAAGAAAACCGAAGTCTAACAGAACACCTTCACAACGTTGCTGATGACCCACTGCTGGAGGTGGCTCAAGCAAGTGATCTGTACAGACAATATGAGGAAACAACAGCAGAATGGAAAGAAAAGAGAATGGAAGAGTGGTATCAGAAATGGAAAGACAAAGCAATGCACGGCCAATATGTACGACAAATGAAAGAAATAACATCAGGGAAGGCATGCTATAGTTGGTTGAAAACAGTCAAGTTGAAGATAGAAACGGAAGCACTACTTGTCGCAGCCCAGGACGAAGCCTTGAACACGAAAGCGCATTCAACGTACATAACAAAAACAGACACAGATCCGAAATGCAGAATGTGCAAGGCTACAGATGAGACAGTCGCTCACATCCTAACTGGCTGCTCAAAGCTAGCCGGAAACCAGTACGTCAACCGGCACAATGAAGTTGCAAGGATAGTCCATCGAAGCATATGCATGGACTACGACTTGCCCGTATCACGTGAACCCTGGCAGCACGTGACTGTGCCAGTGAGAAGACAGCGCAGTGAAGATCTTGTGGGACTTCGAGATACGGACTGATAGAAGAATCACAGCAAGAAGACCAGACATAGTGATAGTGGACAAAGCGAAGAAGACTGGCATCATAATCGACATATCAGTACCCGAAGACCGGAACATCAACAACAAAGAAAAAGAGAAAATCACAAAGTATCAAGACCTGAAAATGGAAATACAGAAGCTGTAGAACATCAAAGTAACGTGCATCCCTGTTGTGATCGGATCACTTGGAGCACACACAGGAAAGTTGAAGAAGTACCTGAAGGAAATCGCCGGACACCACCATGTACCTCAGTTGCAGAAGGGCGCCTTGCTTGGCAGTGCCTATATACTCAGGCGAACTCTTGACCTCCCTGAGTCCTGGTAGGACTCCGAGATCTTGAGCATTGTTCCGACTTGTGAGAGTCGTCTACCAAATATTTCTCAAACACAAATAGTAGTACAGAGATAATACAAACTGAGAGTGACAAATATCTACCCATGAAGGGCATAACCGAAAACAATAGGAGTTCCAAAGTGGAAATGCATACGTTAGAAAGACTAGATAAATGTACTATATCACCGACGTTGCTGTAACTACCAAGTGTCCATCCGTTTGAAGTAGGAATTAATTGAACGTTTAAATTTTTGAACCGAATCAACTTTCACTTCATCGTCTGTCATCATATTCCAATAATCCACCACATCCATCGTAATAAAATTGGAGCGATATCTGTGCTTAGATATAGGCTTCAGCAGACGAAGGGAATTGATACGACCTGGCTGAGTAGACAGTTGGAAGTAATCATCAGAGACAAAACCATACATTCCATTTATCACCTTATAGAGAAAAATCAATTTATATCGAATACGCCTAGATGATAGGCGCAGTAGACCCAGGCGATTCAGTCTACCTCTGTAATCAAGACCCCTTAGATCACTAAAACATCTTGAAAACCGTTTTTGGACCTTCTCAATATAGTTGATGGCATTGTCATAACCGGGGCACCAAATAATGGATCCAAATTCGAGAATGCTGCGGACATGGCCCTTGTATAGATTCACCATAGCCAATTTGTCTCGGGTACGGAATGATTTTTGAATAACTCCAGGCATGCGATTGGCCTTGGTAACCATAGAATTAATATGTCCATTAAAACTGATAGGGTTGGAAATCATAATACCAAGATCTTTAAAGGTATGCCGTCTGGAAAGCTTCGTGTCATCAGCAAAGTAATCACATTAATTGTTCCGCCTGCCAAAACTCATCACACAAGACTTTGTGGTATTCCATGACAGTTTGTTGGCAGATTACCATTTCGACAAATGCTCTAGATCGTCTTGCACACATTTTGAGGCACAATCAGAATCCCAGGGAAAGGCATGTGCAATTTTGATATCATCTGCATTTTTAACTAATTCGCAGTGATGTAGCTCGTCGTCGACATCGTTAGTATATACCACAAAAAGTGTCGGGCCCAATGCTGATCCTTGCAAAACTCCACTGGTTATTTTCTTCTCATCGGATAATTCACCCGCTATCTGCACCACTTGACGACGATCGCTCAAGAAAGCAGAAATCCAGGACAGCAAATTACCCTGAATACCATGTACATACAATTTCTGAAGCAGGATATCATGTGAAACAGCATCGAAAGCATGCGAATAGTCCATGAAAACTGCGTCAACACACAAACCCTGATCCAAACATTTAGTTAGGAAATCATAAAATACAAAACATGCGGTCTCAATTGACCGTCCTGGACGAAAACCATGCTGAGACTCTACCAGCAAACTGTTAGCACCGAAAAAATTCATCATATAATGTGACACAATTCATATGTGAACTGAACACAAAAAGCATATGTGACTTTTTTTGTATATTCGTTAGTTACTCAACCAAACTTTGCATGCAGCATCAACTCGGTATATAGGACTTCTTCTATGAATTTCAATGGGAGACTGACACGTAGCAGAGCTACATGGCAATACAATAAATAAATGTAATCAATCTACTTCATACATTGTAGGGTAGTTGTCAAATTGCAAAGCATTTTAATTAATTTTGACATAAATTCTGTCTATAAATTTATCTAAAATTTTTCTCTTATTTACTCAAACCATTAAAATCATGTACATGTACGGTCTTTCTATGCAGCCTAGATGTAAATATGCAAAGCGGAAGTAGAGTTTTTACTGTAAATATAGCCTATAGTTGCTTGAACAATTACTTGAATTTTACAAGTTTTATAACTTCCATAGGCCAACAATGAGAATTTTATTGCATTTAAGCCCGTAATGATGTTAGTCTCATCCTCCAGGCCTATTTATTCACTTTGCGGCTTCACTAAATAGATTGTCTATGGGCAGATTTAGGAACGTCAAATACAAATAACCTGTCGAATCTCCAAAACTTTTCGCTTTCGGTTGATCGGTTAATTCATGTGTTTATTTTTAAATGAAAGCTAAAAATGACCGTGACCGTGATCGCAGTCAAAAAAATCGTGACCACATGCAACACTGTTCACCTCCATAATCTGAAGCGGTAACCAGGATGCAGAGAGTTACACAAGGCATTCAAAAAACGTAATTTTTCAAAAAATCCGAAAATTGCTGTTTTCAAACTGGGCTAGCTTTTTTCTATATGCCAGTTTTGACTCCAAATTGATACTGAAACTCAGAAGCATCCTCAATCACTTGTAGAAGAAATTTTATCAGGTAGCCGATAGTTAAAGTAGCATAAATTGTACAGTTTTGATTTTGCAAACTTTTTCAATATTTTGATGTCAATATTATATAAGTAGTATCGAGAAGTACCTTTTATAGTACAATAGTACTTGAAAACGTTAAGTTGTTGTGCGGTAAAATATTATTGCCTTTGATAGATATTATATATTAAACTTTGATGTATTACAAAATATGACCTTCGAAGTTCGAGTTTGTTGGACTAGATTTTCTTTATCAATCGACATTGTACTTTTGAATAATAAGGTTTCTACGAAATACTCAGGATCGATTTATTTAACTGTTTTCTGAAGTGATCAATTACTTTCAATAATTTCAGCTATTGTAATGGTGAGACAACATTGGCAACGAACCGGAGAAACATAAACTGCATTACTTTCATGTTGTGATAATATAAATAGCTTTTGGCTGACTCAGTATCGCAAAATGTTTTATGAGCGAAACCCATGAACCATTAATATTAATCTAGTGGCCCCCAATAGATTACCTAATGTATTGTCGACAGAATTTAGATCTTCATTTCTTGAACTTTTCCTGGTAGGAGCAACATTTTCCCAGGTATCACTGTTGCCTTACTACTGATTGGTAAGCATAATCAGCCAAGGATCTCATATATAGGCTACTCTTCTGTATTTTCAAATCGCACTGAGAATCTCTCATCTGCCTTTAACTCATCATATTCGAGATCGTTACATATTTAGCGAAACGCTATTATTAAATCACACCCGAATAAAATAGTTCAGATTTTTCAAGATCAAATGCAGGCCTGCTTAGGTAAGATACACAGATCTTACAAGACGACGACTGATTGAATTTCATGTAATTTTACATTTGCAATTTTGATACTAATTATCTAAAGTATTCACTTCCGTAAATTGAAATTAAAAAGTGAAGAATTCCAAATGAGTAGAAGCAGGCGTGGACAAATATTTTAGGTATCATTATCAATGTGCCATGTTAATCATTGATCACGATTGATATTAAAAATTGATCCATCTAATTCATAAATCACTCATACGAATGTAGGCAAATTATTCCATTTCATAGAAAAATTAAACCAGGTCAATTTTAAGCCTTTCTTAAACTGTGCGCTATATCAAGTAACCCATGATTATAGGTTTCATAAAAAGAAAACAAGCTAAACGGATTCTACCCAACCTTTCAAAATTAATGCAAAATGTAATGATTTTTCATATATTTAGTTATACTGTAGAATGGCATGCGAGCACATTTAATTTTTGTCCAAGTAACAATTTAATTATTTTCTTGTCCATGAAGACCATGTGCTTGGGTTACATATAATTACATTAATGTGATTTTTGCGTGATCAATTTAGAATGCTATTGAAAGACCTCAGAACGGAATGGAGCGGCTTCTCATGATCAAAATTTTCACAATATCATAAGAATAAAATGTCATTAGTCTTATTGTTTTCAGTTTGAAGTTTACCTATTGATTGGTGTAATCAAAAATGCATTACCTGTATGAAGGATCTTTCGATGTTAATTGATGATCATGGTAATTCATTAGTCATTCATCTGTTATTGGAAGAGATTCTACAAATTTCATGCAACCAAATAATTTTCCACCACAATCTAATTTTGCATATCCTTTCTACACAATATTTTTCAATATCAACTTTGAAAGTGTTGGTCACAAATGCTATAGGGTTCGTCTCCGGTTCATTGCAAATGACGTCTCATCATTAGAATAATTGTAATTATTAAAATTGTACTATTCGAAAATGTTCTATGAACCCCAATTATTCAAAATTAGGGTCCACTAGATTAATATTAATGGTTCATGGGTTTCGCTCATAAAACATTTTGCGATACTGAGTTAGTCAAAAGCTATTTACATTATCACAACATGAAAGTAATGCAGTTTATGTTTCTCCGGTTCGTTGCCAATGATGTCTCACCATTACAATAGCTGAAATTATTGAAAGTAATTGATCACTTCAGAAAACAGTTAAATAAATCGATCCTGAGCATTTCGTAGAAACCTTATTATTCAAAAGTACAATGTCGATTGATAAAGAAAATCTAGTCCAACAAACTCGAACTTCGAAAGTCATATTTTGCAATACATCAAAGTTTAATATATAATATCTATCGAAGGGATTAATATTTTACCGCACAACACCTTAACGTTTTCAAGTATTATTGTACTACAAAAGCTATTTCTTTCATTGATGAGGACAAAGATATTTCTTTGCCGCAACTTTACGGAATGCCACGGATAAATCTGCCGCATGATTCTTCTAATACGATGACTGAAATATTTCATCTATTTTTTACGGATGAACTGATTGATTCATTGCTGACATATCACTTCAAAATTTCTCAGTATCAATGTAATAAGAAAGCCTCAATTTATTTCCATATAGCTGCACACCCAGATAAAAATTATTGATATCCGCATCTGAGGAGTTTAAGATGAGGACGTGAAAAGATAGTCATTACTCATGACGTGATGTTCAGTCTACCCGCAGCGAGCTGGTTAAGCAGAGAGAAAACGCGGGCAATATAAAGTCTTGATGCCCAATTCGATTAGCGACTACGACATGTTCTTTAATAATTTCTAAGATTCAGGTGTTTTGAGACGGATAGGTACACCCACAGAATTAAATTCATGTGCGTGCGCTTCGGGCTCCTAGAAAGGAGGGGTTATATGTAGCCTTAATATCAAAATGGCACATCACAGAATTAGACAACTTACTCCATCTCGAATGGATAATTAGTGTATCGCTTGCTATTGGAAATGGCAAACAATAAGCTGTCATCAGAGGACACCAGAGCCAGTGAGAGATGCGTGCGTGCTGTGATATCACTTCGCACACACCAAAACACACGTCGATGCCTGGCTAACACTCGATTCAGCGTATGCACTATACAGAGAGTAATGCCGAGGAGAGGATGTAAAACATCAAGTGAACTAATTTTCGTACGCCTGCTACTTTCTTTAATAATGATCGGAAGGGAGGAAACTCACTATGGAGAAAACTTGTGGGCAATGATCTGAAGTCTTCGAATCTGAAGGAATTGTGACAATCTTGAAGCACTTTGCTGGAACTCACATTAATCCGCAAGCGACACACGACTTTTTTCCTATCTCCGTAAGGTATTAGGAATTCCTTCTTGCCCACTTAATAGGTTTCTCGATGCACCGGCGATTTCATATTAATCACACTTCAAGGAAACCGAAGCAGATAAACAAAAAATATTTAATTCTGTGGGTACACCCTTTAACAGAGCATGAGGCAGCCCACATTCAAACAATTTGCTCAACTGCTTGCCACAATCGTTCAGAGGACAATTAAAAGCTGACAGTACGCCTAATGAATGGATTTTCATGCACCACTTCCCGATTTTGCCCCCATTTCAAATTTCTGCTTATAGGCTAGGCAAATTAGACTTGAGGTTGGAATAAATTGCAAGATTCTGTTTATCACTTTTTTATTGATTGATTATGGTCTTGACAGCATCATAGCAAAAGTTCGCGAAAATTGCTTCTAGTATGGATATGCAATTCTGACATTTTTCTCAGAAAAAAATACAAATGAAGCCATTCGGAATTTAACGCTTGTTTTTTCTACCCAATATTATTCATTTTATGGGCTTTCAATGAATTTGAATTGGTTTCACTTCAAAGCATGCTTAACATGTGCAACCTATCTTGATAGGAGAACATGCCAGTTCATTTCCACCAAAACAGTTCAGTCTGCGCTTATATTTCCTCACAAATCAATTGGTAATGCTTGAATGTAATGTTTAATGGAAGTTCAAGACTAAAATGAATCCTTAATATCAAATCTAGCAATTTATTCCAACCACGGCTATTTTTTGACTTAATTTTCCTAGACTATTAATTTGCCGTCGAATGTCTCTCAGCCCGTTCAATTTCTTCCTGCAATTGTCCGAACCCACGCCCAATTTTTAAGCTATACAGTCCCAAGAATTCGTTTGTGTATCTTGAACTTACCGCGACGAATGTGGGATGACTGTTTTCTCTGTAGAGTCGTCTTGCAAAGTTAAACATTGTTGTTGCGACTGATGTTGTACTCACTCTGTAGATTGAAGCATAAGCCCGCCTTAATCAGCTCCAACAGTATGTAAGCTTTATCAAGATTGGCCCTTCTGTTCACTGGCAAACTTCAAATCTGTACCCATGCTCAGCCATTTGGTTAGTCATCATTTCCCTCGGTTGTGGTAAGAGGATTTGGAATCTTTGATCTGCAGACGGGGACGCTATCTGCACCTGTAAACAATAGCATTTGTCTGAGTTTGAACGGGATAATGCTGCTTGTTCGTTCTTCTACTTCTCTGTTCTCCGAGTATGGGTTGAGTATAATTTGAATAAATGTATGCCGTCAGTATAAATGTCATCAATCATGTTTGTCCCTTGCCTTGATTTGCCTAGAATAGCTTTTAGCATAGTTTTAGGGAGATATTTATAGATGATGATAATTAAACTTTGATGTGTTCCGCGTCTCAGGAAGATCTTGCAATTTTCTCGATATGTGTTGTCAAAATCCTTGATACTCGACCCTCTTGTACCCATTCCTTATTCCGTGACTCCTTTTCGTCTGCTGATCGGATAACTGAAAAAGTGATCATTGGATATGGACTGCTGAGCATGAGATGCACGTTCACCTTCCCAAACTCTATCACTCAAACCTATAAAGGACATAAGCGCAGCCAAGGTGGGAGCAGGAGGCCCATAGAATAGGGTTATATAGGTAGAATGTCGACTCAAAGACATTTCTTGAATCTGAATGGTGATGTGGACCCACTTATCCTACATCTTTCAAAGTTAAATGAAATCATTGTCTTTGATTATGTGATTTTACTCTTTAAGTGGCAGGTTGTCTGTGATATGATCACGCTTCAGAAAATACACTTGAGGTTGACCATGAAAGTAATAGGAACATGTCGAATAGCTATTTTAGCAAACTCTAAATCTCCAAGGCTGTCATGACACTGAAAATCTGCAAAATACTATCATTCCTTCTGCATTACTATCATGATCAGTCAATTCCGTGGCAATTTCTTCAAAACTTCAAAAATTTCCATATCTCACATTTGGTAACAATTACCAACTATATCCCTCGAATTCATTTAATAAAATCGAAAGTGTATACACATTGGGGATCAGATAAATGCGGTGTCACCGCTCTACCTAATATACTTGCGATATGAGGAGGCCCACTCCGTCCCCCGAAAATTTTTTGGCGACTTCTTCAATATCGTATGGGTATTGCAATTTTCTTTTGCGCGTGTCTCAAATTTAACTGTGAGTGACGCATCACATTCGTTTCCTCAATTAAGGAATGCAGCCAAGATGTTAACAGACGTTAATAATCAGATACTGACTCATCAACAGACCACTATGACCATTATGAATTTCTCTTCCATGCTCTTCTAAAATTGTGGCTAACTGATAACTGAGCGCGGCCTGACAATCTATCGACTATTTACTGCAGCAGCTGAAATCACGATTTGAACCGTATGACACTCTGTGCTATAAAATTTAGCAACTGATAATGCTAAATGTTGGAAATCCCTCCATGGGTAAGTAGACGATCTCCTCAATAAATATGACGACGTCGAACCACGCTCTGTGGTGAAGTGTGAATTCACTAGGTGACATGCCACGCGTGATTCACGCGTCATTACGGAACACCCCAAACATCCGTGGTCAAGGACATTCTATTCTTCTACCCGCGTACATACGCGCTGCACGAAGAGTCTGATGCCGTTACTCACTGGATCTGATGCCGTTAAAACATGGGAAATGTTTATGAACACGCGCGGGCGAGCGTTTATAGTTCGCGCGTCGTCCACGGTTGTCTGCGCTGCCGCTTGAACCACGGATGAACCGCTAAGCATGTTCTGTCTTCCCTGAGCATGAAATTGAGGTCCTATCACATTGTTTAGCCTCTGATACATGCAGACACATGAGACGCAAAGTCTATATAACAGGACTGCCAACTATACTAGCCTATATAAGAGATATTGCAGCAATATCCCGCATAGCCACGGATGTTTGGGGTCATGTGTAATTACGCGTGATTGAGCGTGGCATGTCACCTAGTGTTTGAGCGCTGCAAGTAAAATGGGCAGGTGCTTCAAATCCCCGTCCCCCAAACAGTGATCGATACATTGAATGAATGTGATGAAATGTACTTCCAGAAAAGAAGTCGGCTTCTCCGGATCTTTGCGATTCTGCCAGTGACTTCGGTTGCTGCTGAAGGTTCCTTCTCGACTCTTGGACGAATTCTCAACTTCATTCGGAGTACCATGGGAGAGGATCTTCTTAGTGGATTGGCGCATATGTCAATCAATAAAGACGCAAATTTAGACTTAAATGATGTGTTGCAAATACTCAGCTAGCAAAAGGGGAGGTTGCAATTTGCAATCTAAAGCAAATTAAATAGATGTGTTCAAATGCAATAATGCTTCTTTTCATTATATACTTACCATGTACATAGTCTAATTCAGTTATGACGTTTTACAATGTAGGTATGCAAAAGTCACATTCTGTAAAAACATCATCACTGTCAGGTTACATTTTCATTGCTTCCATATCACTGCTTCTCTATGATATGAGACCAGCCCCCTCCCCCCGAAAAAAGTCCTGGCTGCGCGCTGCTGAGGTGCATAATATAAATAGAATAATTAAATATTGAGTTGCAACCTCAGTTGAAAAATGGAGACAAACCTGAATAGCTAAGGGATGTAAGGTAAGCATTTTGATATCCAGGTGTTCCTTGCGGTTAAGCTATCTGGTTATGTCTTCCGTTGATATGTATGCTGTCATCAACACGATCAATCACTTTTAATTTAATATAAGTCAATGAACTATCATCTTGTATAAGTGATTGCTAATTTAGTGTTCCAATCAATATTTAAGAGATATATTAACACTGAATGGCGATGACCATGTTATCTACATTGTTAAGGTTGCCTTTGATTGACATACATACTGCGTGTCACATCCTCTACAAGATATCAGATAAAAAAACATTTGGACTTTACAAGTAAAGTCACCCAAGTGATCAAAGATCAAGTGGTTACACTAGGTGACATGCCACGCGTGATTCACGCGTAATTACGGAACACCCCAAATATCCGTGGTCAAGGACATTCTATTTTTCTACCCGCGTACATACGCGCTGCACTAAGAGTCAGAAATCACTTGATCTGATGCCGTTAAAACATGGGAAATGTTTATGAATACGTGTGGGCGAGCGTTTATAGTTTGCGCGTCGTCCACGGTTGTCTGCGCTGCCGCTTGAACCACGGATGAACCGCTAAGCATGTTCTGTCTTCCCTGAGCATGAAATTGAGGTCCTATCACATTGTTTAGCCTCTGATACATGCAGACACATGAGACGCAAAGTCTATATAACAGGACTGCCAACTATACTAGCCTATATAAGAGATATTGCAGCAATATCCCGCATAGCCACGGATGTTTAGGGTCATGTGTAATTACGCGTGGTTGAGCATGAATTACGCGTGATTGAGCGTGGCATGTCACCTAGTGTACATAGTGAAACTTTCGCAATAATTTTCTGTGTTCAATGATTTACAGCAAAGACATACTATACCGTATTGCTGCCACCAATTCTAATGTTTTAAAATTAGCGGACTCCATCCAGTCTCTTGCATTTACGCTGTACTTTTTTAATAGAAAGCATGATACACAATGAAATGTAATATAATTTTTAATATAGTAAAATATGATAAACCGCAAATGCTATAACTGAGTAGCTGGTTTAAATCCATACATCTCAATTTGCCGTGCAACAAACACAAAGTAAGATGATTTCATTGGCCCTCATATTGAAGACAGAAAATGAGTCACATAAGGGGTATCAGGGTATGAATCTACTAGTTATATGTTTTATGCGCACTGAACTTTAAGTTATCAAATTTCTTCTGGAATCTTCCATTAGTGCCTTGTGTAATTTTTTCTGTATAACTTTGTATCCTTACGTTTCCAAGAGCGACCTACTGTTTTTAAACATTTCATGTTTACATTTTATCATCTTATCTGGATTTGGTGATATAAATATTTGACCTGTGATGTTACACACATTAGTCAGATCATTATTTCATTCGATCATTTGATTGAATTGTATTAAACAGAAATCATTGCTGATAAGGCAATAGTGATCTCAACTATGTTAGTACAAGCATGTCAGCAACTATGACTTCACCGGACATTGATCGCGGTCTCGCGTTTATCATCTTAACATTTATCTGCGTAGGACGCATCACTATAATGGGGATTGCAAACGGAACATCTGTACTGTATTATGAATTTATCGAAGATTTCCAAGAAAACCCAGCTCTCACCGCCTGGGCGGTTAACCTGAATACGGTGGTACTGTTCAGTCTAACTGTGTTCGGTACATTTTTGATGAGAGTTTTCGGATTACGAATAACGGTCTTGATTGGAACTGTCGTGTCTACTATTGGTTTGATAGCAACATCGTTTGTGCCAAATATTGCTTGGTTACTCCTGTCATTTGGTGTGGTGACCGGCATCGGATATTCATTTGTGTTCATGACCCACTATCTATTGATTGGGGAGTATTTTGTCAGATGTAGAAAGCTAGCTTTCGGCGTAGTTGGAGCCTCGATGCAAATTGGTGTGTTCATTTATGCACCTTTTATGACAGCTTTTTTCAATATTTATCATTGGAGGGTTGCATTCCTGATATTTGCTGCTGCAAATTTGAATAATCTATTGGTAGCGGCTTCTGCTATGAAGCCAAGAGATGCCATCAAAGACGAGGTTTTTGACAAGATCAACAATGATTCAGCAGAAGATTCTGCTGATACTACAGATTCATCTCTACTGCGTCGATGTTATGACGACGCTTGTCTGCTGAAAAACATCAAATTCCTTCTGGTTGTAATAGGTCATATATTCATCGGTATTGGACGAGGAGCTTTCATAACACATTTGGTGAAGTATTCAAAGCAAAGTGGGCACTCAGAAATACAAGCAGCCATGTTGCCGTCAATTGAATCATTTGCTAACATGACATCACGCCTACTATTCGGATTTATACTTCAAATCCTGAGACTCAACGTTCCTATAGTGTTTTCCGTCATGGTAGGTTGTGCAGGAATCGTGATGGCATTCATCGGATTCATTCAGAATTACTTCATTCTTGCAATTCTGATTGCACTGATTGGATTTTTGAGTGGTATAACTGCCATGTTTCCAGAACTCGTAATCTCTTCTGTTGGCATCAAAAATCTCGCACCAGGCGTCGGATTGGTTTGCTTTGCTTCTGCGATTGGATATTTATTTGGTGGTCCATTAACAGCATTTCTCTACGAAATCGATCCGACGTATCATGCAAGTTTCTTAGCTGGAGGAGTTATATTTTTCTTTGACGGCATTATGAATATTCCATTGATGTTTCGTATAAAGAAAGGCAGGGTCATTTTGCTGCCCCTTTATGAATAGAGGTTTCATTCCCATTCATTCTGTAGCAAACGTTTTGTTGCAAAGAAAAATTAAATGTTTTAAAAGAAATTGAAACAGAGAATAGTTGCAGTTAGAAAACATTAATTGCAAATTCATTGCAGTCTCCTCATCCCAAAAAGTCGAATAGCAGCATGCAACGCCGCAGTCACTGAGAGGGCAGTGGTGTCCGATAAGTAAATCGACAAGATTTTTAGCAGCTCATTTAATGATGACAGAAGACTGGGGCAGCTATGAGTCGACATGATCAGTTATGATATGATCATGTGAAGTAATAAACTTCTGATCACTAATTATTTCATTTAATTAGGCAGACCACACTGCTTCCAAGTTTAAGTGTCTCCGGTGACCAAATGAATAAGTTAAGTAATCAATTAAATGAGCTCACAATTAAATTTGATGAAAAAAAAGGCAAGAGAAAAAGTGCTTTTCGGGTTGTGCAACGATTTAGGAAACGAGCTGTATTCTTCTCCCTCCCCAACATTTTCCAATTTTTCTAAATTCATCAAATTTCGTCAAACTTTGTCACATTGGATTTAGAATAGACTTGCCCGCTGAGTGATAGTAGAACACCACTGAGAAGTTGTACTTGAACCCTGGGATGAAAATTAGCCCCTTGGATGCTCATTTAGAAGACAAGATTCGAAGGCAAATTCAGACACAGTAACGCTACTATGAACTTTTTGGAATTGCTATCTGCAGTAAGCGACAAAGCAAGTACTTTAAATTTTCTCCAATTCAGAGGTACCGCATGCAGTGATAGGTTACACCACGAGCGATTATACGGGTTGGAAGAATCATGATATTCTCATATGAAAATATTCAACTCATGATGTTCTCATGATACTTTGATGAGAATATCATGAGTGGTAATGAGATCATTCATGAGGATAATATCTCATTTAGGATTATTTTTGATTTAAAAAACTAGAAAATTTGACTTATAAAAATCTAGGATTTGACAAATTTTGACTTAAAAAGAAAATGCAAGTCTGTGCTAAATATTGAACATATATTCATACAGTGTCAAAAACTCAATATCATTCACGTATGAAGGATGCACACCAGAATATTTTTTGGCATATTTCTGTATCTATTTGTATGCTTTTCGTATGTTATTTTAGGTGTGGTATGCTTTACATGCTAAAGCCATACCAGCACAATGTTAAAGGAAAGCATCAATGATGTCTAAAGCATGTCAATTCAAGGCCTTTTGTCAATAAAGATCACACAAATGTTACTACTGTTTTGTAGGTAGTGAGATAATGACATTCAAGAGTCAAACCTACAATACTGAATCCGATTGTAATACATTTCAGTCTGAGGCGTTTCCTAGATGATCAGTAAGTGTACAACCATCAATAACTATACATTATGCAATTTTGAAATCAGGCATACTATCAATCCGAAAAAAAGCACTTTATAATTTATGAAAGGAAATGTAGCTATGTTTTAGATATAGAAGTCAACATGGTAACTCGATAGTTATCGTTATTATTGAAATGATGTTTATCAGTTTAATTCATGGAGTTGAGATAATTAAGAGTGGTGTGAATGTTGCTAGACAAGTAGCAACGACGACATACTCGCAGAGCATAAAATTCACAATAAATCTAATCTACTTAAACACCACGCTATCAAAAATGAAATATTCACGACTGTTATTGCAGAAAAAAGTTGTTTGACAGTAGTGTGTAATATATATTTCTTTTGCTATGTGACTTACAGTTCTACCAGCGAGAGACGTACGAATGAGGAAAAATTTGCATCGAGTCTCGTATATAAAACACACAAGCAACTCGTATTTCATTGTAAAACAGCCAATCACAGATACGAGTAGAATAGTTCGTATCGGTACATGCCAATCAAATGCGAAAGCAAGTATATGATATATTTCGCATGTAAAACATGCCAGATCTCTGTAAACATGCAACAATCTCGTATCAAATGTTGGTTTCAAATTGCATGAGAATTTGGTAGGGGAACACGGGGCATAGCGGCTCACCGGGGCAAAGAGGATCACCTGAATATTTCTTAAACTACTGAAGTTATCAAATATCTAACTCACTAGGACGTTTACATGGAAGTATCCCCTCATTCTGGTATAGTCGTTGAATAGCGCTCACCTTCAGTTCTGTGTGAACTATACTTTTACTCAGTTTATTCGAGCTCGTTATAAGAAATGGTGAGATTACAACGCATTTTTCTCAACCTTAAAGTGGCAACAGATAGACAAATTTTGTATCAAATGAAAGCTATGGGAATGGTGTTTCATATGGCATCGATAATTGTCAACATAATTTGCTTTTACTAAATGCAAGAGGCAATTTTCGTACCTATAGCTATTGGGGCAAAGTGGTTCGGGCGATCCGCTATGCCCCATAGCGTTCACGTGAAGTGCATGTGTACTTACATCCACAGTAGAACGTTCTCATGGGAGCACCTCGTCATTCTGATGTCATGGTAACGCATCACGCGCCTGCAGTGTGTGTGAGTGAATTCGCCAGTCACTGTTGCTTCGAGCGCGCTGTAGGAAGCGGTGATCCGGTGAGTTGAATAACACACTCAGTCTTAGTCTATTTACATCCAAGTATAAATGCATTAAGTATAAATATCTAATGAAAGCTATTTTAGTTTCACACAAATAGGGCCTGTAGACTTAGAAGCCTATATTAGCGTGCACAGCCTTAGCAATAGACGACTAAAAGCATCTTATTTATTGTAGAGATGGTGCGAAATTACCAAAAAACAACTAGTCAAGGCATTGATCCGGACTTGATACGTTCTGCATGCATTGATGTTGATAGTAGAACAATGTCATTGAGGAAAGCTTCTTCTTTCTATAACATCCCATTCACTACTTCAAGAAGGCATCACAAAAAGCTTGTGAAAAACCCTGGTTGTCTTGGTAGCTTTAGACCAGTCTTTACACCTGAACAAGAAAATGATCTCAAGTCTCATATTTTTAAGATGCAAGAGCGTTTCTACGGATTGACTAAAGATGATATCCAAACGCTGGCATTTGGTGTTGCTGAGTCATTAGGTATTGATAATACATTCAATAAGAAGACTAAACGTGCGGGCATAGACTGGCTGATAGGGTTCTTGAGACGAAATCCGGAAGTAAGCGTTCGTCAGCCTGAGTCGACTAGTCTAGGTCGGGCTGCTGGATTTAGCAAACACCAGGTTGATCTTTTCTATCAGCTTTTGCATGAGAAGTTGTTACTCCATAAGTACACTGCTTCCCAGGTTTGGAATGCGGACGAAAGTGGCATTTCTGTTGTTCACAAGCCTCCTAAAATTCTTGCCAAAAAAGGTGAGAAGCAAGTAGGAAAGATAACAAGCGCCGAGAGAGGTCAGAACGTGACTGTTTTATGTTGCATGAATGCCGCAGACATGCAGATTTGTTCCCCCCATGATAATCTTCCCTTACATGTACATCTAATCTCCCTTACATGATAATATTTCCTTACAACGCAGATCTCTTTGCTGACTCAGACTTCTCCCCCTCCAATGTCGTCCTTTCCACTCCAACTACTAACGTTAAATCAAAAGAAAATCAAAGCGAACAAGAAAAGTCAGATCAAAGCAACATCATTCCTGATGATATGACTTACGTGGAAGGACCCAGCTCCAGATCGTTAGCTGTCACTTCTGATGATAGGCCTACTAAGCCTGACATCGACCATTCCACATCAACATGCACTGCATTCATGGAAACTGTTCTGGAAAAGTCTCCGCTGCCTCAAAGGACATGTGATTCAAGTCACAAAAGAAAGCGAAAGGTTCAACGGGCGCAAGTGATTACGGATATCACTAACGGTAAAATAATAACATCATTGTTCATCCATGTCATCCTTTTGCCTACATGCAGGCCTATCGGTACTCTAAGACGCTTATCTATCTTTTCAGATCAATGTCCGACAGATGCTGGAGTGAATCAGACTCGCATCGAGAAAGGTAAGTCACTTGAATGAAAATGAAATCACTTTATTGATTGATGCCATGTTTTGTACCAATCGATTCAGAGGCCCACCGGTAAGCTTACGGTACTTTAAAAAATGCTGTTTTCTTTTTCATAGATCAATGCCCGACCGTTGCTGGAGGAGAGGAGGTTCGCTTGAAGAGGGGAATGAAACGACAGAAGCGTGCTGTCCAGAAGAATGCGGAGGAGACGATGCCACAGGAGGATTGTCTGTGCTTGTACTGCGACGAACCGTGGTCCGAATCGCGGGATCGAGAAGTGTGGATTCAGTGCAAGAAGTGTGAGCAGTGGGCTCACATGCTGTGCACCGGATACGAGAACACGAATGAGTACTTTGTCTGTGACTTCTGCTGATATGATTGAGATATTTTACTCGGAAAAGCTTATCTTTTTAGATCAACTTATCTGATCCACTTTGCCCCGGGGTAGTGGGGCATAGTGGATCAATTTGTAATTTTACATTTTTGTCTGTGGTGATAAATATATTTGATATCTCTGCCGATCAACACTTTTTTATGAATCTGTGGTCTCTGGGCTTTGTTTTAGACCTAAATATGTTACTCTAATATGACCAGTTTCTTTGGTAGATGGGCTTAAACCTTAGGTGATCCACTATGCCCCGTGTTCCCCTATATGTTTGTGTGTAATTTTCGTATCCAGCGATTTATAGTGAAAATTGTAATTTCGACATTAGTTATTCTTGTTATTGCACCAACATAAGTACTTTCCAACATTTCCAGATGAGATGGGTTTATCTTTTCAAAGCAACTTGCTAAGTATTGAAAATGAGTGCTCAACGGCTCCTGAGGTTGGTTGGCTGAAGGTCGGCTGGAGACACATTATCGCGCTTCAAGTTAGCAGTGCTATTGAGATCACTATCCGCATTCAAGTGCTTATTGATGTATGCGCTCATGGCCAATCAATCGTCCTTCACGGTCCCGATTTGAAATGTCATCGTATGCTTCCTTGATGCTGACTTTGTACTTTCCATCCCCTGAACTAGGTGGGGAGGAACTTAGGCAGCTTCTAATTAATCAAAATATCGTCGTTTTGTGAATTATGTGTTAGAAAAACGTTGCTCTAAATTTTCATATTTTACATAGGTCAAGTTTTTTGACCCAACCTAAAATTTTAGCAATAATTTGAATTTTTTCACATATCAAAAAAGTTTGCCTTGCTCATGATGCGATCATGGGCAAATCGTGAGGCTCCATGAGGTTTTTGTGATAATAATTTTATCAATATGTCAGGCCTACTTGCAATAAGTTTATGTGTATCAAGGTATGTATGTAAGTCGTGAAAGGTAAGAGTCACAAGAAAGCTCATTCAATCGATTAGAATCTCCAAACTTAGTCTATAAAGGATAAAAAGCAATTAACATAGAATACTTCACAGAGATCTGCAACAGCCATTTTGAAATATTGCATTAATTATTTTATTTTAAAATATGCATGACTATGCAAGATGTTGAAAAACGACATACAATCACAGTTTAATGTTATATCATGATGAACTATGGTTTATTATTACGAATTCTGAAAAAGTATTGTGTACAAGGCGTGGAGGGGATCTGGGCCAACGTGGCGAGGCTATGGAAACCTCAAGAAGTGCCAAAAAATAAGCTCAGAAGTATGAAAACGCAACACTCAATTTTTAATGAGATTTCTTCAAAGAAACTCATGAAATTTGATGCGATGTTTCATGCGAAAACGTTCCAAATCCACATGAAATTTTATGAGATATATATGTGAAGAATCTCATAAAAAATCATGGGGAATTTTCGTAAGGGTGAGTATAATCGAGAGTGTCTACAACCGGGATGTCGCTGCCACCACGCAAATAAGTTGTTTATCTGAAGTTGGTCTTATTGTCAAATTGAAGTTGAATCTGAAGTTGGTCTTATTTCTGTGGTTGCCACAGCTTTCTGACCAGCTGACATTATCTCGATGCTTCAGTTGCATGAATCCATACATCATATGAATCCTTACATCAGTGGCGCCTTTATAATACGTGCAGTGGCATCGCTGGGGGGGGGGCGGGGTAGCGGTCAACTTCCCTTCGACATGAGCGGTAAAAATTACCCTGTGATACAATTTGCATGAACATTGGACTTTTTCAACAAGGAATTTTCACCTTGATGAGTTGGAAAATAGTTGCATGCGCAGCAATTCGACAATATTTCTGCAATTAGATTATTCATCATCCTGCTGTACCTTGCAACAACACCATTCAATCTTGTTTACTCAAGTTGATGAATATATTTATTATTTTCATTATTTTTTATGTTACCTTAATGTTTATTGCACCACCGGAATTAAGCACCAAGGGGCAATCGTTCTTACAATCTATTTGATGTTGCAACGGTAATAAGGTTGAGAAATGGACGAGAGTCCGGTAAGATATTATCCATGCCATCGCAGCAAAATAGCATTCGGATTCTGAATCCGTGCTATCATATTGCAACTTTCTCTTGATACAGCAGTCAGTAGCCTCATCAACCAAGGTATTAACCATAAAGTAAGTATACAGGATGTTCGCGATCTTCTTGCGGATTATCATCAGTTGCTATCTAGACAAATTTTCAAAGATCTAAGATTCTATGGATCATAATCCGCATTTCGCTGATAAATTTTATTTCAATATTGTCAAAAAGTGGTCCATGCATCGTCCATCATATCGTATGCAAAGCTCTCACAACTCTTGGTAAATGAGTGATGAGCACGAGGTATATCATCTCCGTTTATGTTGTCCTTGAAAAGCACATTAATCTTTGTGCTAATTCCTTCAAAGTTTTTGGTTGTTTTGGACTTTTACTGAGATAATTTCGTATCAGGCCCCATAGCCACAAATCCAACATCGGCAAGTCCCGGTTCAGCATGACAAATCAAAAGATCAAATTTTGAATTCAGGAGCTCTCTTAATGGCGGTGCCCGCTAGGTTGACCCAACCGAGTTCGATTTTGCCGCTGTGTCAGAAGTGTAAGTTCTTTGTCTAGCAGGATAAGTTTGTACTGCTCTGTATTGACTGATTCTTCCACCACTTGGCAACTAGTCCGATCGCAAGATGACACCTTGGCCAAAAGATATCGACGGTGACCGCATAGGCTTCTCGTCAATGAACTAAAGGTTTGTGCAAGCAAACACGAAACGACTGTGTCGTTTGACACTCCCATTCAGATGGAATGTTGACTCGACACTGACATTGATATTAAAGATCAAATTTAGAACCTATATGTGGCGTGCAATTATGAAACAAGTCGATTAGAAATTCTTTAGGTCTCAATTCTTGTACATCTATGTTTTCAATGCTTGAGGCCCCTTTTTGAGCTCCTAGTTGCGGAGGACAGCGCAAATCCGTCTTCTTGTGCAACTTCAAGGCCGACAGGTGTCTTTGAGAATTGATTCGATCATGCTGCAATAACCTCTGCCATCTTGCGTTCCAAAATATTCCACGTGACTACGCTCGTTTTCTCGGAGCAACAAAAAGGCCTTCCGCAGGTCTCTCTTTCCAGTGAGGCAATGTTCTTCCTGAAGACTCTTTGTTCAACTTCTCACTCAACACATATCTGGCCTTCCCACAGTCACTTCTTACAATTAAAGCAATCTCTCGTTTGATAAGTCACGATCCTCCATGATTGGACTAAAATAATATCTGCATACAGTGAAAATTTTTGTATCAGAACGTTCAGTCTTTGGCGAAGATTACATTCCCGTGGTCCAAAAAATTATTTGATCAATTTTTTAGAATCTCAATTTTTGCAATTTGTTTCTGTGTTTATATAGCCTACTAGAGATTTGATGCCAGTAAGAAACTTGTTGAATACCAAAATGAATGAAAATTTTCTAGCAGATTCTTAATTAAGCGGACATTAAGCTGATTGTCGAGGAAATTTCATGAACCACATTATAATGCAAGTCTTCATGGAAAAGTTGAGATCTTAGTGCTTCTTAGCTGATATTTCAAGTTCAATTTTCATCGGCACAATTTCATGACTCACTAAATTTATGTTTCATTTCTTGATACTGAATATGAAGTTCTTGATTCTGATGTGGACCCCTTGACATCTTTTACAATAAATTGTGATCATTGTCTTTTATTTGATATTTTTCTCTTTCAGTGGCAAGGTAGTTTGTGATGTGATCACGCTTAAGAAAATACTCTGATTATTAAGGATCAGCCTTAAAGTAATAGTAGCCCATTGAATTGCTAATTTGACAAAACATTGCTTCTCCAAGGTTGTCATCACGCGGAGGTCGTGCAAAAAAATTATTCCTTGTATATTGCAATCATGATCATAGTCGATTCCGTGCAAATTTCTCCAAAAGTGTGCGAATTTGCATGTCTCACTTGTGATGCTGGGTCTCAAACTAACTTGCTTTATGATATTGCATCTTAACTCGTAGAATTTAAGAAAATCGGTTGACCAACTATGGGAATGTGCAGCATGAATAATCCAATACACTGTTAAACACATGGGCGCGTGCTGCCATTTATTTTCTGAGTTCGGTCGAATGATGGCATTGTCAGCCTTCACGACAGGGACAAATTGCCTGGAGATGACATTCCTCAATAAATAAATAATATGTAAATAGATATGAAAGATACAGATGTTTGAATAGACAGGCAGATTATGGCAAAATTTGGCGGTCCGACTAGGACTTTAGATCGCCCCTCCCTAGAAAAGCTGAAATAATTTTCTTCGGCCTGAGCATATTTACATGTTTTTTTCATTTTTTTCAGAATGAGCTAAAAGAGCATAATCGACAATGAAACTGTAAAAAATTTAAAACAGCCTTTTCTTCCAATGACTTTAAATAAAGAAAATAAAAATAAACTCATAATATAATGTCATCGAAAGCGCTTAAGATAATACATTATATAATGAGACTGTACTCTAAATCCATGACTGCGAGAATACACGCTGCAGGATTCGCATCTTGCTTCCTCTTATGAAGTTTACAACTACATGTATATCATTCCAACCGTTTCAGATTTCTCTGAAATTCTGCATATTCTTCCAAGTTCAGAACCATCACATACATAGCATCGTGACCTTTCTCAGTACGAGCATAAATTGAGTCCTTCGGAAACCACTCATCGTAGCGATACATCGCTGCACAAAACATGCTATACTTCTCTGACATCTTTCGAGTGAACGAGTTTGTTGAGATACCAATGATATATCGATACCTTCTTTCTTGGCAATGAGAAACCAATTTGTCAAAAGTGTGATTGCTGAGACCACGATTGCGGAATTCAGGTTCAGTGCCTGCCATTCGAATATACATGGTGTGTCCAAGAGGAAATTTCGCCCTTGGCCATCCGTGACGCTCTGCGTAGCGCTTCTCAAGGCAATCTTCTAATTCTCCAATAGGAGAGAAATGAGGGTGCTGAGTCAGGTATTGAACGATTGGAGGATTATCTTCATGTTCGTAGACAAAATCACCAGACATCGTGAAGGCAACACAGTGTCACGGAGATGGCGGTTTCATTTTTGAAATTTCCTAAATGATTTTTCAACGCTAACCCATGTAACTTGACCCCTAGATTACGATTTTGATGGTCAAAAAATCATCGATTGAGGGCTTTTTGAGAAAAATGCAAAAATTCAAAATGGCGGACTCTGAAATCGAAACTGCGCTCTACACACTTCCATATCAATTTCATAAGGGATTTCTCCATGCATACCCATGTAATTTGACCTCTAGATTGCGATTTTGATAGTAAGAAAATCATTGATCGAGGGCTTTTTGAGAAAAATGCAAAAATTCAAAATGGCGGACTCTGAAATCGAAACTGCGCTCTACACACTTCCATAACAATTTCATAAGGGATTTCTGCATGCATACCCATGTAATTTGACCTCTAGATTGCGATTTTGATAGTAAGAAAATCATTGATCGAGGGCTTTTTGAGAAAAATGCAAAAATTCAAAATGGCGGACTCTGAAATCGAAACTGCGCTCTACACACTTCCATATCAATTTCATAAGGGATTTCTCCATGCATACCCATGTAATTTGACCTCTAGATTGCGATTTTGATAGTAAGAAAATCATTGATCGAGGGCTTTTTGAGAAAAATGCAAAAATTCAAAATGGCGGACTCTGAAATCGAAACTGCGCTCTACACACTTCCATATCAATTTCATAAGGGATTTCTCCATGCATACCCATGTAATTTGACCTCTAGATTGCGATTTTGATAGTAAGAAAATCATTGATCGAGGGCTTTTTGAGAAAAATGCAAAAATTCAAAATGGCGGACTCTGAAATCGAAACTGCGCTCTACACACTTCCATATCAATTTCATAAGGGATTTCTGCATGCATACCCATGTAATTTGACCTCTAGATTGCGATTTTGATGGCTGAAAAATCATTCATCGAGGGCTTTTTGAGAAAAATGCAAAAATTCAAAATGGCGGACTCTGAAATCGAAACTGCACTCTACACACTTCCATATCAATTTCATAAGGGATTTCTGCATGCATACCTATGTAATTTGACCTCTAGATTGCGATTTTGATGGCTGAAAAATCATTCATCGAGGGCTTTTTGAGAAAAATGCAAAAATTCAAAATGGCGGACTCTGAAATCGAAACTGCACTCTACACACTTCCATATCAATTTCATAAGGGATTTCTTCATGCATACCCATATAATTTTACCTCTATATTACGATTTTGATAGTAAGAAAATCATCGATTGAGGGCTTTTTGAGAAAAACGCAGGGTATGGAAATTCTACATACACATGTGGGGATTATACATGTAATTGCAGGCCTACACATGAACGAATTATTCAGTGTCAAGTACACTCTATTGTGCAAATGATTGTTTACTTTGCACACACTGGTTTCATCCGCCATCATCAAAACTGTATGCAGGGCGACCTAGCTATGTCACATGATTCGTTGCTGCGTGGCGACCGAGTACACAATAGTACGATAGGGAATGCATGCATCCCTGTCTTCATTGCCGTTGTTAGACAGTCTAAGACAATGATCTAAGAAGGCATGTCTTCATCAAGACAACAATACATGCATCCGCTATAACTATTGTTTACTTGGTAGCCACATAGCGACGAATCACGTGAAACAGCTAGGTCTCCATGCGTGATGTGTGTGCTTCGCATGATCTGTAGCGAGTAATTAAGCGTTCGCGCAATCAAGTGTGCGTTTACGATCGATGTGTGGCAGGGAATACACAATCGAGAACAAAGGGTGCAGTGCAATAATTCAACTAACCTGAAGCTTGCCGCATACATCGAGAGCTCATGCTGAATCACTGAAAGTGCTGTGCACAATTTGTTTTTGTAAGAATGGAAGTCTGCAAAATGTATCATCGGCGATCGAAAATTCTATAAAGACAAATATTTTTCCGAACTACAGTCCGTTTCATAAAAAGTGGATCATCCCAAAATTTGACTAAATAAAACATAAGTATGATACAGAAAGCATTTTTCATTTTATTTCATGTCCCTAATATATTTAAATGTCCTTATATAATCTGATCAGCTATGATACAGTAACGGTTCTTAAGAAGCTAATATTTTGTGGCCCTACCCTTATTGTCAATGACATTACCAATTCGTCTAGGCATTGATTCGATGATATCGTTGATTTTTGACTGATCTAACTTTCTCCACTCTCTTTTTAACAGTGACGTAAGTTGTGATACGCCATCTGTAGGTAGCAGTGAACGACGAACGTTACGTTTTAGAATACTCCATACATTTTCTATGGGATTCAGATCAGGAGAACGAGCTGGCCAAGATAATGTCCTATGCCCTAATTGAGACTTGCATAAGTTGACTCTACTACTCCTGTGACACGTAGCATTATCATCCATGAATAACCAAGTCGATGGATCACCAAGTTGATGTGTCATTTGGCCAATGTTCATTCGTAAGACATTCACATAGCGTTCGGAATTCATGGTTCCTTGCTGTATGTGAAGTTCAGAGCGGCCATTGGTCCAAATGCCAGTCCAAATCAGTAGAGTCGCACCACCTTGTACCCGGGGACGATGTAAATGTCTCGGAATTTCCTGATCAGATTTTATCCATAATCTCAATCGACCATCACTATCCTTCAGACGGACTGATGCCTCATCAGACCAGACAACCCGATCCCATTGATTTCGCCAGTGACAATGACTCATTGCCCATCTGAGACGTCTTTTTGTATGCTGATCTGATAATTCGATCTGAGAGGGCCCCTTACAGCTCTTGAAATTCGACTCAATAAGTCTTCTACGAATAGTGGACTTAGAAATAGACGAGTCTAGTGCAACCATCTCAGTTAACGAGAGACTTGAATCAACTTTAACAAATCTGAAAATTAGGCGGTCTCTACGTTTGGATGTTTTGCGTGGACGGCCAGAGCCCTCTTTACGACAGAGTCGAAAATCATCATTATGCCATCGATGCACATTTGTGTAAGGGACATTTAGTCGCTTGCTTGTAGCTCGCAAAGAAAACAACCCTAGTTCCAGCAAGGCTGACACTTTGCCTTTTGTGAATGCGATTTCGCTATTGTTCATTTGTGCTTTGTATTGTTTTCAACCGGTAAGAGATAGATTTCTAGCTGAAAGCAATCAGGAGTGCTGCCAACACCACCGCAACGAAGTCAGGAAGCTATGGAACATGAAGTCCAGTTAATCACATGTAGCAGTTACATTATTGTTGATGAATAATGGTGCTATACTGGCTCTGATTGACCGATTTTCTTTATTTTTGTCTTGCTTGATAGCTTTTGGCTTGTAGAACAACATATTACATAACAAAGGAAACAAATGCAATTTTATAAGAGTGAGGTATGATTTTGTGTAACATTGCTAAATGAAGATCAAATTATCTACTACTTTTTTATCTATAACAGGAAAACAACTCTATATTCATGCTTGAAATTTTCAACAATGATATTAGTAAGCACAGCTGACATATCTTCCAAATTTCAGAGAAATTCGTTCAAGTTTGGCGGAGTTAGACAAAGTTGAAGTTAAGGCGATGTTCAAGGGTGATCCATTTTTTATGAAGCAATCTGTATAACCAGATTGATGGATTACATCCAACCGTAATTTGTTCATCTCGCCACAAAAAGATTTCATCTGGTGATATACAGAACTTACCAATGTTTGACAGAGATCAGCTCATCTTTCCGCCAAGTATTCGTCAAAGGAGCACTACTGTTTGTGACTGCAGCATTTGTGAAATGACAAGAACCTCGATAAATCAAAAACAGTCGACGTTGAAAGCTCCTGCGGGCAGGCCTTTTTCGAAGCCGAAAGGCTCTCCCGAGCCCGACAATCTTCATGTATGTTGTGAACGAACTATGTGAATGCTAATTTTTCGTGACTTCTTTAAATGAGCTAACAATTATACGTTGGCTATTTTGTAGTGTGTTAAAGAAAACTTTCAAAAATAAATTGTATGAGCCAGCACACGTTACCTTTCAATTCATACATGTAGCACTGGCAACGAACATTGAGTTACGGCTGCAAACATTGTTTGCATATGTGCATATAAATTCCTCGTTTTACTAACATATTTGTTTGATATGGCACATAGAATAGGTGATATTGGACCTTATCATAAAAAAGAAGATCTTAGTGATTACTTGGAACGTTTTGAGTTTTATGTTGAGGCAAATGATATCGAGGAGTCGAAAGCAAAACCTGTTTTCTTAAGTGTGGTAGGCGAAAGCACGTTCCGTTTGATCAAAGACTTATTGAGACCTGCAAAGATAGCCGATAAAAGCTTGTCTGAAATAGGTAAGGCCCTCAAGGATCATTTAGAGCCACAATCTTCTGTAATAGTCCACCGTTATAAGTTTGACAAAGCCATGCGTGGGGAACATGAAACTGTAGGTGACTATATCAATACTTTTCGGCACATGGCCGAAAAGTGTAAGTTCGGTGCGTCGTTAGAAGAGCGTCGGCGCGACAAACTCGTTAGTGGTTTGAATGATAATAAAATGATCAACCGTTTGTTGTCCGAGGGTGATTCTCTGACTTTCCAAAAAGCATGTGACATTTGTTTGCAACTAGAACAGAACAGAGAGGACACTAAAAAGTTAGTGGCGGTTGAAAATGAAGTCAATTATGTTTCCAAAACCAAACATAGGTTTAGGCCTACCAATGCAGAGGTTAGCAAGGAGGACAGATTATGTTATCGTTGTGAAGGTACAAATCACCTCCCAGACAATTGTTTTTACAGAAATAAGAACTGTAATTTTTGCAAAAAACGAGGCCACAAGGAATCTGCGTGTATGACAAAGAAGCGTGCCGTGCAGGTGACTCATCAAGAAGGGTCAAACATGTCGATATTTCCTCCGAGGATGACGATTGTTTAGAGTACCAAATTATGAGCATTAACTGCAAGCGGACGAACAACGCAGCCATAGTTGTGTCAGTTGAACTGAACAAAAAGGCCACACAGATGGAGGTGGACACCGGTGCGGCAGTGAGTTTGTTAACAAAATATATAGGTCAACCAAGATTTCCAAATGTAGCATGAAATTGCGTGACTACAATGGCAACCCTATCCCACTTCTAGGACAGGCTAGGATCCCAGTTCGGTTGAATGACCAAGAAGCATGCTTACCAGTTTTGATCACTACACAAGGTCGCAATAATTTGCTGGGGAGGGACTGGTTGCAGGTCCTTCGGATAGATTGGAAAAGTGTTTTTCATTTGACTGTGGCTACTCCCACTGAGAAAGGTCCAGTCTGGTGCGAACAGTTTCCCGAGATCTTTAATGAAAAGTTAGGAAAGTACAAAGGCCAAAAAGTTATCCACAAGTTACCTGACTGCAAACCCGTGTTCATCCGAGAGCGTACATTGCCATCAGCTATGAAAGAGCCAGTTAAGACTGAACTCGACAAGATGGTTGAAGAGGGGATCATCACTCCCATTGAGAACCGTGAATGGGCTACTCCAATCGTTGCGATTAGGAAGAAGGACAACTCAATTCGAATTTGTGGAGATTTTAGACACACTGTTAATAGGAACAGCGCCTGTAATGTTTATCCGATGCCCAATCTCGAAGAAATGCTGGCAAAATTAGCCGCAGCCACCACTTTTTCCAAGATAGATCTGGCGAAGGCCTATTTGCAACTTCCATTAGATGAGGAGTCCAGTCGGATGTGTACTCTTAACACGCCTTTCGGCTTGTTCCAAATGAATAGGCTTCCGTATGGTGTAAGCTCCAGTCCCGCGATTTTCCAACGCACGATAGAGAGTGTACTGAAGGGAATCGAAAATGTCGTCTACATCGATGACATGATCTGTTTCGGTAAGACTAAAGACGAACATGATGCAATTGTTAGAAAGGTTCTCCAAAGATTCTTAGATGTCGGACTAGTTGTGAAATCTGCGAAGTGTGAGTGGAACAGTTCGACTATAACTTTTCTGGGACATATCATCGATGCTGAAGGGATAAGAGCAATGCCAGCTAAAGTCAAAGCGATTCAGGACATGAGAGCGCCCACAAACGTTTCCGAGCTGAGAACTTTCTTGGGCATTATAGGATACTACCGAAGGTTCATGAGAGATCCCGCAACCATTTTGCATCCGCTGCACCAACTTTTAAAAAAGGGAGCTGTTTGGGGATGGAAAGAGGCCCAAGTGAACGCTTTTCGCGAAACCAAACACTTACTGTCGTCCGACAAAGTCCTTAGTCCTTTTGATTCGAAAAAACCCCATTTTCTTACGACAGATGCTAGCCCAGTCGGCATAAGAGCTATACTTTCTCATCGTTTTGACTCAACTGAACGTCCAATAGGTTATGCTTCACGCTCTTTCAATAGCTCCGAAATGAACTACTCACAGACTGAAAAGGAGGCACTCGCTATTATTTTCGGCCTTCTGAAGTTTCAGCAATTTCTTTATGGCCACCGCTTCACCATTGAAACCGACCATAGACCACTGATAGGATTGTTCAGTAAGGGTTATGCCACTTCAAAGATAGCGGCTGGTAGAATTACACGTTGGTGTGTTTATTTAAACCAGTTTGATTACGAGATGATTTACAAACCGGAATCCGAGACACGCCAAGCTGATACTTTGAGTAGATTCCCTGTTTCCAAGGCCCCCAAAACCAGTCCGTTACCAAGCGAGGCGATCCATTTGATTGAGATGTTTGAACCAACCGCGGTCGATTTCCACATGATAAAAGAAGCCAATAGCAAGGATTCCACATTGAGTACTCTCATGCATTATACACGGACGTCTTGGCCTGATGAGGGTATTTCGGAAGACTTGAAACCGTTCCATAGCAAGAGGGTCGAGTTATCAATCCAGGAAGGTTGCATCCTTTGGGGCCAGCGAGTTATAATCCCACAGGTTTTAAGAAGTAAGTTCCTGAAGTTACTTCATGACGGTCACGTTGGTATAGCTAAGATGAAAGCATTGAGTAGGAGTTTCGTTTGCTGGCATGGTATCGACAAAGACATAGAAGGATTGGCTAAATCTTGCCAAAGATGTCAGTTGAACAGCAACGCGCCGGATTTAGAGAAAGGACATGTCTGGCTTCAAGCTTCCAAGCCGCTCGAACGATTGCACGTGGATTTTGCGGAAAATTTCTTAGGAACACACTTCTTGATTATCATCGATGCTCATTCCAAGTGGATAGAAGTGGTAGAGGAACCAGAAGTAGCAGAGGAACCTGACAACTGACGAGACGGTATGTAACTTGAAAAAGTTCTTTGTAACTTATGGTATTCCTCGCCAAATTCACTCTGATATTGGTAGTGCTTTCACTTCTTCAGATTTCGATCATTTTGCAAAAATGTGCGGGGTGAAGCACACGACCAGTCCAGCTTACAGTCCTAGGACGAACGGTGTCGCTGAAAGAGCTGTACAGATTTTCAAGAACAAGATGAAAAAGCTAGACGGTGGTGTTGAGCAAAGATTGACACAGTTTCTGTTTCGCTATCGAACAGCAGTCCAAGAGACCACAGGATACACACCAGCGTTGTTGATGTTCGGGAGAGAGATGAGGACGAAATTATACTTAGTGTTGCCAGAGCCACATCGAGCCCGCTCTTATTTTCCTAGAGTCACGCTCAGTGTAGCACGAAGTAGGTGATCAGGTTTTAGTCAGGAATTTCATCCTAGGGGCGAGGAGCAAGTGGCGTAAAGGAACAGTGACCGCCAAAATCGGTCGTTTCAAGTACGAGATCCAGCTGGCTAGTGGCAGTGTTGTCACGAGACACTGGCAAGCTATCAAGAAGTTCGAGAGTACCGAGGAAGACGAACAAACGTTACCGAAGGAGAACGTCGATCGACTCTGGCGTACTGTGGAGGACTCCCCACGACCAATGGGAGAAAGAGAGACTGATTCTGATCGCCGGCTTCGTGACACGGCTAACAATGGAGAAGATTTGATCGATTTGGAGGCTACGAACGACGGCGGACCGGGTCGAGAGAACGGAGATGGAGAACGGACGAGCTCGCGTGAAGTACCACCGGAGGACGGTCACCCTCCGGCACCTACAAGGAAGAATCCGGAAAGACATTGTGGAAAACCCCATCGCTTCCGCGACTAGGAGGGAGGGGTGTTGTGAACAAACAATGTGAATGTTAATTTTTCGTGACTTCTTTAAATGAGCTAACAATTATACGTTGGCTATTTTGTAGTGTGTTAAAGAAAGCTTTCAGAAATAAATTGTATGAGCCAGCTCACGTTACCTTTCAATTCACACATGTAACAATGTAAAAGTCTGTGCCAAATGTTTTTGCCAAATTGGTAGAGGAATACCACATTCGTGCTCTAAGGCCAAGAAATTTGGCCATTTGACTGAGTTAATATCAACACAGTCCCCTAACGAACCAGAACGCTTTTCTGCATCAACTCTATCATCAGGATATGATTATAAAATGCGAAGCTCAGCTGAAATTCAAACAGTGAAGAGTGGCACTCTAAGTGTAGGCATCAAAATGTTGCTGTCGCTTGACAATGTTGCTGAAATACAGAGAGATTTAAGCCTTAGTGGCCGGCAGACGTACAACTTCACCAGAAAAATCCGTGGAGCATCCGGGAGAAACTCTGTGGAGTACAGTATCCGCGAAAAATTACGTACGAAAGATCACATACTTGATGAACATTTTGAATATCGCTTCATGGACTGCTTCGATGCCAAACAGGATCGTGTTACTATGCCTGTTGTCATTTGTACCGATGTTCAAACATTCATTGACGATCTCATAATACGAAAACAGATTGACTCAGACCATTTTACAAAGATTGGTATTGACAATGGCAAGGGATTTCTGAAGATTAACCTACAATTGGTTGAGAATGATTGTGCCTCTGGTGCTCAATCCAGCAGAGCTTGTGGAATCAATGATATCTTCATCGTCGCAATAAGGTGGGTGAGGTGAATAAGGCCCACCTAACAGATTTTTTGCTCTACAGTCTTGAGTTTTTGAAAAAATGCTATGAATTTACATTCAAATTATCTACTTCTGGTGCAGTTCTCATATGTTAGAAGCTCGCATCGATTAGTGCAATACCTCCGATGTGAGAGCAAAAAAGAAAGAAGTCATCGGGTGGGCCTTATTAGCAACACGGGTTGGTAATAAGGCCCACTTTTATTTTCATTTAATGTCTCCAATTTACGTAACTTATAAGTCTTTAGGACATTTGAATGCCTCTCAAGGTTTACATTCGCCTTCTATTACGTACATAAGTGCAATGTGGTCAGGTCCAATTAAGTGAATTAAGACTAAAGATGCAAATCATAACCCAGTTAGGCACCAAAGCAAAAACAAGTGCTGATTGAAAATCATAGACTCTTACTGAAAAGCAAAAAGATATTTTAACACGAAAGGAACTACATATGGTAAAACCATGCATTTGGTAACCATGGAAGATATGATCGTTCTATTACACTGGGTACCAGCATCATGAATCATAAAGACAACCCTACAGGCCTACACTGGCACAGTCTGGGCAGATGAATTGAAATGCTTCGTCGCCTGCTTGACCTAGACCAACACAATCCTTGTGTATCCAGTCATCGCATGCCACGCACTTTCTCATGTCTAACCGCTCATCCTCCTCACAGATTTTGCAGTACCATGATTCATCTTCAACTTTTTCCTCTCTTCTATGTCTAGACTTAGACCTTCTCGTTTGTTTTTTCGACAGGACAGGTGTTTGCTTGAAACGCTTTTTAGTAGCAAAAAGCTCCTTCGTCAGCAATTGCGCTTTGTACGTAAGGCTTTGCTTGCGCTTGCCTGAATCAGACTTTCGCACGAGCTTTGGAGTGCTCATGATGCAGTGAAAACTTACATTGCGTGATCTGACAGGACTTCTGTCCGGCGTGGTGGGATCGGATTCTTAAGGTCACCAACACTTGATGTCGACGGCACGGTCGATGGATCAGGTTCCTGAAGGTCACTCACACTCAATGTCGACGGTGCGATGTCTGCTTCTTGTTCGGATTCATGCGGCAGTTGAGAGACTGAATCTGAGGGCCTGTACGACACATCACTTGGGGCGAAAGCTCTTTCTGGTATAACGTTGCTGTTGAACGGGAAGATTCCTGTAACCCTGAATCCGCTGATTACGTTCTTTGGGGTCAGCGATTTCTGCCACACTGGACTGAACAATTTTCCAAATCGTTCTTTCGAAATTCTCTCACCAGGATGATTCTTTAGGAAATCCATTACCTCCTGGTCCCAATACTGTTCGAACGCTCGGAGCACACTTCTGTCCATTGGTTGAAGTTCGTGTGTAGTATTGCTGGGCAAGCAAAATAGCTTGAGTCATGGGCATTAGCCTCTTGCACGATGTCTGGATCCAGGTGAGATGATGCGCCGTCAAATATGAGAAGATATGTTCCCTCTGTTTTGTACTTGGCAAAGTGCTTTAACCACAGAATGAAGGCACTGGTTGTCATACTTCCTTTGGGCGTCATCTGAAATTCGGCGTGTGGCGGTAAGTCATCTCCATACTCGGGCTTTCTGCGAATTCCTTTGAACAGAATCATAGGGGAATTGCGTCACCGATGGCGTTAGCACACGTCACAACAGTCACATTTTCAGCATGCTTAGAAGCGACAACATGTACTCGCTTCTGACCTCTTTCAACAATCACACCTTGCTGGTGATGAAGGGTAAGACGGCAGCCCTTTTCGTCCATATTGTAGATTCTGTCAGGACGGTTCATCAAGTCAGAATCGGTGAGACACGTCTCCAGTTTCGAGAAGTAGTCACTAAAAATGACAGAGTTCAACTTTTGAGCTCTCCCTGGGTTCATGTTCTGTGATTTTCTAATCGATATCTCAGGATGTCGTCGCATAAATCGACTGAAACAGTCCCTCCCGGCAGTCTTCGACGATGAACTGAAGGGGTTGTTGATACTGTTCTCCTCGCATTATTTATGGACGTAAGACTTCAACATTTTCGAAGTTATAGGCAAACCGACGTCAGCCAGTCTTATGAGTCGAGATACAAGTTCCTTCTCTTCTTCGACGTTCAATGTAGGTGACCGTCCAAGTTTGCGTTGTATTCGCCCAGATTGTAGATGATTACGAAGAGTACGTCGAGGTATGTTGTAAAGCTTCGCTGCATTTCTTTGGGAAGCACCGTGATTCTTCACTGCTTGCACAGCGGCCTCTAACTTCTCCGAAGTCCATTTCTCCCGACGCCGTTGATCACTCATGTTGCATGCGAATAGACGTCACCTGTGCGCTCTGCGTGTATTATACTATGCACTCTGAGGTGTGCCATTGATTTCGCCCCGTGGACGCTAGGCTAGTAACGAGGAGACTTTTTGCTTCAATCATCGTCTGTCGTTTGCTTGTGACAATAGTACTATGAAGGGGAATCACACGCTCACACAGTTATGCTGAGAGCACAGTTTGACCATGAGGAAGATATTGGTTCATGGTTTATGAGATACATAAGCAAAAGTAGCTAATTTGGCATGGGTTGGTAATAAGGCCCGGGCCTTATTAACATCACTTTGTGTGGGCCTTATTGGCGACACTGACATCTTTTTCTAATCAGTGATTTTTCGCACTTTTACGAACTCCAGAATAAAACTGCAACATATGGCCATATGGAGGATGCGCCAGAGATACTTTGTCAAGTAAAGAGTTTATTTGCACCACCAATTAGTGCTATGAAATCTTTGAACAAATGAAGAGTCAATATTAGATCAAGGAAGAAAATTGAAAGTACTTTTTTTTGAGATGCTGTAGAATCGGATTCATTGAATAAAAATCGATGAAACTTCTGACACGTACTAAGAATTAACTATATTTTCATTTATTTTTTGTCGCATTTAAATCTATTCACTAGTTTCCGAGATCTAACAAGTGGGCCTTATTAGCAGCTGGGCCTTATTCACCTCACCCACCTTAGGACCTGACATCATCGAGTGTTACCCAAATTGAAATATTTGTGGCATGCAGTTGGTCTGAACAAATTGACCACGAAGTTCATGATTTCTGCAGACATGAAAGTGTGCAACCTATTGCTAGGATTAATGAGCAGCGGAAGTTCCCATCCATGTCCGTGGTGTAATGCACACAAACGAGATTTGTTGAATGTCGGTGAAAGTAGGACATGGGGAAACCTATTAAAGCTGTTCTGGTCATACTTTGATTCCCAAGAGGAAAAGTCGCGAGCAAAAAATTATGGCAATGTCATACACCCATCAGTCGTGACAGGAGAGTCAAAAGAACTTATTCTGGATGTAGTTCCTCCCCCCTGAACTACATCTCATGATCGGATCGGTGGCTAAGATATTTAGCACTTTGGAAAATGCAGCTCCAGAAATCGCGACTCAGTGCCACAGTGGTTGGCTCAATGTCACATAAAGAAAGATCAGTATCATGGAGGCACGTTCAATGGGAATGCCGCACGCAGCCTTCTGCGAAATGTGGATAAATTGCGTGCGATTGCAACATTGGATGCATTGCCATTTGTTTCAGCTTTCCACAGCTTGAACAACGTAGTCAGTGCCTGCTTCGGGAAAAATTTGGACAGCAGATTTTGCGATTTATAGAGAAATTCCGCGATGATGTATTGGCACTGAACATTCCCATTACACCCAAGTTACACTGTATATTTCATCATGTGCCGGAATTCTGTTTCTCTAAGCACCAAGGCTTGGGAATGTACAGTGAGCAGGTAAGCGAGACCCTGCATTCCAATTTTGATTCTTTCTGGGAAAATTACAAGGTGAAAGACACCAGCAATCCCAACTTTCCTGGAAGATTTCTTGCAGCAGTGCGAGCCTACAATGCTAGGCATTTGTAGAAGTTGTTGATGAGTGTTGTTTGGTATTATAGCCATTTGGAAATTAAGCTGTTTTCTTCATTCAATATGCCTATGCAAGAGTAACATGCACAGTTCCATAGCGCATAGCATAGATTGGTTTAGACTTGTTTAATTATTCGATTCGTAAAACTAATTGAATCGGTAAATTTCAGCGCCTCTGGAATTACAAAGTAATTTACTTTTGTAATCTGTTATACCGGTACGAAGCTTTCTGTCGCAAGTTTGTCGGAAAAAATATATATAATCTTTTAATTTTCTAATATGCAATACGGAGATGAAATTGCTAATTGTGATAGCCATGTGAATGTACTGAGAAATCCTTTAGGAAATTGATATGGAATTTTCAGAGTCCGCCATTTTGAATTTTTGCATTTTTCTCAAAAAGCCCTCGATGAATGATTTTTTAACCATCAAAATCGTGTTCTATGGGTCAAATTGCATGGGTTAGCGTTGAAAAATCATTTAGGAAATTTCAAAAATGAAACCGCCATCTCCGTGACACCGTGACCACTATCCCCTGTTCATCTTCAATCAAGTAAGTGTGTCCCTCTGGTAAGCATGCTTCCAGCATCAAATTGCTGACTTCTTCACATTCTTTCAGGGTGGTGCCCGTAATGACTGTGTTTGGTTCCTGTAAATAAAGAAATGAATGCTATTATCATAGAGTAAGCATGAGAATATTTGCTCTTTCAGTTGCAGGTAGTTTGCGATGTGATTGCGCGTAATCCTATAAGAAAATAATCCTATTAGGCTGAGCATTAAAGTAATAGAGCCCATCGATTTGCTAATTTAACAAATTCTAGTGCTCCAAGATTGACACGACACGGAGGATTTGCAATATACTATTATTCCTTCTGCATTGCTCTCATGATAATGCGTGCTAATCTCATCAAAGCTGCAAAAATTTGCTTTTCTCATAATTGGCACTGAGTCTCAACTGGAGTTCATTTAATTAAATCGATGCTGTATACACATTGGGGATTTAATTAATACTGAGTCACTACTCTACCTAATGTATTTACTCTATGGTTACTATTCTACTTTGACCTATGACACTTGCATTAGAAATCTAAACCTGCTAATGTCATGTGTGACCTACCTATCTTGCATGCCATATTGCAAGAGGGCCCGGCAGAAGGTTCGCTTTTCAGTTCGAGATTCTATTGATTGATCCATCATGCTTGTCTTTAATATGTACGAGCAAGCCCGCTGTCTCACAGAATAAGGCGTCTTCCATCTTTCATCTTCCATTTGGGATTTCCCTTTAATTGCATGTAGAAAATACAACCTATCACACAGAAAAAGTCATCAGTCATAAGTCATCTTCCATCGTCCATCACGCTGTCAGACACGAAAAGTCATAAGGCGTCGTTAGGACATAAGGCATTAAATCATGCGGCTGATGAAGTTCATTTCTATCAGCCGTCAGACGTCAGCCGCTAGACTATTCTACAAATGTAACAACGTGAAGTGATGTCTGAGGGAAGATTTAGGAAGCTGTCATTTGCGAAGAGAAGCAATAAAAAGACAGCCTTTGTTCACAATGTCGAACGAGGACGATGATCAAGACAGTAGTCATAGCATCGGTAGATAGTGAAAAATAGCGCTGACTGAATCGGAAATGGATTTCCCTAGTGTGACTGCGGTAGGTTGAAGATAGAAGATGGACGATGGAAGATGGAAGACGCTTTATTCTATGTGACAGCGGCGTAATACAGCATAGTAGAATATGCCTCCATGACAGTGTTAATCGATAGTTAAACGATTCCGTTCGATTAATCGTGTGACGGAATCAATCACGCGATGTGTGGTGTACGATTTATGCGATCACACATGCTGTCAAGTTTAGGTCTATGTGACAATATATGTCCGTATTGCAAACATGCTAAGTTACTGATAAGAATACTAATGCCTTACATTTAATATATGCACGCAGTGAACCTAACAACATTATACTCTCACAAGGTCTAAGATTTGGCAATACTTTGTAAAGTTACAAAGTCTAAAGTCTGAATTGATTGATGCAAAATAAGTTTTATTACTAGACTGATGGAAGAAGCGATGAATACCTACTGCCGTGTTCGATAAATCACGGTTGATACAGACCAAAAGAGTCAAAACAGCGTGGTCGACGCATGTCACTCACTTACTCTCCATCTTAGTAACCACAAGCTCGACTAAACGGAAAGCGGATTGAAGGCACCCGACATATTGCGCCGATGACACTTCTTCAGAGGTGTGATAAATACTGTCGGAGAGTATTACTTCATTATAGATTTGCAAAAGATTCTTAAAAATAGATGATCAATTGTGCCTTGTTTAAGACTTTTTCAGTGCTTTGATTTGCAATGCTGTATTCTCAAGCCTTTACAAATAGAATATCGTATCAATTCGTAAGACAGTGACAATTTTAATGTCTAATAAAGTAAAGTGTCTCATGATAGAAATTATCGAATTCATAGTGTACCTAATAGTCTGGAAATGTAATACAAAATGTCAACCAGACTAACTGCAAACTTCTTATCACTGAAATTGAGAAAATCTCAAAATATAGGCTACAGCTGGCCATAAAACGCGTATTTTCTAACTCTTTTCTTTCTTGAATTTAGAGACATTTCCTGTTCGAGTATAGCTGCCTTTGGACAATCTCTGAAGTTCTTCATATTTCAAAAATAATGCTTCTTGGAATTCTTGGAAAACACATGCAATTGCACCGGGTTACTTTCGCTAGACTGTGTTTGCACAAAGATTGATTTTATTATGTGAAGAAAGGAAATTTCCGGCTGTGTCATCACATGTAAAAGTCATTCTGGTGCGATGACTGCCGAAGAACGCTTTCATATTCATTCTTTTCATATTCAATTCTTTTTCAGTTCAACTTTTAGCATTGTAACTTTTGATGCAAATTAGAAGATTTAGAACTTTAACATTTTCAGCGCTATGTTAACATTTATCAGTAGCATCAAGTGTTTCTCGATATCTTTAAAACAGCTTTAACATTGAAACCATTAACATTATATAAAAAAGGAAAACTGAAATGAAATAAATAAAGATGACAATGGCAATTTAACAAAAATAAAAAAAATTGCCACAAAAGAATATGGCTTTTTACTGTCACACACCTGCAAATTTCGTGTTATGACTTATTGTGGTCACACAATAGCTTATTATCAGTTTGGATAGTTGCTTGAGTAGACCCATCACATGAAATACATATAACTACATTCTTCATCGGATGTGATTGTTGATGAATTTTATTACACGCTTACAATCATCTGTTGAGATATGTGAATAAGTGATCACACGTGTCTAGATAACAGGATGTAAAATAAAGTTTCAAAAGTTATCATAAAAATATTGTAGTATAGGGATACTAAATATACCGCAATGTGCTCAAAATAGGTACTGACTAGAATCCTAAAGCGATCAGTTTGTAAATAAGATATGCTTAGTAAGCTTCGTATCTAAATATATCACTGAAAGGGAGATCTTTCTTCCCTACGATGGCGGGTGCGTGGCGACGGCATTACAAGAAAAACAGTCAATTGATTACTTTTCCCATTACAACACATATGAATCAATAAATTGCCGTTTTTCGATGACATCAATTAATTGTATTTCTTAATATCAGTAATCAATTAAACTTTGATAACCCCTCTCATCATCACATGATTACAATGCGTCCAAGGGGTGACTTGTGTTATAGAATTTAACAATTACAAAATTCTTCAATTCTCATTTAAGCAGCAATCTACAAATATGAGGATAAAGTATCTTCTCCTTAATTATTATTACGCAAGATATGCGACTTTGATTGGTACCTACAGCCATGGCCAAAAGTCACCGGACACTGACATTTTTATGGATATTAGTTGAAATATTCAGCGCATCGCTTCGATACTCTAGAATAATATGTTTGTATCACTGCGTCATCTACCAACAGTAGCAAAATTTAAATCAAATTTCATTAACCCAGCCTTTTTGAGCAAATTTACGTCTTGGCCATAAGTTACCGGACAACCAAAATGTGAACATTCATTATTTTAACTGGTCCATATTTTCTGATGTAGGAACTCAATTGCTCCGTTGTTTGCTGTTTTCTATTCTTCAAGCACATCATTTTCAATAACCGAAAAAGAAAAAATTCAAATTTCAAATTTGAAAGGGAACGGCGGCTTGGCCAAAAGTCACCGGACATCACATTTTCATCTTTTTTGCGGAGTTTCCAGGTTTTTACAATGTTGATGTGCCTTCCAGCAGCACGTATGAGATGTTGGCTTTCTATGGTCTATTTTGCATCCCACCTTGAACTTTGCTTTGTCTGTCAAACCGCAGTACAGCACTCTACACCACTTCAGGGATTCGCTTTCTATGGACTAAGTTATTGCAATTTTCAGGTTTGCTTGAGAGACGCCTGACAAGCAATCATATTTCTATGTTACCTCTCGACTTCCGATTCAAAATTCAAATTCAAGGTTCATGTCACAAATCTGAATCATTTCATTCTCAAAAATTGACTGAACTGTGCAAGTGAAGTGATCGTCTAACGAAAGTGATGCCGATGCGAAAGCAAGTCTCACCGAAGAAGAGATCTGAGATTGTGACTCTCTTGAAAGAAGGCTACGCCATTCGCAAAATCTCTGTCAAAGTGGGTGTCCCAAAATCAACAGTTTCCGACATAAGAAGTCGTTGGCTTGCTAATCCCTCAGGTCATGGTTCTCCTACAAAGAAACGAACGGGTCGCCCTCGACGTTCATCTGAAAGACTGGACAGAGTGATTATTCGGCGCTGTGAACAAAATCGATTTTTGTCTTCGAAGCAAATCAAGGCGACCCTCGGAGACGTCGGAGCTTCAATGAGTGAGCGAACCATCAGAAGGCGACTACAACACGCAGGCTTCAGCTCTAGACGACCAGCAAAGAAACCTTTCGTGAATGCCTTTCAAAGGCGTAGAAGAGTTTTGTTTGCCCAAAAGTATGCTGAGAAAGGCCCGGAGTACTGGCAAAGAGTGATATTCTCGGATGAATCGTCCTTTGATCTACCCTCTGTCCTAAAAGTCTGCGTGCATATATTTCAAATCATTCTCTCGACGTTTAGGTTGAAGTTTTAGCAACCTCAGATAGCTATTGCGTAGCTGCTATACATAGATTGACACGGGATGTCGTGATTGGCTGCAGGTATTGACATGTTGGGTTAAACTAATAAATGTACAACACACATTCGATGAAAAACACAGGCATGAAAATGAAGGCCAGAATCAACCGACTTTGTTAGATTTCGGAATCTGATAGACTTGATATTTTACTTAGGTATCAGCGAATACAAGACAACGTAGGTGATGAATCCTTGGAAGATTTGCGTCAAGAGTATAAGATAAGCCGAAATTACCCATCATCGCTGCGTCGAAGATACCAAGAAAGAGGGCATGTTCGATCCCAAAAGCGCTCCGGGAGACCTAATAAAGTTCAGGATCAAGCATTACATTTTGAAATTGAGCAGTTTATTAGAACGGACCGACGACGCAACAGCACTTGTCGAAGATTAAGTAGACAACTTAATTACTCTCATGATGTAGTGAATAGAATTCGCAAGGCACTGAAGATGAAGATTTGCAGAAAAGTAGCACGGCCTCCATTATCTCAACAGAATATTGAACGACGGGCTAAGTTCGCGAGGAATTATCCGCGTGTTTCAAGATTAACTGCCTTTCTCGACGAAAAGTGGTGGTACTGTTTTCGTAGGAAAAAGCATATTTACCGCCGTAGTAGTTCTCCCGTTTCTTTTGAGTATCCGCCATCACATGTCCCGAAAATGATGTTCGTGGCCGTTGTTCGTCCTGCAGCCCCTAATGCTAAGGTTGGCCTATGGCCAGTTGCTGAAAGAAGAACATATCAACGCAATAGTCGGTATCACCATCGAGGAGATCCCTACTGGAAGGATGTTTCTCATGATGGTCCTTTCTTCTGTCGACTTTTAGATGAAGAAATCCTACCTGCATGTGAACGATTGGGTATTACCACTATTCAATATGACAATGCCACTCCTCATGTTGTGGAAAATGATGAGGCTTCCATTGAGGCAGTGATAGCTGATCATCCTACTATTCAAATTCTCCGACAACCACCACAAAGTCCCGATGTAAATCCACTGGATCAAGGACTTTTTCGGTTAATCGCAGATCGCGTTGAGATCCGCGACCCTATTAATCGGGAGACTTTATTTAATGCAGTGATGGAAGTTTGGGATCAATTGCGTCGAAGAGATATTATGAAATTTATTACTGAACAAAAGGAAATTCGGAGACAAATTTCGTTACGATTGGGTGGAAATAGATTTGTTTAGACTTGTATACAGTTATTGTATCTTGTTCATATGATTTATTGATAAATAGCATCTGTAATTATAAAGATGTTTCACTAGTTTTGTCATAGAATTATTTTGTGCAACGCAGAAAATCCCTGAAATGTGTTTAAAATTGATATTTCAAAAGCATGAAATTATATTAGATCGATTAATATTGTTAATAATTTACGAAAACATATTGAGAATTGAAATGGCATCCGAAATATACGGGTATATCAGCGCAATTATCATTTGTAGGTTATTAATTCCTATGCACGCAGACTTTTAGGACAGAGGGTACACGGTAATCGAGGGTCGCTCAGAGTCAGACGAAGAATCGGAGAACGCTACCTACCAAAGTGCACAATGGCGACGACTAAGCATCCTGTCAGTGTGATTGTGTGGGGATGCTTCTCCAACAAAGGCGTTGGCAGGCTGAGAATATTTGAAAATGGTGAGAGGGTAAACCAGAAAGTTTATCTTGACGTTCTCCAGAATGAGCTGCTTCGTACTCGACAAGAGCATTATCCCGAAGGAGGAGCAATTTTTCAAGATGACAATGCCCCATGTCATCGGGCGAAAACTATTAAAGAATGGCTCGCAAGGAACGAGGTGGAGCACATCCAAGATTGGCCTGGTCAAAGTCCAGATGTCAATCCCATTGAAAATCTTTGGGCTGTTGTTGGACGTGTAATCTACGAGAGGGCCCCAAAATCCAGATCAGAAATCATTTCTGCCATCATTCAAGCTTGGCATCATGTCATCACCCCCGCATCTTACACACAACTGGTTGACAGCATGCAACGACGACTGAGATCAGTGATTCAGGCGAAGGGATTTCCTACCAGGTACTGAAATTCGTGATGGATTGTTTATTTTCGAATCCTGATGTAGAAACCTAATAGAAATGTTTTTCCATAAAACGATATTTTGATTTGTGTAGATCAAAGTAAATGGGTGTAGATGGGGATTTCTCAAAGACAAAACAAAACAGTCTAAACAAAACAGTCAAATAACAGTCTACTTAGATTTGATTAACTTTAAAATAAATTTATTTCCCAATCAATTTCATTTGAATAAGTTCGGGTCTAGTTAATTTGAAGTCATATTTGAATATTATCACTTTATGAAAATCTAACATAACAACGATGTTTTTCATAGATATTATTTAGCATGTGAAAAGATTCCATTAGATTAAACACAATAACCTATCACAGAAATGGTCTAAAGAACATGTTTTTCACTAAGCTGATAAAGAAAGTGTCCGGTGACTTTTGGCCAAGCCGCCGTTCCCTTTCAAATTTGAAATTTGAATTTTTTCTTTTTCGGTTATTGAAAATGATGTGTTTGAAGAATAGAAAACAGCAAACAACGGAGCAATTGAGTTCCTACATCAGAAAATATGGACCAGTTAAAATAATGAATGTTCACATTTTGGTTGTCCGGTGACTTATGGCCAAAACGTAAATTTGCTCAAAAAGGCTGGGTTAATGAAATTTGATTTAAATTTTGCTACTGTTGGTAGATGACGCAGTGATACAAACATATTATTCTAGAGTATCGAAGCGATGTGCCGAATATTTCAACTAATATCCATAAAAATGTCAGTGTCCGGTGACTTTTGGCCATGGCTGTAACTTAGGAGACGAACAACCACTGCTCCCAGTTCCATACACTCACAATCATCGGTTATATCTTGCGTCCAATCATGCGCTCAACACATGTTCGAAGAATACTTACACTGAGATAGGAGCGAGCTAAGACTGGAATCATTGCTTCTTTGTCAGCCATTGTGGCCAACCGGCAATTCAAACTGCCCAATTCCCTTGTCGCCTTGTAGTTTGACCTACAATGAGAAATATCGGTTAACTCAAGCACATGAATATGTAAACACAGTAATAGAATGTTTGCGTCTTTGTGACAGCGTTTTAACCTGAATCAAGCACGAGACAATTTGCTATTGCTAGGAGACCGTATAGTCCGGCAGCCAGAGCGAGTTTCTGCAGGGAATGAGGGTGAAATGAGACTTTAACTCAATGATGTTTACATAGAGTAAGTATAAATATAGTGTCGACTCAAACAAGTATCTGTATACAGTGAAAATTTTTATATCAAAAGATTCAGCTTTTTGCGGAGATTGCGTTCCTGCAATCCAAAAAAATATTTGAGCAGTTTTTAAAAGGCTAAAATTTTTCAAATTTTTCCTGTATTTATATACTACCGAAATGACGTCCCCTTTATAAGCAGTGTGAAGCAAGTTGGATATCAAAGGAATGAATATTTGCTAACAAGCATCATAATCAAACGGAAATTAAGCTGATGATCAAGGAAACTTCATGCGCTGCACTATAGTGCAAGTCCCTGGAAGTCTTCAAGGAAAAGTTGAGATCTTATTGAAGGCTTCTTGGCTGAGATGTCATGTTTTTAATTCAATTTTCAGCGGCATGATTTTATGATTTGCAAGGCGTTTTTTCTTGAATCTGAATAGTGCTGAAGAGTAATGTTGACCCATTTACACCCGTTTAAAGATCATTTTCTTTATCATGATGCTTTTGCTCTTTCTATGGCAGAAAGTAATTGAAAGTGTATTCACATTGAGGAGTTAATGAATGCTGAGTTACCACTACACATAAATATACTTGCTCTATGGATGTACACCCTATGCCTGCTTCTTGTCAGATAGAATCAAAGAAAAACGTTAATTCAATGGGACACAGATTGCAATTTTTGGCTAAAATGAAATATTCTAATTTTTGGTTTCTTACGCTAAAAATACTAAGTCTAGAACTATAATTTTTGACATGGAATGTCTTCAGGTAATTGAATTCCTATACTGTGCATGTTATTATCATGTTTCTGATCGGCAATACATGCTAGAATGTGGACTAAATTGCTCAAAGTGCTTGTACTTGCCGATATTCGGAGGCTTGCCAAATCTGAATGTGTTTATAGCTTCATAGACAGGGGGTGAATAAACATGATAGGAAATTGCCTGAAGACACTCCATGTCAAAAATCATGACTCTGAGGTCAGTAGTGTTCGCTGAATAAAAAATTTCATTTCAACCAAAAACAATCCCTTAGGATTAATTTATGTTTTTCTTTGATCCTGCCGGACAAGTGGAGGAACCAGGTAGAACTTAACAGACGTGCAGATTCGTAATAGGCATGGGAAGTGCATCACTCTCTGTAAGTCTCATTTTCGGCATCGTTCTCTGCAGAAGCTCGTTCTGGCTGCCGGACTAGCAGTACAGCAAACAGTGCATTAAATACCGGCAACGGATGACCCCAATCAAAAAACAGTGCATTATCCGGATACCGATTATCAGGACTTAATTTCAGAATCCGTTCGATTCTCCGTGATTCCATCAAAACATGTACGTGTACATACATGGAATTGAATGTTCATTTTAGCATTGCTCTCCTCTTTAGGTAGTACATGCACGAAGTAGTCTTGCTTTACCTGCACCTCATTGGCTCAATGTGCAGTTCTATCCGTTCTCTGAGCCAAATAGTAGGCAAGCAGCTAGATGATTGGACCATTACTAAGTAGGCGATGCAGGTCTATTGTGCCTTATTACCAGCATAGCGAGGTAATGAGACTCATTTTCAAATTAAGCTTAATATTTCAAAAATGTGACATAGAAGTCATATAAGGATATGAATGACTTTAGAACTGCTTATTGAAGCCGTAAAACCGACAATTATCGGTAGCTTATAAAAATATGCAATTTTGATGACTTATTTCACTTCTACTGAAGCTTGTGAATTATTCAACCAAGCAGATGTTCTGGTGATCAAAATGACCAAATGGTCGGAGCAGACGTACGCCAACTGCTTTCATTTGAGATCACATCTAAAGGCGAAGCAAAAGGGATTTAGTCTACAAATAATCGAGTAATAAGGACTTGCAACTGAAAGTCGATTACGCCTATACAGGGCGAGCAAAAAGACTAGACACCGCATAAATGGGCCCTAAGTAACATACGTTTATATGTATATGAAAACAGTCTGCATTTTCTTAAACTACTAGACTTTCTGCATGTTTTGATACTAAACATGTTATATTTCTTTTTACGTGTCATTCCACAGGGTAAGATTGATTAGCGATTGGTGAAACCGTGTCTGCGCCAAGGCGTCAGAACTTGATGGAGCTCATACCATGCTTAAAGCACAAGTTATTTTAAACATATCTTTATTAAATGAACGAACTTGAAATTAAGCAAAGACATCTTCGACATGGAGACCATTTTCTTGGAGGCAAGTGTAAGCCCTACGCCTCATTTTGACAAAGACACGTCGAATCATCTGTCTGCTTCGGCGAAGAGTATCTATCTCATTAAGAATTCTTTGCTGAAGCACTTCGTGACTCGTTGGTGATGTTTTGAATACTTGAGTCTTCAGATGTCTTCGAGTGAACAAATCCATGGGGCTCAGATCTGGTGATGTGGGAGGCTTCTCAACTAAATGAATTTTTTTAAACATTTTGAAATGTTTGCTAAATGAAATGAGGAGTATTTCAAATAATCTGATTTGCATGAATATTGAGTGTGCGTTTTGTAAATGCTGAATCCCAAAACCGGACTGAGACTCGCAAAAACCCGCTACCTCATGATAGGGGTAGAAACCTATTCAATAATGCATAACTATTCGAATAACAGCCGCACCTATGCTAAATATAGGGCATTAAAACGTGTCGTTCTTGATGGCAACTATAAAGTCCCTGATTCGTAGGAGTTTCATCGAATATCAGGTTTTTAACAAAACTTCTGTTATATAAACAAAATGCTGCGGTAGTTATCAATATTGAAATAAATTAATGATATAATATAATTAAAAATGCATATTTGATGTAAATTGAAAATCATGATGTGCATAGTCAATGTGACGTAATACGCTAATGTAGAAGTTGCATCACCATCATGGCCATGACTCATGACTGTGGAATAGGTCAACCTACTTGACTTCGTCATTTACCTTTCGTTGTTATTCAAATGGACGCTAGTGTTCATATTTTGTAGGCCAACCAGTCTATCAGATTTCATGATGAAGTATTTGTAGCTGCAGTGAAGTTCTTACGCGAAAAAGGCCTTTTGTGATATCAAAAAAGTTGGCTGACCACCGTAATATGAATGACTTGGCTAGACGTTTAACGTAACTCTTTTCACAAATGCGAACTCATACAAAAATTCCGCTTCTTCCTCTATATGCGCACCATGAATAAAAAATTTAGTTTCTTGTCTCTTAATGAAAAATCTTAATTTGAAACTCGATTAAAATTTTGAGCCTGCAGGATGTGGCATAAAAAATGTGACTGAATTTCAAAGTAGCACAACTTCCTAATTACCTAACAGAAAATTACAAATGAGGTCTCATTTTGAACCCCATACACAACTCCTCAGTTGGTAGAGCGTTGGCCTAGAATGCCAGAGGTCGGTGGTTCAAATCCACCAAGACGCGCAGCTATTTTCCGTCTGTTAAAATTATCATTGCAGCTTTCTTTGAATACTTGTGTGGACTAAGTCCCCGTTTCAAAGTATAATGCTGGCTTTGAATTACTGATAACTTGCTTCAGTAGTTTGGCTTGACGGTTAATGCTATGTTGTCTTGGAGGATGAAGCTATCGGATTCTCCTACGCGGGTTCTTCAATTGAGGACTTATGTCGTTCTGTCGCTCGTCGATAGCTCAGTTGGTAGAGCGTTGGCCTAGAATGCCAGAGGTCGGTGGTTCAAATCCACCAAGACGCGCAGCTATTTTCCGTCTGTTAAAATTACCACAATCAGCATTGCAATGATTGCATTTGACGATGAGAGTACAATATCCACACTAAGCCGAAGAACTCGAAATCTAAAAAACTAGATGAAAAGCTAGCATACTTCCAGTTCTTCACTTAATCGATGATCATTTTGGCGAAGTTCTTCTGTTACAGATAATCACACAACATCAATTGGGCGATGATTGGATCAACCTTAAGCACACTAAGTGACATGCCACGCTCAATCACGCGTAATTCACACGTGAACCACGCGTAATTACACATGACCCTAAACATCCGTGGCTATGCGGGATATTGCTGCAATATCTCTTATATAGGCTAGTATAGTTGGCAGTCCTGTTATATAGACTTTGCGTCTCATGTGTCTGCATGTATCAGAGGCTAAACAATGTGATAGGACCTCAATTTCATGCTCAGGGAAGACAGAACATGCTTAGCGGTTCATCCGTGGTTCAAGCGGCAGCGCAGACAACCGTGGACGACGCGCGAACTATAAACGCTCGCCCGCGTGTATTCATAAACATTTCCCATGTTTCAACAGCATCAGATCAAGTGATTTCTGACTCTTAGTGCAGCGCGTATGTACGCGGGTAGAAGAATAGAATGTCCTTGACCACGGATGTTTGGGGTGCTCCGTAATTACGCGTGAATCACGCGTGGCATGTCACCTAGTGCAATCACTCCTTGTAACAGAACGCCAAATATTTTGTGTTTTCCTGTTTTATTTCTTCCAAAATCTCCACATCTCTTCCACATTTCGTCCAAGTTAAACTCCAAACATTTTCATTTAGAAAAATATCATCGCACATACTTTTGACTGTTAGACTATATGCAAGTATCTGTATACAGTGAACATATTTATATGAAGAGATTCAGTTTTTTGTAGAGATTACGTTCACGTGGTACAAAAATTATTTGAGCTGTATCTAAAAAGTTGAATTTTTGCAAAATTTTCATGTGTTTATATACAAATGACATGGACCCAATATCGCCCTATAACTAATATGAAACATGTTGGACTTCAAAAAGAAAGAATATTTGCTGGCAAGCATCTTGATTAAGCGGAACTTAAGCTGATTCAAGGGCATTTCATAGACCGCATCATACTGCAAGTCTTCATGAAAAACTTGAGATCTCATTGTGCTTATTGGCCGAAATTTCATTCTTTTAATTCAATTTTCATCGGTAGGATTTTATGATTCACTAAATTCATGTGTCATTTCTTGAATCTGAATAGTGATGTGTATCAATTTACATTTTTAAAGTTGATTGTGATCATTGTCTGTGATTATGATATCTTGCTCTTTCAGTGGCAGGCAGTTTGTGACATGATCATGCAAGTATTTGGATCACGCTTCAGAAAATACTCTTATTAATAAGGCTGAGCACTAAAGTAATTGTTGCCCATCGAATTGCTAATTTAACAAATTTGTTTAGACTTCACTTCTCCAAGATTGTTATGACACGAAAGATTTGGAAAATACCATTATTCCCTCTGTATTGCTACTACGATCAGTCAATTCCGTGGCGGTTTCTTCAAAACTGCAGCAATTTACTTATCTCACTATTGGTACTGGGTCTCAACACGAGTTCATTTAATAAAATCGAAACTGTATATACATTGGGGCTATAATAAGCTGCTAATGATGCTGCTAATTCATGCTGAGCATGATGCATAAAGATGTTAGAAGAAAGCACTCGACAATGATGTCATGAATTTTTCTTCTCAGTAAGTGCATTCAATTAAAATTGAGCCATGGAGATAAAATCTAAAATTGATCTGAACATGTTCCTAGACTTATTGCAATACCGTTACAACCTCATTCAAAATTTATCGGATGCTGAAATAGAAGAATATACATGTAGATGAGCAAATCAATCGTATTCTTCAATTTTGGAAAACATGCTCATATGTCAATTGACCCATTCCGTAGTTCTATAGGTAAAACGATAATTCAGTAGTTTTAGGGTAAAATACTGTTGATAATCCACTTTTAAGCGTAGCTATTGTTTAAAGTATACATTATCCACTCGCAGTGGTTGCGAATATTTAATGTGGGGACGTACATGTTACTGTAGTAGGTCTATCATGTTAATGCGTATTACGTTTCACTCACCGATAATATTCTTAAATATTTCAGTAAACCTATTAGCTGAGATCTAGCTAGATTTTCGAGATGCAAGTTTCCAGGACAGTCTGAGATCATGGATTGTGCAACTATCTGTAGAGCCATGGAGTAAGAGTAGAGCTCTTTGCTTTACGTTGTCTAGAAACATGCGAAGCTACCTACGGGCAGTAAGTTCCAATTGATGCACCAAGAGCTTGCTGTAGGCTGATCATGGGAATTTCTATGGGAAATAGCTGCAAATTTTGAAAACTCCCATGGGAATGGGATTTCCAATTGACATCCCGAGGGAATGGACTAAAACTCTTCTCCCCCCCCCCCACCTAAATATTCCAATTTGACCAAATTTCGTCGAACTTGGTCACATTGGGTTAAGGATAGGCTTGTACTGTCATAGAAGGATAGCACAAACAGCACTGAAAAGTTTTACTTGAATCCTGGTATGAAGGGTTGGTTCGCTGGATACTCGTTAGAATAAAAGATTCGACGGCAAATTTCGGCTACAGTTGTGATCACGAACTTCGTAGAATTGTCTACAGTGAACGACAAAGCAAGTGCTGTAGAGTTTCTTCAAACCAGAGGAATTTTGCTTCATCTGACAATGGTCATGAAATATGATTACATTTAGGAGCGAGAAAATTCTGAAAGCGTGGGTGGGGAATATTTGTACAAAATCCCGTCACACGACAAGCCTGTAAATGACAGATATGCATTGTGATTTGAAATGGTTCGTTCGTCGTTTCCCTACACAGTCAGAGATCCACTTGCTTTATTATGCAAACCCCGATAAACGCCAGCCTTCTGCTTTTGATGAAAAATGCAATAGCGGTTCGTGTGCTGGATTGTTTCATTCAAGAAAGACACGTATGCTTATACAGTGTGATTGAACAAAACTTTAACGCACTTGTTCGTTCAAGTTACAGGAAATCATGAAAGTGGGTGGAGAATGATGACGTCATTCCAGTACTGATGAATGAATAATTGACCACAGTCCACAACTGATATAATTGCGCACTTGAAATCGAGTCAGATAGGTAAATGGAAAAGACGCTATTATAGTGCTTTCGGAATACCTCAAATACGCCTATTGGTGCATGTTGTGCTCTGCATAAAAGCGCGGCGGCTATCGCGTTTTGCATCCAACCCGTCGAGTAGGCATCAGGTAGAGTAGCAACTCGGTGTTAATTAAATCCCAATGTGTATGCAGTTTCGATTTTATTAAATGAACTCGAGTTGCAACCCACTACCAAATGTGAGATAGCAAATGTTTGCAGTTTTGAAGAAAGTACCACGAAATTGACTGATCATGATAGCAATACAGAAGGAGTAATACAGTCCGTTTCATAAAAAGTGGATCTCCTAAAATTTGACTAAATGAAACATAAGTATGATACAAAAAACATTTTTCATGTTATTTCATGTCCCTAATATATTTAAATGTCCTTATATAATCTGATAAGCTATGATACAGTAACGGTTCTTAAGAAGCTAATATTTTGTGGCCCTACCCTTATTGTCATTGACATTACCAATTCGTCTATGCATTGATTCGATGATATCGTTGATTTTTGACTGATCTAACTTTCTCCACTCTCTTTTTAACAGTGACGTAAGTTGTGATACGCCATCTGTAGGTAGCAGTGAACGACGAACGTTACGTTTTAGAATACTCCATACATTTTCTATGGGATTCAGATCAGGAGAACGAGCTGGCCAAGATAATGTCCTAAGCCCTAATTGAGACTTGCATAAGTTGACTCTACTACTCCTGTGACACGTAGCATTATCATCCATAAATAACCAAGTCGATGGATCACCAAGTTGATCTGTCATTTGGCCAATGTTCATTCGTAAAACATTCACATAGCGTTCAGAATTCATGGTTCCTTGCTGTATGTGAAGTTCAGAGCGGCCATTGGTCCAAATGCCAGCCCAAATCAGTAGAGTCGCACCACCTTGTACCCGGGGACGATGTAAATGTCTCGGAATTTCCTGATCAGATTTTATCCATAATCTCAATCGACCATCACTATCCTTCAGACGGACTGATGCCTCATCAGACCAGACAACCCGATCCCATTGATTTCGCCAGTGACAATGACTCATTGCCCATCTGAGACGTCTTTTTGTATGCTGATCTGATAATTCGATCTGAGAGGGCCTCTTACAGCTCTTGAAATTCGACTCAATAAGTCCTCTACGAATAGTGGACTTAGAAAAAGACGAGTCTAGTGCAGCCATCTCAGTTAACGAGAGACTTGGATCAACTTTAACAAATCGCAAAATCAGGCGGTCTCTACGTTTGGATGTTTTGCGTGGACGGCCAGAGCCCTCTTTACGACAGAGTCGAAAATCATCATTATGCCATCGATGCACATTTGTGTAAGGGACATTTAGTCGCTTGCTTGTAGCTCGCAAAGAAAACCCTAGTTCTATCAAGGCTGACACTTTGCCTTTTGTGAATGCGATCTCGTCATTGTTCATTTGTGCTTTGTATTGTTTTCAACCGGTAAGAGATAGATTTCTAGCTGAAAGCAATCAGGAGTGCTGCCAACACCACCGCAACGAAGTCAGGAAGCTATGGAACATGAAGTCCAGTTAATCACATGTAGCAGTTACATTATTGTTGATGAATAATGGTGCTATACTGGCTCTGATTGACCGATTTTCTTTATTTTTGTTTTGCTTGATAGCTTTTGGCTTGTAGAACAACATACAGATTGTTTCATAAAAAATGGATCACCCTTAAACATCGCCTTAACTTCAACTTTGTCTAACTCCGCCAAACTTGAACGAATGTCTCTGAAATTTGGAAGATATGTCAGTTGTGCTTACTAATATCATTGTTGGAAATTTCAAGCATGAATATTGAGTTGTTTTCCTGTTATAGATAAAAAAGTTGTAGATAATTTGATCTTCATTTAGCAATGTTACACAAAATCACACCTCACTCTTATAAAATTACATTTGTTTCCTTTGTTATGTTATATGTTGTTCTACAAGCCAAAAGCTATCAAGCAAAACAAAAATAAAGAAAATCGGTCAATCAGAGCCAGTATAGCACCATTATTCATCAACAATAATGTAACTGCTACATGTGATTAACTGGACTTCATGTTCCATAGCTTCCTGACTTCGTTGCGGTGGTGTTGGCAGCACTCCTGATTGCTTTCAGCTAGAAATCTATCTCTTACCGGTTGAAAACAATACAAAGCACAAATGAACAATAACGAGATCGCATTCACAAAAGGCAAGGTGTCAGCCTTGTTAGAACTAGGGTTTTCTTTGCGAGCTACAAGCAAGCGACTAAATGTCCCTTACACAAATGTGCATCGATGGCATAATGATGATTTTCGACTCTGTCGTAAAGAGGGCTCTGGCCGTCCACGCAAAACATCCAAACGTAGAGACCGCCTGATTTTGCGATTTGTTAAAGTTGATCCAAGTCTCTCGTTAACTGAGATGGCTGCACTAGACTCGTCTTTTTCTAAGTCCGCTATTCGTAGAAGACTTATTGAGTCGAATTTCAAGAGCTGTAAGAGGCCCTCTCAGATCGAATTATCAGATCAGCATACAAAAAGACGTCTCAGATGGGCAATGAGTCATTGTCACTGGCGAAATCAATGGGATCGGGTTGTCTGGTCTGATGAGGCATCAGTCCGTCTGAAGGATAGTGATGGTCGATTGAGATTATGGATAAAATCTGATCAGGAAATTCCGAGACATTTACATCGTCCCCGGGTACAAGGTGGTGCGACTCTACTGATTTGGGCTGGCATTTGCAGACCTGCCAACTGTCCCGGATTTTCCGGGACAGTCCCGGATTTTGGAGCTGTCCCGGATGTCCCGGAAAAGTTAAAATCCTGTCCCGGATTTTGAATTTATCAACCTAAGATGAATTCTAGATCGTTTAAGAACGCATATTTTAAAAATTTGCGCTGCCTAAGATAAGGAAACATGCATGATGAAGTTTGTGGATTTCTTAGTGGCATTGTCTTTTGGCACTTATCCATATCATGACCTGGCTTGTGTCATGCTGGGAATTCTTTCCATTTTCCATAGCAATGCTGATTCAGAACGAATTTTCAGTATGGTCAGAAAAGTTAGGACTGAATCCCGAGCTTCAATGTCCGTACCTACCCTCGAAGCGCTTCTGATAAATAAGATGGGATTCGGTGTGCAATTAACTGATTTTGTTCTAACGAAGTGCAAAAAAGCAACAGTGGACTTTTTGAGGAGGTGATCACCGGAGACTTTTTGTCCTGAGATTAAATATAATATTTTGTTAAATATGTATATGCTTTGATTTGTCCAGATAGATGTATCTCAATAGTTTTGTTATCTTTTATTAAAGTAATTTACCACTTATGTTCACCCCTTCCATTCTGATTAGAATAAATAAATCGCATTTTGTTTAATTGTTTGCGTTGTTGCGTGTACAGTAATAAAATCTTTTCAGCTTATTTTGTTGCTTTCGTTGTGAAATTTGCAGGACATGATCAAGCCAAGTACTTTGACGAATTTCTCACAGAAATCGAGACATAGCGACACTGGCAGATATGTCATTAAAGTCTCATGTCAGAGAGGCTTTATATTTGAACAGGTTTTGAATTCATTGCACGGCATCCTAGATAAAAGCGTCCGTAGCCTTGATCTTAGAGTTTGGTTTCTCGAACCTATGGGTAGGAATCTGAATTTAACCAACGACAGAGATTTAACTGTTAGGATTTCAAGAGTTGCTCTATATCGAAATGTTTATTCATTCGATCATTTGCCATCATAATCGACAAAATTCGCCAAGTCTTGTAGACCTTTAGTTTAACATTTTTTATGGTCCACAGTTGCCTTGCTGTTATGAAATATACATATTTATCATTTATAGGTGATATTTTTCTACATTTGATTACAAATCATAAATGGAGTTGAAAAGCTGATGAAATGGGATTGCTACTCAACCATTTTGGTAATACCGTAAATACCCGCATATAGGACGCACTTTTTTCTTCAGAAGTTGACCTGAAAGCCAAGGTGCGTCTTATCCATGGACACATTTATTATAAAAATAATGCATTTATCAAAAATCAAAAATTTCCTATAAACATTTCATACTTGCAATATTTGTCAATATTCATCAATATATCAATATTTTTGACTGACAGGATGAGTGAGTCATGAATCAGCACACACTGCGATCGTAGCAATTGAATGGAGATGACGTAACTTAATGACACCGTTTCTATAAAATGCGTCCTATACGCAGCGCACAGTCTTTCCATCGCTTTTGGGGTCAAATATCCACTGCGTCCTATACATGGTATCGTCCTATACGCGGGTAGTTGCGGTAATAAAATTTGTCCCGAATTTTCATGTTTCAAGGTTGGCAGGTCTGCATTTGGACCAATGGCCGCTCTGAACTTCACATACAGCAAGGAACCATGAATTCTGAACGCTATGTGAATGTCTTACGAATGAACATTGGCCAAATGACACATCAACTTGGTGATCCATCGACTTGGTTATTTATGGATGATAATGCTACGTGTCACAGGAGTAGTAGAGTCAACTTATGCAAGTCTCAATTAGGGCTTAGGACAGCTCGTTCTCCTGATCTGAATCCCATAGAAAATGTATGGAGTATTCTAAAACGTAACGTTCGTCGTTCACTGCTACCTACAGATGGCGTATCACAACTTACGTCACTGTTAAAAAGAGAGTGGAGAAAGTTAGATCAGTCAAAAATCAACGATATCATCGAATCAATGCATAGACGAATTGTTAATGTCAATGACAATAAGGGTAGGGCCACAAAATATTAGCTTCTTAAGAACCGCTACTGTATCATAGCTTATCAGATTATATAAGGACATTTAAATATATTAGGGACATGAAATAACATGAAAAATGTTTTTTGTATCATACTTATGTTTCATTTAGTCAAATTTTAGGATGATCCACTTTTTATGAAACGAACTGTATTACATAACAAAGGAAACAAATGTAATTTTATAAGAGTGAGGTATGATTTTGTGTAACATTGCTAAATGAAGATCAAATTATCTACTACTTTTTTATCTGTAACAGGAAAACAAGTCAATATTCATGCTTGAAATTTCCAACAATGATATTAGTAAGCACAACTGACATATCTCCCAAATTTCAGAGAAAGTCGTTCAAGTTTGGCGGAGTTAGACAAAGTTGAAATTAAGGCGATGTTTAAGGATGATCCATTTTTTATGAAACAATCTGTAGTATTTTGCAGATCCTTCGAGTCATGACAACCTTGGCGAGGTAATGCTTGTTATAGAATTAGCAATTCGATTGGTGACTATGTATTACTGTTCAGGCTTATTAATAAGAGCATTTTCTTAAGTGTGATCGTATCACAAACGCAATCGAAATTCGAAACATAAAGAGCAAAGTATCATAAGACAATGATCACAATTAACTTAAAAAGATGTAAATTGGTCCATACCGATGAAAATAGAATTAATAACTGGAAATTTCAGCCTATAGGCACAGTGAGATCTCAAGTTTTTCATGAAGACTGGCATTACAATGCCGTTCGTGAAATTTCCTTGACAATCAGCTTAATATTGTCTATTCCTTTTGATATCTTTCAAGATTCATGCTACTTGTATTCTGATTTCAAGTCGCTAGTACACGTATATAAACATAGGAATAATTTGCAAAAATTTAACTTTTTAAAAATTGATCAAATATTTTTTTAAACTGCGAAAAACTGAATCTTTTGATATGGAAAATTTTCATTGTAAGCCGACATTTCGTCGAGTCGACACTACCTATTATATAGGCTACTTACTCTATGATTCAAACTATGTATAAGTCAATGCTGCGTGGAACCTAGAGCGCTTTCGACTTAGCTTTTTACCCAGAGCATCTACCCCGAAGGACTATTTCTGACCATTATCCACGATTTTTCAAATTTGGCGCTTACCGCGTTTTGCATTCAAACTCTTCATTTGTTCATCCGAATTATATTTCTCAATCTTGCAATAACATTTGAAAAAAAAGTGGAGAGTACATAAAAGTAAATTTATATAGTGTGCAATGAATTATAAGACAGACTGCATCTTCACCTTGAGTAAATTTTGAGCACTTAGAATGCTTCCCAAATCTCCAAACATGCCTCTCAGAAAACATTTACAAAAATTGATAACAATTTATAACTAGAGCATGTTCAGGAAAATCACTCACTGCCCTCGTTTCTGATTTCTATGGAATGCAGCATAATCTTCCAAGTCAAGGACCATCATATGAATAGCGTCGTGACCATCTTGCGTTCCACGTGCGTAAATAGAGTCCTTCGGGAACCACTCATCATAACGTTGCACTTCCTTCGTAAACATTCGTTGATTCTCTGACATCTTGCGAGTGTATAAACTTGTGGAGTTGCTCATGATGTATCGATACTTTCGTTCTTGGCAATGAGTAATCAATGAGGCGAAAGTCTCAGAGTTGAGACCACGATTGCGGAATTCAGGCTCAGTGCCTCCCATCCGAATGTGCATAGTGTGACCCGTAGGGAATGTGTCCCTTGTAAACCCGCAACGCTCTGCATAGCGCACCTCGATATGATCTTCTAATTCTCCGATGATAGAGAAATGACGATGTGAGTTAATATAACGAAGGATAGGATGATCATGATCTAGTTGAACACTAAAGTCACCACTCATTGTGAAGGAAGCCACCTTCCCTTTAGCATCTTCAACCATATATGTGTGCCCTTCATACAAGGTCGCCTCCAGAATCATATCACTGATCTCCTCGCATTCCTTCATGGTGGTGTCCGTGTAGGCTACAGTTGGCTCCTGAAAATCAGAAGAATGAGTGATAATAGCAATGTAAGCACGCGATGCATACGGAAATGAAAGAAAATCAAGTACATGAAAGTACTGAACGCAAATAGAGCTACATGTCAAGCACTATATAACAGAACTGAAGGCTAATAGAGCTACATGTCAAGTACGTAAAAGCAGTGAATCAATACACATAGAGCTGAAATCAAAAACATAGAAACACTTAAGGCAAGTAGAGCTGAAGTCAAGTACATAATAGCGGTGAACATTGCTGACAGAGCTGAAGTCAAGTACATAATAGCGGGGAACACTAATGATAGAGCTAAAGTCAAGTACATAAGAACTTTGAAAGTCAAAGAGCTGATCAAATACATACAAAGTACATATTAGCGGTGAGCTCCAATCCAGCCAAAATAAAGCACATGAAGTTCCTTAAACAATGCTCGAACTAAAATCAGGATCAGGATAGCCCGCTATCAGCCCACTGCTGGGCGAAGGCCTCAGCATGCTGTCTTCACTTGCGTCTGTTCTGGACTTTTCTTCTCCACGTTGAACAGTAAGATCGCAGGCCCGTCCCTCATGTGTCGGCTGGTCTTCCCGTGGATCGCCTTCCGTTTCGTGGGGTTCAATCCGTATAGTCCTATTGCTCCAACGGTTGTCGTTTCGTCTGGCAATATGTCCTGCCCATCTCCACTTTCCGATCTTGATATGGCGAGTTCTGTCGTCTACTTTGGTGGTGTTTCTTGCGGTTGTATTTCTCCATCGATCTCTTCTAACATTGCTCTTCCCATTGCTCTCCGAGTTATTCTTAGTTTGTCTCTCATCTTCCAAGTCAGCGTCCATGTCTCTGACGCATATGTCATGTCGGAAGCACACATTAATTAAAAACTTTACTTTCAGGCAGATGTGTAAGTTGCCTCTCAAAATACTACTCATCCTTCCAAATGTCGCCAAGCACAATTGGATCCTTCTGTTGATCTCACTAGCTTGGTTGTTGTCGGCAAGACTAATTTTGTGGCCAAGGTAGATGTGCTCATTAACGCTTTCTATCTCAATACCTTGCGTTTTGACTCTTCCAGGTGGAACTTTGTTGTTGCTCATTCTTTTTGTCTTTGAGATGTTGAGTTTAAAACCAACTTTTGCATTATTTAATTGCAGGTCCTTTATCATCGACTCTGCCTCCTCCCACCCTCTTGCCATTAATATGATGTCATCTGCGAACATGAGGTGGGTTAGATATTCCCCGTCGATGTTCAGGCCCAGATTTTCCGAACTGATGAGCATTAACATATCATTAAGAATGGACTGAATAGCACTTCAAATTCCATTTGTGACAATGAAACCAGGCTAATATTGTCATTCAGCAATTGTTCACAAAGAGTAGACAATACTATAAACAAAATGGGTTATGAAACAACCAAAGCAAGTAGAATATATACCAAAAATGAGAACTTAAAGCAAACTCCATGCAAATAAATTCTAATAATCATATTTATCATAATTTCTTACAGCATGATTATGTCAGCACTTGAAGTTTGAAGTTCTTACTGATATAAATTATATTAACTTAAAAACCCATTGGTTCCATTATTATCAACTCAAAATAATGTTCATAATCGATAATTCAGTTGTCCCTTATCATATTCACACCTTCATTACTAAATTATTTGCCCGGAAATTGCTGCTTCATTGTAATTGTCATGTCATTGTTCATTGTACCTTTAGTCATGTTATTGTATAGTTCATTTTCATTCCATCCAATGTGCAAGCTTCTTTATTCATCCAAGTCATCGACCCATTTTCGTCATGTGTAAGCGTCATTGTATAGAACCATCGAACCATGTCGGTCCTTTTTAATCATGAAATCCACTCACTATGCATACGCTTCTCATCGTGCATCACAGTAGCACAAATAAAATTTTCGAGGACCGAGGAAGTCTCTCAAAACTCCGGAGTCTCCTCGAATTGTTTGTTCTTGATCGAGGCCACAGTGCGCGAGCACCAGGGAACAAGCTTCTTCTTCTCATCTATCTCTCTCTCCTCTCTCTGCCTTCGGTTTCGCTGCATGTCTCTATACAGACTTAAAGTAGAAAAGGTCTACAAATATGATTCCGCGTGATGCATTATTTTTGAAAATAAACTTCGTGAACAATGTTATAATTGTTTTTCTTTTGAGTATCTGAATTAGTGAGAACAATTTTATGAATATGATTCCTAATATCTTGCTTTCATATTAGGCATTACGATTATGATATTTGTAGATGTCTGATATACATGCGCAAATCCAATCTACTCACAGTAAATTAATGAGGAATTAATTTAAATGTTTTCGTGTGTGCTTGTCAGCTAATCTTATATCAGCTTTTAACCTTTTGATTTCTTCATAGCAAATTCCGAAAACGATAGTCAACAAAAATTACGATGGGGGAGCAAGCACAATTTTGCGGTTGGGCTGCAATGCCTCATACTGTTAGGAGTTCTCCATTTATGTGTGTTGCATTGCATGATATTCTGCTTGGAATACTAAGCATGTTCTCACACAACGTAGTGATCAATTATCACTGACAGAAGTAAGTTGGGCATTAGCTCATCAGTAAACTCAGCACCGCAGAATTAAATATTTTGTTTATCTGCTTCGGTTTGCTAGAAGTGTGATTAATACGAAATTGACGGCACATAGAGGAACCTATTAAATGGGCAAGAAGGAATTCTTAATACCTTACAGAGATAGGAAAAAAGTCGTGTGTCGCTTGCGGATTAATGTGAGTTCCAGCAAAGTGCTTCGATTGCCACAATTCCTTCAGATTCGAAGACTTCAGATCATTGCCCACAAGTTTTCTACATAGTGAGTTTTCTCCCTTCCGATCATTATTAAAGAAAGTAGCAGGCGTACGAAAATTAGTTCACTTGATGATTTCACATCCTCTCCTCGGCATTGCTCACTGAATTTTGCATACATTGAATCGAAGCCAAGACAGGGATGTGTGTTTTGGTGTGTGCGAAGTGATATCACAGCACGCACGCATCTCTCACTGGCTCTGGTGTCCTCTGGTGACAGCTTATTGTTTGCCATTTTCAGTAGCAAGCGATACACGAATTATCCATTCGAGATGGAGCAAGTTGTCTAATTCTGTGATGTGCCATTTCGACATTAAGGTCAAAAGTCAAAAGTCAAAAATGTTTATTTCCAAGAACATTGGAAAACAGGAGCATGTGTGCTCACATAATATCCACAAAAAAATTAGCTTGATGGCAGAAAATAGCGTGCGGTCGGTGTTGTTGAAACATACTCTGAACAGGAAGGAGAGGAGAATTGACGAAAATAAATTTCCAGATTTCATATTTATTGATTAGTGATTTCCTTAGTTATCGTTCGCAAGTCGTTTGCTTTTTTGAGAAACCTCGCGATGGATTTTAACAGTTTCGGAGTTAAAATATTCATCAATTTATTGAATTCTGTTGTATTGCTACAGTTGCATAACAAAGGCGCTGTTTCTTGTCGTAAATTTTGATATAGTGAGCATTCTATCATGAAATTATACAGAGTCTCCACTTTCGAATTATCACATAGCTCACATAAGCGCTCTTCATATAGCAGTCGATTTCCGTAACTGACAGTTACGAAATCTAATTTGTGATTTTTTGTTCAAAATTTTAATAATATATTGATGTCATTGTATTCAATATCAAAATTCAGATATGATTTCATAGTATTCTCAAAACCACATAATTCTAAATAATTCAGGCCAGAATGACTATATTTTGCTGTAGATATCCATTTTTCTCTAACGTAATGGGTCACTCGATTTTTTGCAAGTCTCAAATATTTTCCTTTATCAGCCGTTACCTGTTCGTCCCATAGATTTGTCAGGCTGAGTTTTGTAAGTAACTGCCTTATTAGCCAGCACCATGTATATCTACTATCATGACCATCTGAAGTCATATTGAGATATATTGCATCATATACTTCTTTTATCAAACTTCTTTCATTTCTCGTAATTATTTTTATCCAATAACACATAGCTGCCTTCGAGAAATGAGCATCCATAGGACATATTCCAAATTCACCAATGAGACAATAATTGGGTGTAGTCTGCTTTAGACGGTAATATTTTTTGTAAAATTGATATTGAATTTGATCTAAACTTTTTAAATTATTAAAGAAACAGAATTCGGCACTGTGATTTTTGATAACGTAAGCATCTCAAATGTATTCTTTAAAATATCTCCAGTAACTTGTCCAAACTCTTTTAGCTGTTTAGCTGCTAGATAAGAGGCTTACTTTCCTTTAGTTGTCAATTGTTCCAAATAAATTTTGTTACTTTTTGATATCCACATTCCTAAATACTTATATTTGTCAACTACTTCTATGGATGTCAATTTTTCATCAAGAACGATGTCAATTCTGTCTATTTTAGTAGCTATATTGTGAGTCATGATTTTAGTCTTATCATAATTAATGCTAAGGCCATTATCTATACAATATTAGTAAAGAAATTTAAATTGAATTTTCAAACCATGCATGCTTTCGCTCATGAGCAATATGTCATCCGCATATATGACTGATGACAATTCCAAATCAAATAGTCTTACTGGATCAATCGTGTCTTTGTCATCATTTAAGATATCAATAAAGTAATTTATGTAAATACTGAATAAAGTTGGTGATAGAACATCTCCCTGTGGAATACCATTTTCAAGTTTGAAGGATTGTGTTTCTTTGCCGCAATGCAAAATTTTGTATTCTTTATTGATAATGGTGCTTACGATCAATGACAAAATTTTACTTTCGGGCATCAAACTTTTTAACTTATCAATCAATCTCTTTTTCGGAATGGAATCAAAAGCCTTCGAAAAATCAACGAAACATAGAAATAATGGCTGTTTTTTATTCTTATAAATTTGCACAATTTCCTTGATAATTAGCACGTTATCCAATGCGGAATTTCCCTTTTTAAAACCGGTTTGGTTCTTCTTAATAGCGTTATTTTCCATTAACCAATTGTTGAGTCGCATATTTATAATTCTCGTCAGAATCTTCTCTATGCAGGATGATAGGTTGATTTATCGATATGAATTTGGATCAGCTCTATTTCCTTTTTTCAATATTGGTGTAATCCAACTACTTCTCCAAGGAATTTCATCAGCATTATTCAGTACAAAGCTATACAGCGTTTCTAGAGTATCAATTGTCTTTTCTTCACATATCTTTAATGCTTCATAAGTTATTCTGTCAGGGCCACTTGTTTTCGGTGACTTGGATTCTTTAAGAGCATTTACAATTTCAGTTTTTGTAATTTTATTATTTAGATTATCAGCATTTACTTGGCCTTGTAATATTTTTGGTAGACTGTTGCAAGACAAACATGTACTGCTTGATACCTTTAAGTCATTAGCTACAATGTAGGAATAAAAATCTGAAGCCTTTAATATACATTTGCGGTTAGTTTTTTTAACAGCTTTATTTTCCTTTATCAGTTGCCAATATCCTTTATGATCATTATTTTTTCTTGCATTTCTTGAATTTCTTAATTTATTTATCTTTTCCAGTCTTCTATCCGCTTTCACTTTTTAATTTAAGATTCTTTTACTTTCCATCAGTCTACATAAATTTTCAGCTGTTGGGAATTCTTTCCATTGAGAAACATTCTTCCTATAACATTTTCTAAATTTTCGTGTTTCACTTGAAAGAAAAACTTTTCGAATTGGCTTTTTGATATTTTTTATGCAAATCGAATTAATTTTGTTTAGATCATTATAGATATTTTCAACCGATAGATCATTTTTCAAAATGTTTTTGTTTAGACCTTTACATCTTTCAATAAACTTTTTATGGTTAAAGCTATTTTTCATATCGCTTTTCCATTTATGAGGTTTGATTACTTTGGTATGATGGCAATCCTGATCAGGTTGATGATTTTGTTCCTCAAATTCTGATATCAATTTTATTTTTAATTCTATTATCATTGGAGAGTGATCCGTATATGGAACCGGTTCCATTATTTGAAAGGAATTAAGATTATTTACCATTAATTCCGATATAAGAAGGAAGTCAATTACTGATTTACGTATCTCGTCATTTTGAGTTCTATAATAAGTGCATCTACCCTCAGAATTATTTTCTAACCTACCATTTGCAATTATCAAAGAAGTTTCATTACAAAAGTTAATTAAATTTCGGCCCATCGGATTTATCAAAGCGTCATCTGACTTTCTTTCTGGAAGTGTACAAGTGACATAGTTTGTTTCATTGCCAATACGACCATTGAAATCCCCGATCATTATTATGTTTTCCATTTTAAATTGGATCATGTATTGCTTAATATTTTCATATATTTCTCTGTCTTTGTATTTTGAATCTCGGTTATCTACATAACTGTAAGTTGTAATGTAAATAACTTAACAGTGAAATAACGTGCTTCGAGTAAAAACCATGCGCTAGTAGCAAGACGACATGTTGTTGTATTGAATTGTATACAGCATCAGATTGATTAACTTCAGTGCAGTAAAAGAAAGGCAAATCGCACAGAGTAAGACATTGAAAACACAACAGTTCATCTCCCCCTTAAAAGAAACGATCGGGAGGCACGCCCTTGGTAGCGCGAGCTGAGCGCCAACCAGAGGACAACAAAGGTGAAGGCATTGACGAACTAGCAAGTCCAGTAGAAACAGAAGAATCATTTGTTGAAACTCTTCTAGGCCTAGCCCGAACAGTGGGAAACTCAGTAACATCATTCGAACTGTCCAAGTCAACATCATTACAATCAATTAAACGCTTTTTAGTTTGTGTTATATGCCGTTTCCATAACCGTCCCCCAGAGACTGAAACTACGAATGTGACTTGGCCTTTTCTTCCTACGATTGTTCCCGGAATCCATGTCTTCGTCGGAAGGTATTGTCTGACCCATACGTCACTCGATTCAAAGTCATCCGTCGGAGTTGAGTTATCCCCGTTCTGTGGCTGTAAAATAGAGAATCGCGTTCTGAACTTGAATGAGAACAGCATTTCAGCAGGAATTTCACTCGTCGTAGAATGAGGCGAAAAACGGTAATCTTCAAGGAAATCACGTAGCGCAATATGTTTGTCCTTTCCGTCTTCTCTCAGTTTCGTCATTGTCTCCTTGAATGTTCTTACAAAGTGTTCTGCGATGCCATTGCCTAGAGGTCGGAAGGGACTGCTTGTCATATGCTTAATATTCCATTTTGCATAGAAGCTATTCATTTGGTTGGAATTGAACGGTGGACCATTATCCGATACTATGCAATTACTAGGACCAAGCATTGCGAAAATAGATTCCAACGCATTAGCTGTAGCTGTAGCAGTAGTGTCTGAACCCATTCGAATAACAATAGGATACTTTGATTTTGCGTCAATAACAATAATAATAATAATAATAATAATGCTTTATTGAAACCAAAATACATAGAGCGGTACATGGTTATGACTGCAAAGTCATGTAAACTGTGAAAATCTGACAAAGGAGTTGGTGTAATAAGATGGTTTCCGTAGAGGAGCTGTCAGTTGCCTTTGATGTCTAACTTTGCTGATATGTTGACGGACGTTGAAAAAGGAGGACAGGCGATGAGTGTCACGATGATGAGACACTTTGCGGATGAGTTTAACGCAAACACGATCTAACATTTGTCTTAGGGATGGCTTGTTGTATATGCTGCACCAACGTTTGGCCAAACGATCCAGACGTTCAAATTTGCAAAAGTGTTTCATTTTCATATCACATACAATGGGCCAACAAAATGATAAACGAGAAAAAACAAGACCCATGTATGCCTGCCACACAACATGATCTTCATTACAACTGATCTTCAGACGCTTTACAATGGACATAATACTACAGCATTTTTTGTATAAAAACGAGACATGAGAGTCCCATGTCAAATTAGCACTAAAGAAAACACCGAGGATTTTCAAATTTACAACTTCCTCTATGACTTCATCATTGATAACAATATTAGTACATCTGGTGGGATCAAAACGCTTAGAAAGAGTCATACATTTGGTTTTATTCACATTTATTGTCATTTTCTTTTGGGCTACCCAATTACAAAAGGTGTCAACGTCCTCTTGAAAAAGATCATTACTGGTGTTACCATTCGATAAGTGAATGAGGGTTATATCGTCAGCATACGAAATAACCTTCGTGTTAGCGAACTGTGGGACATCATTAATCATGACAACAAAAAGTAGAGGTCCTAACACAGAGCCCTGAGGCACCCCACTGGTCACCTCTCTCCAAGGTGTGGAAATGCCATTAACGTAAACACGTTGAAAACGATTTGACAAAAAGCTTTGTATGAGATTCACTACAAGGGGATTGGAAGGGAAAAGGGTTCCAAGACTTTGGAGCAAGGTGAGGTGACTGAGTGAATCGAAAGCCTTATTGAAATCAATGGCAAGGAGTCGACAAAAGTTTGAGGGGCTGCTAGCGATGTGTTGAAGGGAAGTGAGACGAATGGTCAGAAGGGCATTAGTGCAACCACCATTATCACCTGGGATTTCTCAAAACCTGGATTCTAGAAACCAGTCATTTCTCTCCCCAGAATGGACCGAGGAAATCTATATGTATTCTGTCCCAAGAATGCTCCGGAGTAGGCCATGGTAAGTAAGATTCCGGCGAATTAGACGCATTCCTTTGACATCTTTCACAATGTGAGGACAATTGTTGTATTTCACTATCCATCTCAGGCCACCATATTCATCTTCTAGCACATTGTTTCATTCGATTCGTGCCCATGTGACTGCTATGTAGTAACTTCAGACAGTCTTTCTGTAATGGTTTAGGAACAACCACTCTGAGACCCTTTAATAAGCAATCCTGTTGAACAGTGAGCTCGTCTCTCCGCTGAAAAAATGGTTTGAGTGAATCATCGCTGCATTTGGTAGGCCATCCATGTGTAGTGAATCGCATGATCTTCGATAATGTCCTGTCAGATTTCGTATGTTTTTGAATCAACTCTGAATTTATCGGTACATCTTGTAGGATTTCTTCATATAGCGCGTGAACCATTTCGGAATCAGAATCATCAAACATTGTATTGGACACAGGTAACCTCGAAAGCGAATCAGCATTGCCGTGATCAGTAGATTTCTTGTAGACAATCTCGTAATCATAACCCATCAGAGTTATTGCCCATCTTTGTAAGCGTGCAGATGTAGTTTCAGGAATTCTCTTACTTGGATTGAATAGAGTCAGTAAGGGTTTGTGATCAGTCACCAGCAAGAAATTGTGTCCGAGTAAGTATTGTTTGAACTTCTTCACACCGAAAATGATGGATAATGGCTCTTTTTCAATTTGGCTGTAGTTCCTTTCTGCCGCAGTAAGGGTCTTCAAAGCGTGAGCTATAGGCAATTCATTACCGGCCTCGTCTTTCTGTAACAGCACCGCACCTACACCGAACTGGGATGCATCCGCAGCTAGAATCAAGGTCTTATTCGGATCGAAATGTACAAGTAAGGTTGCCTTTGCAAGTCTATCTTTTAGCTCATCGAAAGCTCGTCGACATTGATTGGACCATTTCCAGGGTACTCCTTTCTTCCTAAGGTTGTTGAGAGGGTAAGACACCTGTGAAGCATCGCGAATGAAATTCCCATAGTAGTTTATTTTCCCAAGAAAACATTCAACTTCTTTAACGTTCGTAGGAACAGGAAAATTCACTATTGCATCAACTCTCTCGGAGTCCGGTTTCTTCCCTTCCTGGTTGACAATAAATCCCAAGTACTTCATCTGCGAAAATTTTGCATTTTTCTCTTTTCAGCTTTAGTCCATACTCGCGGATTCTATCTAACAGCATTCACAGTGACTTATCATGTTCTTCATCGCTGCTACCCGTAACGATAAGATCATCAATGTATGCAGCAGCATGAGGGATACCATCAATCAACTCATTTGCCAACCTTTGAAATATAGCGGGAGCGGAAGCTATACCGTATGCAAGTCTATTGTATCTGTAGATGCCCAGAGGTGTGTTGATGACTGCGATGTCTTTACTTACTTCATCCAATTCAAGCTGAGTATACGCATCTGCCATACCTAATTTGGTGAATTTCTTTCCTCCATTCAACTTCACGAGTAATTCCTCAGGAGTTGGAATCAAGCATTGATCTTGCTTTAGCCAAGGATTAATTGTAACTTTGAAATCACCACATAAGCGAATTTGATCATTAGTTTTCGGAACAACCACTATAGGCGCTGCCCAGTCGGAATGCGAAACTTTTGATAAAGTCCCGTTACATTCTAATCTATGAATCTCTTCTTTCACTACATTCATACTCGCAAAAGGTACTTGTCTAGGCTTGTGAAATTTGGGAACGGCATTTTCATCTATATGAAGCTTTGCTTTGAACTTCGTGCAGTGTCCTAACTCGGTTGAAAACACGTCATCATAATCAGTCAATACGGAGTCAGCTAAGGAAACGGATGAGCACATCACTACATCTGACCGATATAAAAATTCATTACGCATCAAATCAGTGACATCAAGATTTGTTTTCCTAATAGAGTCGCGACCAAACAAAGGCGGTTTTCTACCTGACACAACAAGTAAATTCAATATCTGTGAACTTCCCAATACACAGGCATTCACTTTACTATGACCTTTGACATTTATGTCATGACCTGTGTAAGAATTCAGTGATATGTCGGTGTCCAACAATTTAGGGGACCCGATTCCACACCACGTACGTTCTTCAATAATTGAGGCAGGAGAGCCTGTGTCAACTTCAAAAAGAATGTCTTTACCATTTACATCAATAGGTAACATGAAAGGCGAATTATGAATCATATTATGAGAAGAATTCACAGAACTGACAAGAGTATCAACAGAATGTACTTTGTTGGCAGAATTCTTGCTGGACAACACAGCAGATGAATTTGCGGAATTTCTTCCACACACAGATTGAATGTGACCTCTTGTATGACACGCATTACACACATAGTTCCGGTACTTGCACTCTTCACGTTTGTGATTATTCTTACCGCACGATAACCAGATGTAACCTTTAGTAGATTTATTCTTCGAAAAATTACCATTGTATTTAGACGCACCATTTGGTCTTGCAGGTCGAAGCTTTGCAACTTGTTTTGAACTTTCCGTAACTGTAGCAGTAGGTTGAATCAATTTCTTGTCCTTGGATAACTGCTCAATATGTAGAGCTATTTCCTCCGAAGAGTAGGATCACCTTCTTTCAGTAGAGCTTGACGAACTCGTAGATCTGCACAATTGATCACAATAAGATCACGTAATGCACGTTCTCTAGGCGTACTGACACAACTAGCATCAAAGCCACAATGTCTAGCTTTCTCACGCAATTCAGCAAACCATTCGGACGAACTTTGTCCAGGTTTCTGTTTGCAGGAATAGAGCGAATATGTAGCGGACATGAAGTTAGATTCTTCTTTGAAATGAACGTTTAACTTGTCGGTGATATCAGCAAAGGTAATAGCAGTGTCAAATAATTTCACTGGAGAAAATAAACTCGTGAGAGTTGAGAATAGTTCTTCACCGCACCAAGCTAAGAAATAGTTTTTATTTTCCGCATCGTCCTTTATGCCACAAGCGCCAAAGTAAAACGAAAGTCTTTCTGAGTAGAGAGCCCATTTCTCCTTGTTCGTTGAGAATTTGGAGAAAGGCGGAATTAAAGACATTTTCAGCACTGCAAAATGTCTGGCGTAAAATTTGCAACACTATTGTAGTCCAATTTTCCCCGTCGCCAATGTAAGTTGTAATGTAAATAACTTAACAGTGAAATAACGTGCTTCGAGTAAAAACCATGCGCTAGTAGCAAGACGACATGTTGTTGTATTGAATTGTATACAGCATCAGATTGATTAACTTCAGTGCAGTAAAAGAAAGGCAAATCGCACAGAGTAAGACATTGAAAACACAACAATAACAAACAATCAGGAATATATGTTCTAAATTATTCCAATGAGTACTTTTTAATTTGAGTATTTGGAGATTTCCTCTTTCTTTAATCAAACTTTCAATATCTAGCATTGAAATATCATCAGTTTCTTTAAATATATCGAGACACCTTTTATATTTCTCCCGCGATTGATGTTTCTATTGGCTATTGCATGAAGACCGTAGCAATTTTCAAGCACCGGTTGAGCTTGGGTACGAGTCAAATGGGTTTCTGTTAGACATATGATATTAGCTTCCTGAATATCATGTAAAAAATCCTCATTTAATCCATTAATATTGACATAGAATAATTCTATTTTAGCATGCTTTGTCTGTTTCTTTTCAACAGCAGTTTTTTCCTCCTCTCCTTCCTTTACTTCATCAAAAATAACGGTTATTATTGTAATTAGAACGTGTTGAATGATTTGTGTAGCTGTTATCGTTTGTTCTATAATGAGTGTTTTGTTGTTGATGTTGGTTTGGCGACAATGGTCTTATTCTTTCTTCAGGAAATTGATCATTTTCTCTTCGATAATTTCTGCTCTCATAAAATTGATGTTGTCGTCTTCCGTGTGGTCTTTGATCATGATATGGATTTCTTGGGTATCTTCTTTCGTTAGCCCACCCATAATTTCCATCGTGTCTGAAATTTTTCCATTGTCTTCTATGTAGCATTGTTCTTCTATGAGTATACTGTCCCGGATATCTTCTTGGTTGTGGTCTCATGTTGTAGTTGTTGTTAAACCAGCAATTCCACGAGAGGTGCCCACGTCTACCGCAAGTGTAACATGACTTGAATTTCAAAGAGCTTTGGTGTTGAGGCGGCCTTTGATGAGATGACCGTTGATGCAAACGTTGAACTTCCTGCTGGTTAACTCGATCTGCTTCAATAGGACATTGTTCTGCTTGCGGAGATTGGCTTGTTGTTGTATTTATTGGTATGAATTTAGGGAAACTGGACTTTGGTGGGCTTACTCGTACCGTTCTGAATCGTTCTTCGCGTATTGCGTTAACCGTTGAATGAATTTCATTGATGTTGTCGCCCATTTTTCTTATTTTCATATTGATTTGCTTCAAGTAATATTCTGTGTCTTCAACGTCATCGTCTTCTTTATTTGTACAATCTTCTTCGTCAGAGTCTTCGCTTTCATTGTCTTTCTTTTCTTGGCTTTTATTTGCTTCTATCCTTCTCGCATCGATTTCCGCCAACCGCATCTGTATGATTTCTGCTTGTAAGTTTCTAATTTCTTCATTTCTTGCTCATAAGTATTGATTGATGTCAGCAAATCTTCTCTTTCTCGATGATGTCTTTGCTTCATTCTATCGAATTCGGCTTCACAATCTAGTTCTTCTTTGTTTTGTTGATTTTGATGTGATTCATTTTGTTTCGCTATGCTCTGGATGTCAGTAGGATAAATTTTGAACATGCAAGTGCCACAAGTATATATCCGTTTTGTTTTTATATACTTAATAAATTCATACGATGGCAGTTTCGTACAATAGGAATGGAAGAGCAAATCACACTTTTCACAAGTCACATGAATGTCCAATTCCGAAATAGAATCTCTGCAAGCCTCACATTGGCGATCGCTAGGTTTTGACGGAGACACCGGTTGCAACATAATCATTATGAAATTTCACAAAAGTTAGCGGAAAGATCAGATTTCTATGTACAATTACAATAAAATATGGCAATGTCGAACAGTTTGATGTCTTACCTACTGTCTAGGTAAATCAATACGAAGTTGAATAGAAAGTCTTCGGACGGTTGGAGTGAAATTGTTGCTTCACAAAGGCAGTGAAGTCAGCTCACCAAAATCAACACAATAGGGGTTCTCTACTATATAAAAAAATTGCTACAAAAAAGGAAATAATCAGAAAACAACAGCAAAACTAGCACCAAAAGACTGCAAACACAATAAGGACCACTACGATATCAAAAACTACGGGAAACGATTACTTAAAACTATGATAACAGTGAAAATTCGACAATAGACAAGAGCTATAGAAAATACGACCGCACGCTAACACGCTAACATTGAAGGCTGCATACAATTCTTCCTTTCCAGGAAACCGAAGCGCGCGCAGATGAATTTAATTCTGTGCTGAGCACAGAATCATAAGGTATCAAAAGGAGAAAATATGTGTACAAGAATGTTCATGTGCTGAATTGGAAGGAAACTTACATGCAGATAAGAGCGAGCTAAGGCTGGAATCAATGCTTTTTTGTCTGCAACTGTAGCTAAACGGCATACCAAATTGCCCAATATTCGTGTTGTCATGTTCTTTGATCTGCAATCAGATAAAAATTGGTTAATGTGACATCTTCTGTCTGATAAGAATGAATTTCAAAGCCCTATTACACTGTATAAGCAAAAATGATCACTAAAACTTCTTAGCAAGTTTGGCACACTTACTTCGACTGATCAAAGAGAGGCAGAGTCGAAAATGCCCGGTCAGATTGGCTTTAAAAGAAGTGCTGAGTGAAATTTTGAAAGGTCATTTCAATTTTTGTTTCAAACAGATCCTGAAGTTGTTTAAGTTATCATCAAATTTGAAACATGAGATCAAGAACTGCTTTCCGCATCTGCAGCTGTTTGAAATCATAGTTACTCATCTGTTGCATTTTCGCATTTTTGAAAGTTTTGTTTATAGCCTATTACCATGAGAGTGGCTATGGCTTCAGACATCATCAGCGATGCCGGAACAGGGGGGCGAAGGGGGGGCATCACCCATTTGCCCTGACTGAGGAGGGCCAAAGGAGTGCAAGGTGCCCTTATGTATAAGTACATAGTCTTGGAGATTTAACTTCGAATTAAGTGTTTCTGATGATATAGTTTTCTTCTTTGCTAGGACTTTTCAGAAGTAGCGAATTACCTGATTTTGAATCACGTAATTTTTAATAAACATAGGATAGCTAGATACCTCATTTTGGCAATGAAAACTGTAGCAGATTTCATGAATCTCCAGTGTTTTTAAGTCATTTAATTAACAAGATAGCAGCAATCAACAAAATAACTCGAAAGCATGTTGTTGTGCTCTTATGTGCATTCATAGACCTCTACACTAAAAGATCACGGATTTAACGCTATCCATGGTGTTAGCTTACGTTCTTTTAGCTAATAAGCAATTTTTAAGAATGAATAATTGTGTTCATGAATGACAAATAAATATTGATTGATATCAAACTTAGTTCATGATACATGCTATATCTAAGCACTTGTTAGAATGTTTTATACACACAAAGCAATAAATCCACAAGGCGATATATATACTGTAAATGTTTCATGTACTTTGTACACCCATCGAACAGAATTACTAGGTTGGTTTCCTCGGAATTGCATCTTTGAGTCATCTTTCTACTTAGCTTGCAAGTGATGTCTCTTCTACAAGACAAAGATGCACCAAAAACCTAACAACAATAGAAGTCTATAGATTAGTGTTCGGCATTTTCTCGAATGACCACTATACGAGTAGGTTCCTATACTCGAGCACCGAACTCGCATGAAATATCATTGTACGTAGGATATCATATATCATGTAATGCGAGTAGGCCTATCGCATGCTCGAGCACTCTTGCCGATATATGAAATTAATTTTTATTTAATTAATTCATCCATTGACTAATGCGTCGCTTCACTCTTGTGTCATAGATTTTGGTATTTTTAAGAGGTAACTGTTCGCGTTGTCGTATTTCAATTTTTCTGTATTCTTGGCTGCAAGATGCTTCATGATGATGTAAAAAAGATAATAAATGCGAGAATTATTCTTTAATCGCATAAATTCAAGATGCGACTTGAAAAAATGCTCTGATGCCGTATGAAACAATTCAAAAGTGGAAACTCTATATCCCTTCATGACAGAATGTTCCGCACATCAGAAATTAAAGCAAGAAGTAACATCAACGTTTCGCTATTGCGACAGCATGACTGAGTTTCATGAACTGGTGAATGAGTTGACTCCAAGGAACCTGAAATCCATCGACAAGTTTTTTCAGAAACCTAAAAAAATGCGATTGATTTTTAAAGAAAAGATCCAATGTGCACGTAAAAAATATGACTTAAATTAATAGCATATTCTCCTCTCCTACCTCGTAGCAATTGTTTTCCGCATCAATTGTGTGTAAGGTTGGGTCGAAACTTGGGTCGAAACCCAAAACCCAAGCCTGAGTTTCAATAAATGAGTAGAATCAAGTAAACGAAGTGCATTCTTTGTATTTTGTGCTGACATAAAGATTCTTCTATAGGCCAAAATTCCTATTAGACCAAGGAGAAGTGTGGTATTAGTGGGAAACTATTTTTTTATTGCAATAACTGTAGTTAGTAAGCTAGTACACGTTTATGACGTAGTATTACGTCATAAAACTTTCTTTTAGGAATTTAACCTACACTGATATACTGACTAATTGAAGATCCTTGATTTATGTGATTGAATTACACATTGCTCATAGCAAATCAATTGTTTTCATTTTATGATTCAGAAATATAAACAGACTTAATAATTTTTGTAGCTGTGCAGTGAGTGCTTGGTTAAACATATTTAGAGTACGAAAATGGAATGAATTCATTTTTGGAATGTCGCCTATTGCAGACAGTTTAGGGGTGCGGATAACTGCGATGATGTAAAATATATGAAATATATAAAAGTTCAATATGAACAAATGCAACAAAACACATATAGGCTTACAGTAGATACAAATGTATGAAGTTTCAATGCGCGGGGTTGTCAAGCCCAGAATGAAATGGCTTATGATCACAAGTATTTCATTTTTGAAATATTCTGTGAATTGAGTGGAATTTTGATAAAAAACCAGGGATTTGTGCTCTCATCATGTAGTTCTCCTAAGATTCAGATCAAAATATAAATTTTTGCAACTTGATTTGTATATATGCAGCATCAATAGAAGACCCAAGTTTTGTATCACTTACCCAAGTTTTACCTGAAACCCAAGGTCCAGCCTTGTCGCACATGCTCGTCTAATCAATGTACATAATGTCATTGTCTTCTTATAATGAACATTATTTGACTTTTTGATAGGAGCGATCAATTTTACTCCTCCATTCCCCCCATTTAAAAATCATAAATTATTTGTCGATCATTTAGTATTAGAATGAACAGCTTCAGGCAGAATGTCCTACAATCTGAGTCAGTCTAAGTCAACTTGTCAATAATAAATTCAATTAGCCAAGTTTTCCTGATAAGCACCATTGTATATGATCACCCTGATACGACCTATCAATTGAAATATGTGAAATCGTTCATGCACATGGCTATATTCTCAACCGTCGTTTGAAACAATCCTTCTTATCTTCCACAGTGCAATGTGAGAGGATTGAATTCCGAAGCAGTGATGCATCAACAATTTTGCTAAACATTTTAAGAAGTTACAGCGATTCTAGTCTCAGAGATTCACTGACGTTTATCGACTTCCAAAAGCACAATTAAGTGTCATCTTTCAGCAACGAAGAATATTCCTGTTCAAATATGTTGCGGTTACCTTATTCTTTCATTGTTCTCTTCACGTGGCTTCAGATCTGTATTTGTGATCAACCACCGACTTGTGAAACAGATAGGAAATGTCAGTTTCTTGATGAAGAATGGCGAACAGAGAACAGATGTCTCTGCAAGTGCATGAATGTGATATATGGTCTACCTGGCAGTTTGTCACCGCACTGTGAGTTCAACTGGTGTATAGATGATGACAACAATTATGTAAGTGTTGGTCAGATGGGCTTGAAAAATAATCAAAGGTGTGAATGTGTGGAGAGGCCATCGGATATCCCAACACCAGCAGATGCCATAGCGCACCACAAGTATATTTTTGATTGTGAAAACTCATCAGGACTCTCTAATTAAAGTGAAATCAACAAAGACTAAGCTGAATATGCTAAAGCATGCTTATGTTACTGCACCCTCTGTTGAGTGTTTGCAGAATATTATTATATCATAAATATATTTATGGTTACAAAACAGTTTTAGTATCAACCCAGATGGCACATAAAACCTATATCCAAAACAATAATTGGTCCTGACACGGAAAAAATTTGCTGACTTCAAATTAGAGCTAGCTTATATTTTTGACATATCATGTTTGTAGACTAATCTAGAATTGATAGGAATAACTACTTACTCATGGAATTAAGCGTCTAGTGAATTTTGACGCCGACAAGCGTCTACAATAAAGCCGCAGTGCAGTTATTTAATATATTACCTACACATTTCTCAGTTAATGAGATTGTAGGGATCTGACGAATCAATGTCGAAGACAAGAGTGACCTCCCTGAAAACCCAGCAACTTTAAAGATATAAAATAGATGGAAAATACAAAGCAAATTACGAAGTGATAAAAGAATTAAATTAGTTCACTAACTAACTGAAAGTTAAACTTTCCAAAATAAGTGGTTTTCCTATGTTTGAAAATTTACATTCGAATGATCAGGAAAAATAAGAGAATCAGCAATATCGCTTGACTTCCAATAATGTGACCAGCTGATTACTGAGAAAATTACACCATGCAAGAAATTCTATAAAAGTTACTATTAGGCTACTTTGTAAAGATCTGACTTCGTAAAGAAGACAAGATTCTTCGTATTTGTAAAAAAAATAAACATCAAGAGAAAACATTTCAGCATTAACAAGATAGAATATCCTGCCATCTTCATCGTGGCATCTCAAGGATGTATGAAGTCCTCTCGAGCTCACTTTTGAAGGAGCAGCACCATAACAACATCGATTTACAGGAAGAATTCACCTTACTGAATTTCAAATACCTTACTGAATTCAATTTTAAGTTCAACCTGTTAAGAAACCTGTTCGAACGTGCTCAAAGATTGATGAGTCACCAGCATTATGATGCCGAAGTGGGCTTGCTGATATGTGCATTGAGTTATAATGGCTATCCCAATCGGTTCGTCGACAAGTTCAGTCAAGGCGGTGGACGTCCGACATCTCACCGCAAGTAAGGTAATCGGTTTGGCGCTCGATTTATCAGCTAAAGATCCGTCAAAATTGAAAAGATGGACAATGTTTTCTTTCTATGCTTTCTTAATTTTGACATTTTCTCAGGCCATTATCAGAAATGAAGTATTGATTAATCCTTGCTTCTGGTGATAGCAAAAGAGAAGACTGAAGTTAATGGATCAAAATGAGAGAGAATCGTCCATTTTCGACTTGGTTTTTCAGCATCATAATTTAGGTCTTTGCCCTATCAATTGATGCCACCGCAAGATCTTGCTTTTCTGTTACTGGATTGGTTACTGTGAAGAACAATCAGACAAAAGTGCATTTTGTGAAATGTTTTGGTTACATGACAGCAGCATGTCAATAAAGATAAGCATAGATCAGCTAATCTAAGGATGTCATCTGATTATCATATCACATGAGTTTGCAGCTGGAGTTCACATCTGGCTTAAATGCAGATGTTCATCCAAAATACGACTATGAATGGTGCTCCCACTTAAATAAAAAACAATAACGGGTCAATGTAGTCTCCATTGACAAGATTCTATCAATCTTTTGTGTTCCATCGCCAACTCAAGAAAATGAGCGGATTCATAGAAATATTGCAATCTGATTCGCAAGTGAAAGGGCGATTGGCACCGAAATTGGGCACATTGTGCATCGGGACAAGCGCTATATTGAAGCAAATGCTAATTCTACGTATCTAATCGTGATTTTAAAATGCAAACACTTCGGTTATAATTAGGACATCTCAATTAGGATCTACAGGATTCAACACTTCCTATAATCAGGCAGCTGCTTGCCTTAATCGTGAGATAAATTGACCTAGAGAAAGAATGTGACGCTCGAAACGTCAGGACATTGGCTGCATGGTTGCATGATCTTAACATTGTGTTAAGCAGACAAAAGTTTGAGCCACATTAAGGTAATCAATGTCTAACTGATTAGCATTGATTCTTTAGTCCCTCAACTCCACTTCCAGACAAAGGCAGTTAGCTGTTGTCTGCACAGAATTTTTGCAATCAATAAGATTCGCCCAAGATTATTCACATGCGTGCTGTAGGCCTATGTAATCTCATTTGATACATTGCTAAGTGAGCATGATTCGAAAGTTAATTTTGATCTTTCTCAATTTAAAGTCTGTAGATAGAATGTATAGAAAGTCTCAGTCTATGATTTTTTGTAGTTTGGTTGGTTCCCAGCATTTGGGGTTAGTTCTCAGTGATAAATTATGCTTAGAGAAAAGCAGTGGAAAGTTTCGACTTGTATGTGTTTTTCTTCGAGTGTTTACACGATTAATCTTTCAATTTCCATTGATCTGGAGCATTTGTCAATGCTTTTTGATGTTTTAAGTGGTCTTCAGTCAGTAGGACTAGTTCGGAAAAACAACATCAAATTCCAAATTTTAAAAATCAAACGGTTGAATCTTTTCAATCTTCGAATTAAATTAAATTAAATTCTTGATCTTAATAAATATTTTCATGGAGACAAGATAAAGCTGCTTTTAGGTCTAAAGTAGGCCTGCAGGGTAAGTTCACTGTTTTGGGATTAGTTCTGAGTTTTTGGCTATTTCTCATTCAAGCGGTTACCTTTGATAACACAAAATGAAGCGAGCACGAAATTATTTTTCATGGATACACCAAAACTGAAAACATGAGTTGGCTATTCGGCACGTCGTTTTAACGGAATAAATGACAATTCCTAGAAATATCCCGTTTAATGGAATTCATCTGCAACTTCGCATAAAAATAAAATAATTCATCAAAAAAGGGAAAAGGTGTTTACGGTATACATTTTCGTGCTGAACAGTTTCTTTGAATTTAACAACACCGAATCATTGGCCTGGAGCTGTAACACTTGCCTCAGGTTCAAAATTTGCTATCGAAGACAACACTTTCGTCTACATTATCACACGAGTTACGTTGTTTTTTTTCAATCGGTGTGGTGTAGGAATTGTCAAACGCGAGTCAGCTGATGTTAGCTAACTATTGCACGTACAAACATTTACAGCTTCGCTGGCGAAACGCAGTTCAAAGTTATATGGTTCGCAGTAGGCTACACAACTATAATGTAAGGCTTACTGAGGAAAAATAGCACAACGTGCATCTGACTGACTAGCAAACTTAGTTGACAATGTGGAGTACATTTACGTTATTCAATCTATAGACTACTCACCTGTAGCAGGATATTCTTCAATAAGACTAAACGTGAAATGAATTGAAACAGCGTGTTGCTGAGTGTCAATCTGACCTCTGCTCTGTTTTATCTACTCCAAAATTAGAGTTCGTTTCAGTCACGATTCACCATTTATACTGTGCCGTTCACCAATTGATGTCGGACTATTATACATTACTATCACCTGACTTGTTACCAAAGATGAATTCTGCCGAGCGGAGCAGTGTTTAAGAGTTACAGTAGAAAAGTGGCATCAGTAGTCAAACAATGACACCTCAGATGAAAAGTAGTCTACTAGGTTAATTGATCTAATGAGATGAATTACACAGCGAAGGACGAGGTATTTACAGAGGTAATAGAAAAGATAAAAATTTAGTATAAAAGATGGAGGCCCAACTTTCAAGATTTTGACGAAGTGTCACTGTCACATGAACATCTACAGCACGAAGCAATATATTTCAGCGTTACTTTAATAAGTGCTGCAGCGTAACTTCTGAAAATTTCGGTACACCGGTGCGAACAGGTGCGGGTGAACAGCTCTATAAAAAACATCCTTAAACCAAGGCGATGAAGTTGGGAACAACTCCACCATAAACTTTTTTCAGATACTTTGCTAGCATCTCAAAATTTACATATTGTCGACCTGGAATTACTTTTTAATGCCCCGAACTCCAAAAGTAAAGGGAAATAAGACAAAATGTCACTAAAACATCTAAAGTCAATGCTAATTTCACAGGCTATCCAAATGCAGTAGATTAGCTTGCCCAAACAAGTGATTCAGGATCGTCAAGTGGATCATGTCCGAAGTTGCACGCATGTTTTCCAATACCTTCTTTTCCTCAACAAAGAATTAACATCTATAGATCGAAAACAACTGAAAATTAGTGATCGACTTAAGGCCTACTTCACAGACCATCATAGATGCCTCAGGATTGTCGAATAGGTTATTCTCCAATTTGTTCGCACCTGACAGATCGGCAGCTCAAGATATCTATCTGTGTCTAAATTAGCACATTAATTGTGAAGTTAGTGCTGCGGTTCATGCTATATCCATACCGAGGAGCCCCCTATATGCTGCCCATGCCGGTGGACATAGCCCTGTACAGTGCATTCAACGATTCACAGGGTTGTCGGCGCCGGAAAACATAAAAGAGGAAGCAGATTTGCTATTTGCTCTTTCTTCGAAACGAAGTCTTCAAATTGACTGCTGGATGAAACTTTGGATTGTACTGTGCCTCCCACAGAATTAAATATTTTGTTTATCTGCTTCGGTTTGCTAGAAGTGTGATTAATACGAAATCGCCGACAGATCGAGGAACTTATCATGTAGGCAAAAAGGAATTCCTAATACCTTACAGAGATAGGAAAAAAATCGTGCATCGCTTGTGGATTAATTTGAGTTCAAGCAAAATGCTCCGTTTGCCACAATTTCTTCAGATTCGAAGAATTCAGATCATTGTGCATAAGTTTTCTCCATAATGTTGGCACTTCCGATCATTATTTAAAAAAATAGCAGGCGTACGAAAATTAGTTCACTTGATGATTTCACCATCGTCTTCTCACCATTCCTTACTACATAGTGCATACACTGAATCGAATTTTAGCTAAACAATGTGTGTTTTGGTGTGTGCGAAGTGATATCACAGCACGCACGCATCTCTCACTGACTCTGGTGTCCTCTGCTGACAACTTATTGTTTGCCATTTCCAATAGCAAGCGATACACGAATTGTCCATTCGAGATGGAGCAAGTTGTCTAATTCTGTGATGTGCCATTTCGATGTCAAGGTTACATATAACCCTTCCTTTCTAGGAAACCGAAGCGCGCGAAGATGAGTCTAATTCTGTGGGTGCCTCCAAATAAAATCAGAAAATGACTTTAACTGTTTAGTAGCCCGGTATAATACGTTTTGAATTTCCATTTTACCACGTACATATTTTGTCAGACTTGCATTAAACACATCATCAGTATTCAGTCCCTCACTTTCTGTGACTAACTTTTGAGTACTTACTTTACTTTTCTTTCATATAACTTGCTTTGAAGTTTATGTAACATGTAAACATTTTTGATTCACGTTATTGATTCAATAAACGTATCTCTCTCTCTCTCTCTCATCGAAACTTAATTTCATTACTTCTAATTACTTGAGTATCAAAGTAGAGTTTCATCCGGCATAACCCGATGTCCGACGTAGCCTCAAATTACCTACATGCTTAAATAGTTTAAAGATTTTTGTTTATAAGGATACTTTTCATAATTACAGGTTTCATCAGCACAAAAGATAAAAATTTCAGATAGGGATAATACTGAATAAAGCCAATGCGCGTGCGCCGTAATCCGGACCATCGGAGGGGAATAATTTGAAATGTAAGCCTTGAAATTCAATTTCACTGATAGGCCTGCGACGAAAATTGGAAAGTACCAACAGACCGAAGGATCCGGTCCTGTTCCCATATTTTGAATTGTACGTACCAAGTTCGCCATTGACTTTGAAGACAAGGTATCTTATACGGGAAAGAAAATATAGAAATGCCCATCCGCTTCGTTGGCAGATCATAATTCCAGCTCAGTATATTAATCTGCCTCTGTATGTCAATATCATGGCTTGTCAACCATGGAAATGAATAGTATACCAACATGTACAGGGATTAGGCATCAACTACAACGTTCTTGAAATGCTTGCATAACGTACATGTACACAACGTTATGCTTACTACAATAGTTAGTTCCTATTTTGGGCTAATTGAAAATTATGCAAGTACTACATTTAAATAAGAAATATTTAGAAATATACTGCACGTTGTAAGATGAAGATAATTGCCTACCGCACCATTCCAAACCTGCGATGATGCAAAACACCAATGTGTTAAACTCGATCCTGATGATGAACGTTGTATTTAAATCTTTCATTATAACTGCCATCCTAACAGAACACGATTCGATCACATCACCCCATGTGCTACGCACACCCACACATGCCCGCAACCGCAAGTGACAGTCGGGATTCTCCTTAAGGCGATCGGTCTTCAAGGTGATCGATGCAAACCATAGACTAAGTATATTGGGTAGAATGGTATCTCTGCATTTATTAAATCCCCAATGTGTATACACTTTCGATTTTATTAAATGAACTCGAGGGGGATATAGTTGGTATTGTCACCAAATGTGAGATATGCAAATTTTTGCAGTTTTAGAGAAATTTCCACGGAATTGAGTGATCATGATTGTAATGCAGAAGGAATGATGGTATTTTACGGATTCTCAGTGTCATGACAGCCTTGGAGATTTAATATTTGTCAAATTAGCAATTCGATGAGTTCCTATTACTTTCATGCTCAACCTCAAGAGTATTTTCTTGAGCGTGATCATATCACAAGCAACCTGCAACTTGCACAATAAAATCACATAATCAAAGACAATGATTTCAATCAACTTTGAAAGATGTAAATGGGTCCGCATCATCATTCAGATTCAAGAGATGAAACATGAACTTAGTGAATCATGAAATCATTCCCGTGAAAATTGAATTAAAAACTTGAAATTTCAGCCAAGAAGGCACGAATAATATCGCGACTTCTTTTAATGAAGACTTCCATTATAATGCGGATCATGAAATTCCCTTCATAATTGGCTTGTTTTCCGCTTAGTTAGGATCAGGGATGCGGTGTCCTATCATTTTGATAGGACTCCGACTCAGACTCCGGGGGTTGATAAGACTCCGGCTTTTGATAGGACTCCGACTCCGGGTGGCAACTATAGAAAGCCTAGCTTTTTTGAAAAATTAACTGGTAAGCTACATCATAGATCATTATAGGCTTATCTGAACCTATTTTTAGTGATCATTGCTCTATCAATTATCAATCACTTCCGATGAAAGTTTATCAAATGTCGCTTTAAGTTGGATGCATGCGACTCGGCTCCTCCCATCTTCTTGATGTGTGCTTCACACGGTTTTTCTCCAGTCTCTACGAGGCAGGAAAATCCCCATGCTTCTCAAAAAAACGAGTACACTTTCGATTTTAATATGCGCTTTAGAGGACCCATCACACATGATTAACGTGAGGGTAGGAGGTAATGTTCTCAAACAAGCTAGTATTTCATTTTTGTCTCTGATGTGACCTTTGGTGCGCAGGTGTGATCGAGGCTAGGAAGGCTTGTCTTCTCTACTGAATCGCCGAGTGAAAAGACAACCCTTTTTCACTATCACGGGTCATTCCCTCAACTATTACAAGCTTTGTATACACTGCTGTCTCTGTACTTTTGTTTGACGGAGAAAGTTGATATCAAGACAGTGACAGCCATGCACGATGATAAATAGTTTGCTTGTATTATTTTTCGGGTCTACTTATAAGCCGGAGTCCAGAGTCCTATCATTTGATTGGACTCCGACTCCGACTCCGCATTCCTGGTAGCCATGTCAGCATTCCTCCGCAACTTGATCTGACTTCGCCTGACGTCACCGTCGGAGTAGATACTAGATAGGTCAACAAAGTCATGTCGCGATAACTCTTGAAGTGATACTGAGCCAGACCACATCCCTTCCATTAATATAATTAACTGTAAAAAGATAGGGGTAGGGTGGAGGTCGTGGGAAGATTATAAATATCAGTGATGACTGAGACGAAGACGGAAAGAGTCCACAGAAAGAGGAATCCACACAAGAGTAACAATAATGCGTCGAACAGACGAAGTCACATCAAGTTGCTGACATCGCTACACTTCAAATTGTCGTCTCTAATGCAAAGGGTACTTGTAAGATTTGCACAAATCTATGGATGTGGGTAGAAAATACATTCAAATACGTGTCTTTGAAGTTCTGCGACGGTCGAATCATTTTTCCGGATTTTAGACATATTTGAAAATGTGGGGGGGGGAGATAGTTCATAAGTGCCTAGCTCTTAGCATAGAAGAGTACCTCTGCTGTACTGCTTGTAAAAATTGTTTTCGCGTATTTTTTTTTCTTAAGACTTTGTCACTCAATGCTCACGCTTAATGCGTCGAAGATGGTTTGTAATGCAAGTTGAATTCTGCCACGGTATTATTCACGTGGCCGTATTGTGCATATTGTAATGTACAAGCACGTACATGTGTATTACAGCATCACATGAAACTGCGCATCATGGTGGGGACTAGTGTTTGAAGTGTGGTAAATTACCGGTAAGTTACCAGTGGCAAATTACCGGTAATTTACCGGTAAGATTGAAATAAATCACCGGTAAATTTCCGATACACAATTGACTATTTTTCGGGGTTTCCTCATTTTATTTAGCTATGACAAAATTTCCAATACATTCACAATTCTCAGGTAGCCTAAAGAATTTAGAGTTTCTTAAAATTACTAAATCATGGCTTATGCATCTAACCTATAAATGTATTCAACCAGGTGTACATGAATGATTCGATGTTAATAGTTATACCCACAGAATTAGACCGGTCGTCTCTTCTTCTGTTTGACTAGAAAGGAAACATGGGAACTTGTAACGTTCATAAAATGGCACAATCTGCTGACATATTACCATACCAATCGAACAATAAGCAGCCAGTTCGATATTAAATACGCCAAATTGTGCGAAGCTTCAGTGACTGTTATCAACTGGATCACACAACAAAAAGACACAGTCGATGTCAAGTTCTACAGAGAAGTTTGTGAACGTTTCTTCGTGCGCCTGCTAGCTTTTAAATAATGATCGGAGGGCCCAACATTATCGAGAAAACTTTTGCGCAATGATCTGAATTCTTCAAAGCTGAAGGAATCGTGACGATCGGAGCATTTTGAAGGAATTCACAGCAATCCGCAAGCGGTGCACGACTATTTCTCCTATCTCTGCAAGGTATTAAAATTTTCTTTTTGCCCACTTAGTAAGTTCCTGCATGTGCCATTGCTTTGAATCAGTTTGCACTTCTAGCAAAGTGATGCGCTTAAACAATCTAATTATGTGATTATACCATTCACTTTGCTATCACCAACCCCTAGCAGTACTAAAGAATGCCTGAAAATTTCAAATTCCACGCTAGTTGCTATGTCTTCAATACGCATTTAAAATATTCTAATTCTGGTCTCTCATTGGTTGAGACGATCGCTATTGCTCTCTTATCAATGTCTTTATGCACCTTTATGATGATTGTAGCCTGCGCGCGTATTGTCAAATTTTACCAGGTGGCTACAATAGGGACGATATCTGTATATTCTTTTCATTGATGATCTCTCTCTTTTTCATATTATAGTAATATTTATTACTAATTATAGTTATTAAAATACATTTCTTGAAACAATATTGTTTCCATGTATCTAAATTTACTACGCATAGATTTCATACTCCTTCTTGCATTGACAACTACAGGGTGTTCAGTAAAAAAACCAGGAAATTTCAAATGTATGATTTGTGTATTACAAAACAATAATGAAGACTCGGGTGACACAGCTAAAAGTTCAATTTTTATTCTCCTCCTATTCATGGGAAAAGGGCATAATGAAGTCACTGCTGCCTGCAATGTGATCATTTGAATATAGCATTTTGTAAATCATAACTTATGCTATCGTTGTTGCTCTATATATATGATTTTGCTTCATAGTTTTGAAACTATAAATTGATAATTTTTTGACAATTATTTTCAAAGTTTCACATTTCAATTTTCATAAATGTCAATAGAAAGCTCAAAGTAACTTCAGAAGTAGCAATTTATTGTAAGATTTAAAAATATTCAGCATCCACGATGTCCACCTTCTTCTTCGATGACGACGACAATCGTTGAAAGCATTTGACAAAATGTCTGATATCACCAAGTGAAAAGCACTCATGATTCGCTGCTTCAAATCTTTTGGTTGTCCTTTTCGAATACAAAGGCTGCTCTCATGATGCCAATGAGGATCATCAGTTGACCAATAACGGCAGTTGTCTGACCCATCAAGGATGAAGTAGGCTTCGTCAGAGAATGGTAACTGCATCAAGTGGCTTGACGAAGAAATTCTCGAAGCTCTTTAAAGTTATTCCGACAAGCTTTGTCTTCCCTCAGAGATTGAACAATTAGCATTTTGAAGCATGAAATCTCATTTCTTTCAAATATCGCCTGACGGATTCGCGACTCACATCTAATTTTGAAGATGCGCCTCTTAAACTGATGGTATGAGGCTCGATTTCATAAAAGATTCCGAGCCTCATCACATTTCTCTGGATATGTTGTTTTTCATGTGTCTCTTGCTTGATCAATAACACAGTCTGTCTCCATCAGGAGAACATGCCACTTTTTGATAATGCTACTTGAGGGAGTGTCAAAGTTATTGCCAAATAAACAGCACGAATCTTTGAATGCACATGAGCAACACTCCCCATAAGCAGTCATACCAAGCCGCGCATTTAGCTCGTTGCTAATGGGATGCGCAATCAATGACCGCCGTTGTCCCAAACAAATTCGATATTTTATCAACGTCAATCAATAGTTGTGAACAAAATTTGAACGCTTCAACTTAGAAATCGACGAATTTCAATTTGAAAATTTAAAATAGTCACTTATTCACTTATTCATAACATTCAAGCTGTGTGCTTGACCTACGAGACAAGTGCAACCTTTTAGGAAATTACGACATTTAAGTAAAACTTATCAATTGATGGTTCCAAAACTACGAAGCAAAATCATAGATATAGAGCAACAACGATAACATAAGTTATGATTTACAAAATGCTATATTCTAGTGATCACATTACGGGCAGCAGTGACTTCGTATTGCAATTTCCCCATGATTAGGAGAGGAATAAAAATTGAACCTTTAGCTGTGTCAACCTGTATATCAATAATGTTCAAAATGAGAACCACTGACTTTGACACAGCGCTTCAAACGTTGTATCCATGCAGAAGTGGCTGAGTGAATGGTTCTGTCGGGTATTCCATTCCACTTTTCTGTCAAAACATCTTTAGGCATTTCAGTGTCAATTATCTGTCCACGCTGTCGCTGAAGATGAGACAATAAAATACTCCACATACAGAAGTCCATGACGTTTAAATCTGGGCTTTTTGAAGGCCAATCACTTGGTTCAATAAAATCAGGTGTGTTTTCTCTAAGCCAATTAATTGTTGCGAGTGCTGTGTGGAGCTTTGCGCCATCTTGTTGTCACGTCCATGGTTAATTTTGCATTATGCGATTGATATCTTCGACAACCCGAGGGCACATTTCTTCTCGATGAACGTCCATTTACTGTCTTATTCTTCTTTTTTGAATTTGGGATGTGGTCTTGGTCAGCTTCAATAAAGTAAAGATTTGACTTCCCTAACCAGGAAACCGCAGCATAACAAAGTATCGACTTTTGCTGAGTGTCGATTTCTGCCAAAATATCGTTATCATCGATGTCAGTTTTTACGTTCACTGCTCTGTAGTAGCTCATTCTGCGAATTTAGTGGGGCGTTGAGCATGAAACTTGCTTCGTCAAGGAACCAAACCGACTTCCACGAATCTCCTGGTTGAAACTTATCGATCATGAGCATTGATTTTTCAAGTCTTCTTTCTTTATGAGTATCTTTTAGGTTGCTGCACTTGATTCTTCGATAGCATTTTAGCGATGACATTTTGAGAATTTTGTCATTCACAGTCCCTAATGACATATTCACTTGGTGTGATATTTCCCGTTGACGTAACTGGCGTAACATCCAGATCCAAAACAGCAGTCCGTGCATTGTTGTCAAATTTTGTGGCGGTACCTGTTCCACGCTTGCGATGGGCTGCATTGCCTTCTTCTTTTATTCGCTTTGCCACAAGGGTGAACTGATTTTTTGTAATTGTGCTGAAAAAGTTCGTCTGAATTTCGCCGCATTTACCAAGGCCCCAAGTGGGATGCTCAGTTTTGAATAACATGCACCTGACGCTGGAAATCAGTTAACTGAGGCATTTGCACAATATAATGAAATTGATGGTACTGGAATGTTCTTCTTATTTCGTACTACGAAACAATACAAACCAACCAATTATAATTCTTGGGATTTCCAGTCACAATTCTTAGAAATCGCAATTACAATTCTTGGAATTCCCAGATATTAGAAACTATGCAAGCATAAATTTGGAATTTCCTGCTTTTATACTGAACACCCTGTAGTTTGGATTCTATTTATAGAAAGCTAAGGATCTGCAGTGCATAATTTACAAAATATCATAAAGCGTGTGGCCTTTCCCTAGAACAATGTTTATTTGTCGTCAAACTTTTGATTACTATGGTCTATTTGGGTGAAATACCAACAAGCTTCTTAAAAAAATGTCAATTTTTCATTTCTCAATTGCAATATCTATGACAAAGAATCAGACGTTGAGCAAAATTCAAGCCTTCATCAGAATCAGATTAAGCCAAGTGTGTATTTAGTTAAAATCAAAGCATATTGGTGCGCTCGATTTGAAGTTATACGGACTTGAATATAAATTACCGGTAATTTTTAAACACTAGTGGGGACAGATTCTCAAATTCCACATTTTTTAAAGTAGGTTATGATTGAAAGGGGAAGTCATACAATTCCAAAACTTTCATTTTGCATGAGAAACATCCTGTCTGAAACATAAGTAAAAAAAAACTTGCAGAAAAAATAGTCGTTTCCTACCAATATCCTCTACAAGAATAGTCATCTTCATTCAACATTATGAATAAGCCTCCACACAGGAGGCACACACAGAGGTTATCAAATGTGAGTTGATTGCAATTAGGCTAATTGATAATGATTTTTGATTGGTGATGCAATGGGAAAGGTATATAATTGACCACCGTCGGTGATTTGTTTAGATACTAATGAGAGTAGGGCCTACCAAGCATTCTTAATCACATATTTATCGCTTTCAGGATTCTAATCAAGAACTATTTGGTGCATAACGCATTTAGTACCTCTATATTACGGACTTTCATCGAAAACATCGTAACATGAAGGACATCGTGTATGAAAACATCGCATATCAAAATATCGTAACATCAGTAACATCAGTAACATCATACTTAGAAACATTGTAACATTATATTACATTGTAAATAAATACTAACGAAAAAAAGCTACTTACGAAAGCGATTCTTATTTTTGGAGTGTAGCCTCGACTCAAGATTTTTTGAGGAATATTTCTAACGTGAACGTCCACTCTATGCAAGTTTTTGACTTCTCTACTCTTTATACAAACTTAGATCAAGGTGCTATCAAGAATAATATTTTTTCCATCCTTGATCTCACATTCAATTCCACTAATCGTAGATACTTGTGTGTAGGATATGAGAAGACGTTTTTCTCCAAAATCAAATATAAGGGGTATTCTTGTTATGACGTGGACTCTTTTAAGAAGGCTATTGATTTTATAGTGTCTGAAGTCTACATTTCTTTTTCCGGTTACGTGTTCAGACAAATTCGAGGAGTACCAATGGGAGGGAATTGCAGTCCTTTACTTGCCGACTTGTTTCTGTTAAATTGCGAATTTGCTTTTATGAAACAATTGGTTAAAAATAAAAAGTTTGGACTAGCTAAATTATTGTCAAACACTTCGAGATATATAGACGATGTATGCGTAATAAATTACAAGCATTTCAATACCTTAATTCCGAAAATTTACCCAATGGAGCTTCTTGCAGATAGAAACGGAGTCAATGACAAAGCCGTTGTTTACCTCGATGTGAGACTCCAATCTAGTAGTGACGGTCTTCGAACCTCAATATATCATAAAGTGGAAGATTTTGATTTCCCTGTTGTTCTGTTGACATTTCCAGACAGTGCAATACCTTATAACATGGGAATTAATGTATTTGCCGGCCAGGTTTTACGTTATTGTCGCATCTGCTCACATCTTGAAGATCTAATTAAACGAATTAATATGACACTTTTTGTGATGAGCAGCAGAGGATATTGTAAGTCTAAAATGAAGGCATGTACTGAGAAAATCCTAACCGGTCATAACAATTTTCTAGCCAAGTTTGGATATTTCTCAGCCAGGCAGCTGACATCGCAGTGCGCATTTTAAACAATATAATTAACACTGTTTTCTTAACATTTTTTTTATTGGTTATACCATTTCAGTATTTCACACATATATTTTAGTTTGTTTTGGATGTATCCGTCTTTTGCGGTTGTTTTGTTTTTGTTTTTACTATTACTATCAGTATTACTTATTATTACACATATCATTACTGTATTGATTTTAGAATGCCAGCCGCATATAAGTTTATGCGGGGCCCCGCCCGCCTGGGCTTGAGCGTTCAGGTAGAGGGGCCGAAACGCAACCAGGCGGGTACCTGCTGACGACTGGCTATTGTTTTATTTGTTTTAACGTTTTTTGTTTTTTTGTTTTGTTTTTTTTTATCGCTAACTACCCTAGTGTGATGAATGGACTGTGTCGGTTACTGGTCTCCATGGGGTTGACATGGTGATTACTAAGTGTCTATTTATATATAAGTTCCTAATCAATCGAGCCTGAAACTTTGACCAAGGAGATCACTTGTTAAGCGGCCTTGTACGATCTCGTACACTTAAGGGTGAAGTCCAGCCCGTATAGCGCTATGTTATGGACCCCCGGGTAGGTCCGCCCGGCACGTAATCAGATCCGTCCACTCTTTGTGCTTAAAGACCTTCATGCATTCATGCATTTGTCGAGGATCACAAGTCAGAGGACCATTAGGGGTAAGGTCCAGCCCCGCTTTAGAAGCGCTGAGTGAAAAATGGACTAGTGGGAAGGTCCTCCACACCGATCTCGTCAAGTTTGGCTCTAAAATGTAGTCCTAGGATAGTCAAAAGTTTGACGTGCCTTGAACGTTTAATGTCTGCCGGTGGGAACGCACCACCTGTCCTCTTAAGGACAAACCTTAAGTCTTATTAACTATAAGTTTATTAAAATTATGAAACATGTAGACGTCGTTATGGGAATGTCCCAGCTCCAATGTACAAAACGAGAATAAAAAAATGTACGAAAGCGCTATTGTTCGTGCTCATACACTACGAAAGCGATTGGCTTTCCTATTGGATGGCAAAGATAGGAAAAAAGTCGTGCGTCACTTGCGGATCAATGTGAGTTCCAGCAAAGTCCTTCGATTACCAAAATTCCTTCATATTCGAACATTTCAGATAATTGCGCACAATTTTTCAGCATAATGTTGGCCCTTCTGATCATTATTAAAAGAAGTAGCAGGCGTACAAAAATTAGTTCACTTGATGATTTCACATCCTCTCCTCAGCATTTCTCACTGTATAGTGAATACATTGAATCGACTGTTGGCCAAAACACCGATATGTGTTTTGGTGTGTGCGAAGTGATATCACAGCAAGCACGCAATAGCAAGCGATACACGAATTATCCATTCGAGAAGGAGCAAGTTGTCTAATTCTGTGATGTTCCATTTCGATATTAATGCAACATATAACCCGTCCTTTCTAGGAAACTTTCTATAAACTTCCTTTCTAATTCTGTGGTCACAGGGGCTCCCAAACGCTTTTGTAATGGTCCGGATTAAAATGCTTGCTGGACACTGAGGTCCGTCTAATTTTGCATCTACTAAGCATGTGAATTGCATGAGACAATGTATGCCTAATAGGAATTCAGTTGAGATACTACAACAAATTGTGCAATTATTTTCATCATCTTATTTAATCTCAAATCCTTTCATTTTTGTAGGCTTCACGCACAAATACAGTATCATCCTTCGATTTACTCACATCACAATGTTTGAGTTTAAACTATTGAATGATGCCGGTATTAAGATTAGAAGAGATTAGATTTAGATTTGCATGAATTTGTGGGTGAACAATATAAACCCACTCACTTATGTGTGCTTAAAGTATTGTAACGATTCATTCATTTCTACGGATTCTAGACAAATTTGAAAACGTGGGAGGGAGATAACCCACAAGTACCAAAAGTTATTATTAATGGGAAAATCTCTTATAATACTAACTCCACCAATAGTCATAGTTTCTCTAACATCAATGTGGAGATCGAAAACAATATGCCATACGCGAGGTATGACCATATAAACATAAATATACATATACATATATATATAATTTTATAAATTAACTTTATTTCTTTAACAGTCCATGGTTCATGTTTATTTGTTAAAGAAAAGACTAAAAGTTTATACGCATTCCACATATCTTAGAGATCTCGACATCACAATCTCGAATTATTATTCGATTGGAATTCAGAACAATGAAGTTCCGATTTCCGAGCATCCGATTTTCCAATTATTATTTAAAATGAAATTCAATATCATTTCTTTAATTAGAAACTTTCATTGGTTCTCAGAAAAATATAAAATATATAAAATGTATTTTGAACTACACAATCATGGAAACTTTTCACCATTTAACCCGTGTAGAGTATGTAGAGAATATTTGAATGCAACTCTGCATTATTTTAATCTCCAATGTGTAGGTATGCAGTTTCGATTTTATTAAATGAACTCCAGTTGACACCCACTACCAATAGTGAGATAAGCAAATTGCTGCAGTTTTGAAGAAATTGCCACGGAATTGATTGATCGTGATACCAATACAGAAGGAATCATAGAGTAGGGTGTCGACTCAAAAATGTATCTGTATACAGTGAAAATTTTTCTATCAAAGGATTCAGTTTCTTGCGGAGATTACGTTCCCGTGGTCCAAAAAATTATTTGAGCAGTTTTAAAAAAGTCAAAATTTTGCCAATTTATATGTACTACCGAGATGACTCTCCTATATAAGTAGTATGAAACAAGTTGGATATCAAGAGGAATGAATACTTGATAATAATCATCCTAGCTGAGCGGAAATCAAGTTGATGATTAAGGAAATCTAATGAACGGCATTATAATGGAAGTCTTCATGAAAAAGTCGAGATCTTATTCGTGTTTTCTTGGCTGGCATTTCAAGTTTTTAATTCAATTTTCACCGGCATTCATGATTCACTAAATTCATTTAGTCTCATGTCTTGAATCTGAATAGTGATGTGGAACCATTTGCATCTTTCAAAGTTAATTGAAATCATTGTCTCTCATTATGTGATTTTGCTCTGCCAGTGACAGGTTGCCTGTGATATGATCACGCTTGAGAAAATACTCTTGAGGTTGAGCACAAAGGTGACAGGAACCCATCGACTTGCTAATTTTAAAAAAATTAATTCTCCGCATGGCTGTCATGATACTGAGAATCTGTAAAAAAAACATCATTCCTTCTGCATTACTGTCATGATCAGTCAATTCTGTTGTGATTTCTGCAACACTGCAAAAATTTGAATATCTCACATTTGGTGACATTAATGCCTCGTGTATCTCCCATGAGTTCATTTGATAAAATCGAAAGTGTATACACATTGGGGATTTAATAAATGCGGAGTTACCACTCTACCTAATATACTTACTCTATGGAAGGAATAATGGTATTGTAATCGGAAGCTGGCTCTGGACTTTAAGAGTGCTTTCAACAAATTCTTAATTGCATATCCAGCGACAGTTCACTTGCTCTTCCTTAACTAAATACTAACAAAAGAAAATAACAAATATAAACATAATATATGTATTCTAACTGAGGGAGAGCCAATAGGAGAGAACAGTTCACAATATGTGAACATAAAAAGAGTTATCAGTTCGGTGACATTGATGATTGAACCACTGGCTACATATATCCATGATTGTTGCCCCGCGCACAGAGGGCATGCATGCGCCTTTGAAGTCACGTTCCTGTACACGGGATCGCACCATCTGTCCATATGTCCATTCCATGGTTGACACGCATTCATGTCACATGACATTATGACCTTCACACGCCTCCTAACTGGTCATAATCCACTTCTTTCGCAAATTTTCTCACAGGCTCCAATAACATACACAAAATGGAATTGTGATTCCAAAGATGACAAGTCAATTAGTCAAAAGTTACAGTATTCACTGTAATATATACTGTCACAGTATTTTCCAAATCCTTCGTCTTGTAACAATTTTAGAGCAGCAATGTTAAAATGTTAAATTAGCAATTCCATGGGTTTGTATTACTTTAATGCTCAGTCTTATTCTGCTAAGTCTCAGTCTTAGAAACGTGCTCACATTTCTGAAACTCTCCGAGGCCTTCATTGGTTACCTGTGCGACTCCGCGTATAATTCAAAGTGTGTTGCCTAGTGCACAATTGTATTTACGGCATTTCACCTACTTACCTTAAAGATCTGTTGACTCCTTTTGCATCCTCTGCATCGTTCATGTCACTGAGATCGAAGGACGCCCCCTTACTCCATCAACCATTATCAAGAACAGCTGGTGCCAGGGGCGCCTTTCAATTCGTTGGACCCTCATTATGGAATTCGCTCCCTCTACATTTGAGGAATGAAACAAACCCTCGCAGCTTCAAGAAAGCATAGAAAACCTTCTCTTCACTCTTTTATAACTCCTGTAACCTCTTGTCTGTACCCCCACTCTGATTACACATTGTGTAGATTTTGTGGTAAAATATATTATTATTGTTATTATCATTGTTAATAAGAGTATTTTCTTGAGGATGCTCCAAATACGTGCATGATCGTATCACGAAATACCTGCCACTAAAAGAGCAAAACATCATAATCGATCACAATGATCATAGTTGACTTTGTTTTTTGCATGTATTGAACATATATTGAAGAAAAATACTGGTACATAGGTAGTAAGGAATCCTCCCAACTGCGCACAGCGCCCCTCCCTCTGGAGCGTGAGTTGGGTTGTTGTGGTTCTGGATCGACCGTCCGGGTGGGTCGTGGTTGACCGTCGTAGTTGTTCTTGGGCGGCGGTCTATGTTTTTGGTGTGTAGGAGTGCTTATATGGTCGTTTTGTGTTCAGATTAGGCTAAGTGATGAAATTCTGCGTCGACATGTTGAGTTTCTTGGGTGTAGGTGTGGTTTAGGTGTGTTTTTGAGTGAGAAAATGGCTGTAGCGGCTAAACGAAGCCTCGCACGTGAAATGGACGACAGATTTGAGCTTTTTGGCCAATTTTGGGTGTAGGGAACTTGTTTCCAAAGTCGTAGGCCAAACAACGAAGAACTTCGACCCCTCCCCCTCGGCAGCGTTCTTCCAACTTTGCTTCTAGGAATGGTAGAAAGTCGTGCAATAGCTCGTTTGAAAGCTAGGAGTGCTACAAATTCATTGGAGAGCACAGTTTGGCCCTATCTTCCTTTGCTGAGACTTGAGAGTGACATTGAGACTTTTGGTCATGTTAGAGAGCCGTCAGAGGGTTTTTGAGTGAGAAAATGGCTGTAGCGGCTAAACGAAGCCTCGTACGTGAGAATGGACGACAGATTTGAGCTTTTTGGCCAATTTTGGGTGTAGGGGACTTGTTTCCAAAGTCGTAGGCCAAACAACAATGAACTTCGACCCCCCCCCCCTCGGCAGCGTTTCTTCCAACTTTGGTTCTAGAGATCGTAGAAAGTCGTGCAATAGCTCGTTTGAAAGCTAGGAGTGCCACAAAGTCATTGGAGAGCACAGTTTGGCCCTACCTTCCTTTGCTGAGGCTTGTGAGTGACATTGAGACTTTTGGTCATGTTAGAGAGCCGTCAGAGGTTGAGTTTTGTGTTTTGGGCTCCAGCGGGCGAACGAAGCATCGGACGAGAAAACTGAGACTAGATTTGGATTCAGTGTCAAATTTTGGATAACCAATGTCTAACCCCCCTCTTATCGATTGCATATTCACAGGATATATAAGTACGAGTCCGGGAGAGGAATCTCACTAAGTTGAGAAACTGACTACAGGTAAGTCATTTCTCTTGAGGTCCGATATCGGACTTCTGACTTTTTATTGCTGATATCAGCTAAGGAGTCAGACTTATAGGTTAGTCAGTATAGCATGACTGACCATTTGATGATAGTAGGCCGAAATCTTCAAACGGCTGTAACTTTGCTTCTACAAGTCCTTTAGACTTCATTCAAAAAACGTTTAACAGCTCATGATGTGTTGTAGGTGACAGATTACTTATAAACGTTTTATGAGTAGTACTAAAATACTGAAAAATTTAAATTCGTATTTAATGATGATGATTACAGTTTTTGAATAAAAAGCAGTCGTTTATGAGTCTCTGAGACTTGGGACGTTTCCTCTTGTAAATGACTCAACCGATTTTCATGTCAAAATCGGGGCCCGGATACCAACACAGTGACATGACGTACGCTCTGTCCGCCCGAAGTTGGATTTGTGGGTCGAGGCCTTGGAGCTGGGATGACATCCCCTCTGAGTAATGCCTGTAGCGGATTCAAGAGCCTAACGCCTAGACGACTGCTATCAAATGTTTTTGAACTTAGTCTTTCAATACATATCAGCAAGTAGTATCCTATAAACACTTGCTATCAAATTTTTACTCTATCTTTACAGAATCGTCACTATGACCAAGATGATTAATGCGCGTATGCTCATCGGCAAGTGTAACTGTGGCCGTATTGCTACAGGCAGCGAGTTAAAGAAACACATTAAAGAGGGGACGGTGGGCGAGCATGTGAGGAAAGTGTTGTTGAGGGTGTGTGTGCATCATAACCCTCCAGGCGGTGGGCCCTTCAGCCACCTTCCAGGCGGTGGGGGGCATATTTATGCCCCCAGGATATCCTAAACTAAGTGTGCGAATTTTATGAAATGCTGGCCCTTACACATTTCGGACATGCTGAATTCAGTGGTGCCATTTGCATTACTTAATTTGACTGTCTTTATGCTATAAATAGCATTTCAGAATTTCAAAATGCGTTTTTTTCAGAAAAATGTATTTTTTATGTTTTTAGCAAAATTTTATCATCAGATTATCGCAAAAATTTACTCAAACATGTTTCAAGTTCTCTGAATACAATGGGGGTGTTCGTATTGCTTTAAAATTTGAATATATGCAAAAATAGCATTTTAAATTTTGAAAATTTATTTGTTTAGTTATTATCAAATAAAATTATATATATAGTTTTTTTTGAGATAATCAACAGAGAGGACTCTAAAAATATTTAAACATTTATCACTCTTATCGAAAGAGCTTTTTTTTAATGTCATAGAAGCATATTTGATTCAAACAAATGTTTTTCATTGTTAAATACAACTCAAGTTGATCAAATTTGGTTAGAGCTGATTATGAAGATATCTGTTACCGATTCCAATGCAGTCAAATTAGTCACGCAATAGCGCCTTCGGCGTGTTTGTAAGTGATGAAAGGATGCAGTGGGAAGGCGATTGAACGTGATACGCAGACTTATTGCCTCTACTGCCAAGGCAGACAAGGATTCTGTAGACTATTCGGTCAACTGATTATGTACGTTGAAAAGGGAAATCTGAAATGTCCTACAATGCTTCGTTTCCATTTGGACATCCTAAATTAGGATGACGGCCAAAACCTGTTTTGTTACACTCTGACGTAATTTTGCTTGCTGATCACGAAATTCGCGCGCAACAAGAAACAATAGATATTCCTCCTATCACAGTTCTTCCGAGCTGGCTTCCCTGTGTCTGAAAAAAGAGTGAAACAATTGCGTAATTGCGTTGACCTACAGTAGACTATCCACACTGCCTTTCCACATTTATCATTCATTCAGAGACATGACTCGACGCTTCACAAGATTGACTGCATCTCAAATTGCCGAATTGATCGAAGACACAGACTCAGAAGATGAAAGTGACGAAGATGAAGTATCTGAATTGGAAGAAGATATTATCTATCAAGCAATTGAAGAAGAAGAAATCGATATTGAGCCGCATCATCCGACAAGAGAGAGTCTCAATCGTCTAACACAATCACAGAAAGTCTTGACGATGGCTAATTTCAGTGACGCTTATACACCATCTGACGTTGGACCTTATGAGGTCAAGCATGATAACACCACAATCCGTTGGACTACCAGCAATCCAGACACGACGCGACGGAGGAGAAGACCCGAGAATATCTTGACCGAAGCTGTTGGGGTTCTTGGCGACGCAAGAAATGTTGAGACTGAGCTGGAAGCATTTCAACTGTTTCTTACGGATGACATCATCAATGAAATTACTGAGCGAACAAACAAAAAGCTGGAACACGTAAGACGAACGAAGGCAGAGAAAGTAGCCGAGACAACTTTCAAAAAACATGCACATCGCTATCAACCTGTGACACTAACTGAAATGCGTGCTTTTATAGGCATATGTGTTTTGAGATCTTTCTTCACTGACCTGACTTTGAAACAGATTTACGACGCCAAGCTTGGACCACCTGCATTCAAGGCTGCCATGTGAGGAGCCCGTTATGGCTCAATATTGAGGTACATCACATTCGACGACCCAGATACCAGAGAAGAAAGAAGAAAAAGGGACAAGTTTTGCTTGATTCGTGAGCTCTTCGATAAGTTTGAGAACAATCTTCGACTTCACTTCTCACCATCAGAGTGTGTTACGATTGACGAGAGTCTCTTGAAGTTTAGAGGACGCTGTCCCTTCAAAATGTACCTCCCCAGCAAGCCAGGAAGATATGGAATACTATTTCGAACAGTCGCTGATGCGAACCACCGCTACTTTTGGAAAGTCTGGCCCTACTCTGGGAGGCCTGAATCACCGCAAGAATCGCAAACTGGAGTACAGCTTGACGGGGTTTCAGAGACAGTGCATTTCCTGATAAACGAGGTAAAAGGAACCGGTCGAAATGTGACTATGGATAGATTTTACACCTCAGTACCTCTTGCCGAAGAGTTATCAGCGGAGAGGCTGACATGTGTTGGGACATTGAACAAAAACAGAAGGTTCATTCCAGCAGAAATGAAAGAACAGTCAACTCGCGAACCGGGCAGCTCAATATTTGCATTTCACGAGAACATCATATTGGTTTCACACTGTCCGAAGCCCAAAAAGATCGTACTTGCATTATCAACGCAACATGACACGCCGAAAGTTGATTCGAACTCCAAGAAGCCAGAAATTGTTTTATACTATAATTCTACGAAAGGTGGTGTTGATGTCGTGGATTCTATGGTAGAGACATGTATTGGAAAGCCTTCCCTCAAACGTTGGCCGACGGCAGTCTTACATTTCATGATCGCCATTTCGCAAATCAATGGATTTACGATACTGGGGCTCAATCAAGGAGCACATATTGATCGTAGGCAGATGCGACTAGCCTTAGCTGCACAACTAATGCAACCTCGCATTCAAGAACGGCTGACCAACCCCATCGGATTGAATGGCGATACCCTGAAGGCGCTGGCCATGGTGAGCGGTGAAAGTCTGATTCGTGCATCACCAACAGCACATTCATCGACTGCACGAGGAAGGTGCGTTATGTGTCTGCAGGATCTGCAAAGTGGACGCTCTTCCGGTCACAGAACAGAAAAGAACAAGATGGCCAAATATGGGCCATGTAGCATCGGCAATGATTATGTATGCCAAAAGCATTGCTTGAACATGCGTGTATGTGAACATTGTCAAAAATAAATCTTTTATAGTGTTTAGAACGCATTTTCTACAAATTTTGAAAACAGTATTCCATATATTTATGTTCAAATAGTACATGTACATGCCTACATGTAGAAAATACATTGCCTACATGTAGAAAATACATAACATATACATGTGAATATATTTTCAATACATAACAGTAATAAAAAGATGTAAAAACTAACATTACTCTATAAAGTACTTACAATATCATTGTAAGTAGTATATGCAGCTTATTTTCAAATTTGAATTGGTAGACCGTGATAAGCATAAAGTTATTTATAGTCAAATAAGTTATTCTATACGTAATGAGTGATTCCAAGCAATAGCAATTCATTCATAGACAAAATTTCTGAAGAATTTCACTGATTTGATAAAATTTCGAAAGTACTTTCAATAAAGGTCATGTAAAGGTCGTTCCTGTGATCCAATTTTAAAAATTTTAAAGGAAATTGTCAAAAATACGCAAAAAATAAGCTACTGAAAATTTCAGAATCATACGTTTCATATTTCATGAATTAGATTGAAAAATACAAAGGGGGGCATAAATATGCCCCCCACCGCCTGGAGGGATAAGGTAGTATGTGAGGATGGGAGTGATGTAAAGTTCATTAGGAACCATAGTCAGTGCCCTAGTGGCCATATTAGTATGCAGGGGTTTAAGTCGTGGTTTGAGGGAGTTTTGATGGATATGGAAGAGATGAGAGTGGCAGTGGCGACGATTGAGGGTGCGGTGAGAAAGAAAGGTGTAACCAAGACGACTGATGAGGGTTTGAGTGAGGAAGAAGTGGAGTTGAGAAAGAGACATCAAGAAGCTTGATGTTGATGTTGATTTGGATGACGTGTTGGAGGAATTGTTTTGGAACATTGATGATCTTGAGGAGAAGGGGAAGGATAAGGGAAAGGAAGTGGGTAAACCGTTGGCAGCATCATCGCCTCGGAGGGAAGAAGGGAACACAGGGGATGAATATGTGAGGATGAAGGATCGATTGAGGGCGTTTGAGGAGAAAAATAAAGTATTAGTGATGCGGAATGAGAAGTTGACTGCGACGGCTGAAGGGTATAAGGTGACAAGAGAAGAGTTGGAAAGTATGAGGCAGAAGGAGAAAGATTGGATGGTGGAAAGGAGTGAGCTGATGAAGAAAGCAAGTTTGGTGAGTAGTCTGCAGGCGAATCTGTTGAGGAAGGATGATGAGATAGATTGGATGCGAAGCGTGGTGAAGGAGACAGAGTTTATTTACAATTGAGGCACATATACTTTATAGCGAGGAAAAGTCAAGCGGAAGAACCTTTAAGTCATGGTAGACTTTGTAGCACCTTGGTCGTTTTGGGGCATCTGGCGCTCTTCTCACGCGCGCTGTTTTTGGTGTAAAATCACCATTACTCCACACAACTTGCACAATCTTGACTTTATCGCAAGTCTCCTTCTGATCACAGTCTTCATCCCACTCGTCGACTACTTCAAAGATTTTGTTGAAGATCTCTAAGGCGGGAGATGTACCTTCCATCATGAGATAGATGAGAATGAGAAGTGTTTCAATTTTCTGACTTTTATATGTTTTTCAACAATGAATTCCTCAACAACCAATCAGAATGATTCCAATTTGGATGAAGACTACATAAGTCGGAAGATTGTAGCACTCTTATTCACATTATACGAACTACCACGCCAAGATGACAAACTCAGAAACACCATGTAATTTTGTGATCGTCAAAGAGTGGTGTGATGAAGACAAGTGTGATCAGAAGGAGACTTGCGACAAAGGCAAGACTGTAAGAATTGTCTGAATAGATGAAGAGTGGACACCGAAAACAACGCGCGTGAGAAGAGCGCCAGATGCCCCTAAACGTCCAAGGTCCATGATGTTAATGATTATGTATACTAAATTACCCAGAAATAAGTGAAAACAGGCAGATGAAGCAAATAAACATTTATTAAGAAATTTACAAATAATTCAAAAGTTCCTCGGAAGTAACATTGTCCCATAAATTCTCACAACCACTGCAGTTGCACTTCAACTGCCTTAATCGTATTTCCATCGCACATAAATCATTTCTAACTCTTCTTGCTCCGTTAGAGATGGCAATTCCAACTTTGGAATATCATCCAGCCTTCTTTGCTTCTCCACTGTTGCCTTTTTCGGAGCGGGAGGACAGGTTGGCATGCTTGATGCAGACATTGGTGATTCATGCGAGAGTTGATGGCGAATCCATGACTTTGAAATGTATGCCATAAACTTGATTTCTTAGTGCTTAAGTATAAGCAAGCAACCAATCAAAATGAATAGTCAATGAATGTTGAGTATGGGGGTATATAAAAGGGAAAAATAGACTAGATTTCATTCGATATTTGAGATATATTAACACTAAGTGAGCTTTTCTCTCCACTGAAATATAATCTAACGTTGCTGACGTATCCTATTTTGGTTTGAGTCAATTACTACATTCTGACTATCAAAGCATCAGATTTTGGCTCAATTTCGTTGAAATGGTAAGTTAAAGATTTCATCACTCATCTCCCTTAAACGTTAGGTCAACACTAGGATGCCGAAAAATCGATTTACCTTCAATGCCGACAGTGTGTCAAAATGACACACAATTACCAAAGTGATTAATATTGTTTATGCAGCCTCTTTTAGACATTCACATGGCTTGAGTAATATTTTCCATTGAATTTCACGCGATTTTTCATTGAGCATGTTAATCTTAACTTAATTTACAATGCTTGAGGTAGGCCTACCTCCCAACATTTGCCTGATCTGTAGGCTCAACGAAAGTGCTCGCAGTCTGCATTTCACTGCTCCGAAAGAGTCTAGGCACCTATGCTAGGCGTGTTTTCCGATCAGCATTCAATGCTGGTATGTGCATTTCATGGTGCACTTTATTATTGTTTCGATAGCTGATGTACTTAGATGCTCCCGCGATCCGCTGAATCATATCTACTACAACAAGCAGCTTCTCTGACTCAGCACTTCCCAGAGACAGCTTGGCTTCAATCTCGCTTTCACACAATGTCGGGTTGATATCGATTTGTTTGACATGGCATAGACATAGGCTTGATTCGATGTTGAGAACTCTGTTATCAGTGTTGCAGTGTGAAAATTTCGTCATTCATCGCAATGCCGCGAAGACGCCTGACTGCTGAGAATGCGCTGCGACGATTACAGCTGATGGACGATGGATCATCAGATTATGATGACCTTGAAATTGACCAAGATGACTCGGATGCGAGCTATGAAGAAGACAGCATTGACGAAGATTCGTACGAGCCATCTCCTACTGATCTGCCTCTCACCGAAATAGCTCAGAACATCGAACCAGATCCAGCGGTTGAGCCTGCAACGCAGAGCGACACTAATTGTGCATCGAAAAGTGGAATCACTTGGAGCCGATATTCAACGTCGATTTATTCAAGTACTTCCGTCGGTAGATCGTCCCGTCTGAATATTCCTAACTTGAGTCCTGGGCCTACAAGTTATGTATGGAACGACGCGTATCCAAAGTGGCTCTTCATTGAGTGCGTGGCGTTTACTAGTCGATGAGCCAATGCTGCGACACATACAAATGTGTACACAGGAAAGAGCAGTCTCTTGTGGAAATGCTGAGTGGTCCTTGTCATTGTATGACACCGACAAGTTCATTGGCTTATCTTATGCTCGTGGTGTTTCGAATAATACCTCTACACCTGTGCATGCATTGTGAAGCACAACATGGAATTGTAACCTATTTTCGTCAACTATGACACGCGACAGATTTTGTTCTATCCAGCATTACCTGCGCTTCGATGTCAAAAGCGAAAGGAGTCTACGACGATGTACTGATAGGTTTGCATTGGCCTCTGACATTTGGTTTCCATTCATTTCGAACTCGCAAAAGTGCTATAATCCTCATGAATATATTACTGTCGATGAGCAGCTGCTTCCGTGTAAATGTTGATGTTCATTCATACAGTAAATGTCCAACAAGCCCGATAAGTTCGGGATCAAATTTTTTCATCTGGTGGACAACAGCAGCAAGTATTTGATAAACGTTTGTCCGTATCTGGGTAAAGATGAGCAAAGACCTTCGAGTGAGCCTGGCATGTGCTCTATCAAATGGATACAATATCACAGCGGATAACTATTTTTCATCAGTCCCAGTGGTGAGACACTTGTCTTGCAGAAATATATCGTATCTCGGCACAGTGTGCCTCAATAGCAGAGACTTACCGAACAACTCTCACAAGAGCATGCCACGTCACGCTACTTCATTTTACAAATGCGATGAAAGCACAAGTCTGTCTATTTATAAGGCCAAACGAAATAAACTGGTTGCAATTATCAGTTCGCTGATCCCTAGTCCATCGATTCCCATCACGGAGATTCCAAAACACAAACCAGACACAATCACAACTTACAACAAGACCACATGTGGTGTCGATGCTCTGGATAAAATGACCCGTTTATACACGACTCGCCGCACTTACCGCCGTTGGCCAGTGTATGTGTTCTACAACTTGTTGGATATGGCAGCAATCAACGCTTGGGTGCTATATAGAGAACATAAAATAACATAGAGAACATATATCGTTAAACATAAGTCGACGAGATTTCCTCCTCAAGCTTGTGGAGGAACTGTGTGCCTCTGCGCCTGTGACAGCTGCACTTGGATCGTCGGCTCGGAAGAGGTCAGCTGAGCCTTCACCTCAAAACATGATGAAGCGGCGACATTGTCAGGTTGGTGGCGACTGTAAAAACGTTACGAAGAAGTCGTGCGAGTCAAGCCAGAAAATGTGCGGTGGAAAGTGCACTGCTCTTGAAAAGTACACTTGCAATAACTGCGCATGAGTTTGCTCATTTTTCTGCGTTGATTTGATGCGATCATAATGCAATTGTGTTACATTTTCATGCCTTGTAATAATGTAAACTGGAAAAGCAACCTACCGCACTGTAGTACACCTATAGCAGCTTACACCTTTAGTGTCTGGGCTTGTTCATTTTTATGCGTTGGTTTGATGTGATCAAACTTTACATGTAGCCTACATATAGGTATATGTTTGGCAATTGTGTAACATTTTATATGCCTTGTCCTTGTAACTGGTTTTCCTGGGCGTAATAGAGTACTTATACACTGGCATTCTGTTTTCCTCTCATTTGCTAGTCGTGGTGATTGCTGGGAAAATAGCTTTGATTGAGTAGGCCTATAGGATACAGTTCTACATACGATTTGTCCTATTTCAACGTAATATTGCAAATAGACAATGTAAATAGATGTGCAAGGAGCATTATAGAAAGCTTATAGGACTACATTTGATGTGGTTAGGGTTATATACTCTACTTAGCATTCTTTAAAAAATCCATCGCTATGTGTCATTTTGACACACTCTCGGCTTTCTAGATAAATCGTTTTCTACACAAAAAATATAACACCTTCAACAAAGAAAAGAAATGAAAAATGATCTTTGCCTAAAATTAATAAAACAAAATAATTTTGGTACGAAAATAACTGAAACTATATAATCCGCAGCAATTTTACATCACAAATGTGTCATTTTGACACATCTCGGCATTCTAGTGTTAATAGCATCTTTCTCAATTTCAGGCATCTACTTCATCATCAAAGCGCTCCCTTCTCGAGGAAGCTTTACAACTGTTGAGTGAAGGTAGGTTGTAAAAATAAACTATGACTTAAATAGAGATGACAGAATGATTTCTCCTCCAGATTATGACAGTTCCAACTCAAGTACGCGGTCGCGGGAAGCATCCAAAACATGTGCTGATTGTGGGCATATCTTTACGAGGAAGCGCGATCTCACCCGACACATCAGACAACGTGTGTGTCAACCCAAACCATCATCAATCTCCCGAGGTGAGGATGATTCTATTCAACATGTCTCTTTTACTTGTGACTTTTGTTTCCAATCTTTTGAAACAGGTTTTGAATTATCTTCACATAGTCTTCACCACACACACACAAATGATAGTTATAGCAACAGCACCTCCTCTATTCGACTAACTGACGTATCGCTCAATAATGTAGTGAGAAATTACCATATGGAATCCTCGGAAACTATTGCTGATTTTCCGGAGTGGTTCCATCACAATTCAACATTGATAGATGCGGTCGTTCATAATTTAGAGCAGTTTAGAATAAAAGCGCTCATCTAACTTAAATAAAATATGTTAAAGTTGATTATCATACTGGTGAAATAGTACACAGATTGATGTTTTACATACCCTCCTCTCCTGCTACAGAGGTAGTCGATAAAGAAGCTTGGTTAAATTTTCACATCCAAGGACTAGAATCAAATATTGATAAAGTTAACGAGCGCGATAGTGGTCTAATTTTTGATGACATAGAATCTGCCAAGTCTAGAATTACTCTATTAGAAAATTACCGTGGTCGAGGCTCCTTCAATCTTCCAAAACGTTAAGAGCAAAGAATGCAGTCATTTCTGTTGATTGTGAATCACAGTGTTTTAAGTATGCGGTATTGTCTATTCTCCACTATAATGATGTACAGAACAACCGTTTCCGTAGAAGCAAATATCATGAATGGGAGAATGAATTGAAATTTGATGACTGCAATGGCGTAGACATGAAGTTTAAAACTATAGAGAAACTTGAAAAATTAAATGAAATTAAAATAGTTGTTCACATCTGGCAAGAGGGGCTTAAGAGTGTGCGTTACAACAACCGTTCATCAACTTATGATCGGGTAGTCAATCTCCTGCTAGTTTATCAAAATGATAGTGAAAATTGGCATTACTGTGGTATTCCTAAAATGACTCGATTATATTCCCACTTAACATCTAGAAGAGGAGAGTATTTCATATGTGACCATTGTATGCGCCCCTTCTGGTCAAAAGATAAATTTGAAACACATTATGAATGGTGTAAACGAGGTAAACTGCAAATAGAATGCATGCCCAAACATAAAGAGTTTTCATATAGAGAGAAAGGTGATGAATCAAGTCCTTTTTGTGTCATCTATGCTGACATCGAATGCTATATTGATGACAACACCCATAGAGCGGCAGCCATATCATGTTATGAGGTATGGCATGATTACTTCAAAAACAAAAATAATAAAATGCACGTCTGCAAGGTGAGGATTGTATACATAAATTCTTACAATTCCTCGAAAGCGCTGTCAAATTTCAGCAAAAATATGATAGTGAACTCCAACGCATGTCAGCAGATGAGCGAGTAAAATTTGAAAGTTGTAAAGTCTGCCCAAAATGTAATAAAACGTTTGATGAAGATAAAATCAAGAAAGTGCGCGACCATGATCACATCACTGGAAAATTTAGAAACTCGCTATGTACAAGATGTAATTTTTCACTGAGACTGAAACGGCGCACTCTACCCGTAATTTTTCATAACTTCAAAGGTTATGACAGTCATATGATAATAAGAGGGGGTTATAGGAAAATGAAAGAGTGGAAGTTAAGTGTAATAGCTCAAACGAGAGAAAAGTTCATGGCCATGACAGCAAAAGTAGCAGTTGACAAAACTAAAGAAAATAAGACAGTCTATTTTGATATAAAATTTTTAGATTCCTATCAATTCATGGCTTCATCACTAGCATCTCTCGTTCAAAATCTGAGGTCTCTTCCACTAACTCAAAATTTGAAGAAACAATATCCTAACTTGACGGATGAAGTCATCACACGCAAAGAAGTGTCTCCATATGCATACTTTGATAACATTTCTAAACTTAGCGAGACTTCTCTTCCATCAATAGACAAATTTAAAAATGATTTGACTGGTGTAGAATGCAAGGTAGGAGATTACAATCATGCTTAAGTTGCATGGACAAAATTTGACTCTCAAACGTTAAACGATTATATGATCGCCTCTTTAAAATTAGATGTATTTTTGCTGGCTGATGTATTTCAGGAGTTTCGATGAGTGGCATTAGAAGATAAATTAAATCCTGTCCACTTTGTCAGTCTTCCAGCCATGTCATTCCAGTCTGCTTTTAAAATGACTGGAGAGACCATCCATCTTTTGCAAGATCCAGAGATGTATAATTTATTTGAACGACGATTTCGCGGTGGTCTTACATTTGTAACTAGGCATCAAATAAAATCAAAAATAGTAGATGATGATCAGATTCATCTTAAGTACCATGACCAGAATAATTTATATGGTAGTTCACTGTCCAAACCTCTACCTCACTCTGAGTTAAACTGGTTGGGTGACAATGAAATTCAGTTTTTCTCCAACCCTTCAAACATACTAGCTATTCCAGATGATGGTGATTGGGGATATTATTTTGAGATAGATCTTATCTATCCAAATAGTATTAAAAATAAAACTGTGGATTTTCCACTTGCACCCGAATCAGGCGAAGTGACTGAAGATGTTTTCGGACTTAATGAAACAATTTCATAAAGATATAGAAGGGAGCGGACAGCCCAAGTATAAGCCTTGCCTTAAACTTTTGCTTACTCAATTTGATAAAGAAAATTATTTAGTCCACTTCTCTATCTTAAAATTTTATTTAGAAATGGGGATGATTTAAAAACAGTTCACCGAATTATCAAATTCAGACAGAAAGCCTTTCTGAAACAGCCAGAAACGTGCACTAGCCTAAAATAATTTTGAAAAGGATTTCTATAAACATAAGAATAATAGTCTTTTTGGTAAGACGATGGAGGACGTTAGAAAGCGTATTAACTACAAACTTATGAATCATAATGATAAATTTCAAAAGATAGCGACATCACCTCTCTTTATTGATAGAAATATTATAGATGATGAGCTGATTGGTGTTAGAATGATAAAATCAGAAGTAGAGTTGTGCAAGCCCATCTACATTGGACAAGCTGTGTTAGATCATTCCAAGCTTGAAATGTATAAACTCTTCTGTAGAATATCAAAACCATGCTCTCTAATTAAAGACATGCGTTTGCTGGGCGGTGGTACCGACAGTTTTTTTTAAGTATCGCTGATCAGAAAGAGTTAAAGTTCAATGAAGTAGAAAAATCTTTAGAAAAATATTTTGATACATCAAATTATCCTACAGATCACCGACTATACTCTACTAAAAATAAAGCAAAATTAGGATGATTTAAAGATGAAATGACACGAAAGGAAATTAGGGAAATGATTCTTCTTCGTTCTAAAATGTATTCTATGAAACCAAAAGACTCCAGTGACAGTATTAAGCGCGCAAAAGGCATGTCCAAATCGATTGTTGTAAATATGAAACATAGGGTCTATTAGATGGCCTACATAAAAAAGAACATAATGTTTGTCAACATGACCATCTCAAAATCTAAGACACATGAGGTAAAAACTCATACATTTAGGAAGCGAGCACTTTCAGCATGGGAGGTTAAGAGGTGTTGGATAGGACATAACATATCTCTTCCACATGGACATCCTGGCACAAGCATATCACCACCCAAAAGAATTAAATTCCAACTACCACATTCAGGAGATGTGTAAATGGATTCATTCTTAAATCAGTTTTTTGTTGATATTCATTGTTGCTTTATGTATAGCTTTAGATTGCACTTCCTTGTGAATATATGCCTACAGTGAGTTCATTCCCACTATATCTGTGAAAAGACTTTCCCACTTTGTCAACGCTTCTTCAAAACACTTTTTCATACATATCTTTTTATTTCAATAAAATTTTACAATGACTTTACTTTGTTTTCCGAAACACTAAAGTTATGAGGGATTTAGTATCTTTCACATGGATGCACCCATGTAGACCATTTGTAATTTTGAGATAAATAGACTGGATAGTTTATTTGATAACAGGATGGTAGAAAATAGGTTTAAACATCTTTTCAACGATTCCATAGGAAGCGTCTTTATCATGAATGAAATTACGTAAAATGTATTCTTTTTTCTCACCAACAGAAATAGGTGAAATCAGATCACTTTGAATGTAGAGATGTTGTTCATGTTTATCAAGTGTCATTGGTATTCCTACACCAATCGTGTATGAAGCAGCAAACTTATGTTGTAGCAATGAAAAGCCAAAGAGTTTTTTCAAATTGTTACTCAATTGACATTGAATGTGATCACCCAGCTTCAGAACAGCACTTTGATTTTTAATTGAAAACGAAATGTGATGTGCCTTCGCATCATATCTACTTTTCAATACTTGCTTCAACTTGTGTTGTATATATGGATTGATGACACGAATAAAGTTTTCAACTGTATTGTATAGACGCGGCATTGTATTGATACTAACTCTAGTTTCTTGATAAGATTGGTAAATTTTCTTGATGCGATCACCATAGATGTCCACCCACCATTCATCAATAACTGAATCAGCTTTAGTGTGATATTCATGAGAAGCATAAACCAAACCGCTTCCAATAATAGGCGATGCATGTCTTACAAAATGACGCAAGGTTGGAGAGAAATAAACTGCAAGTTTGTCATTATATTTCTGAATAACCAACTTATCCTTCCGAGCCATGACTTTCTCTCCATACTTCTTACCCACAGTCTCATTCCATCATTTTACTAACTCAATAAGTGTCAAAGGCTTGACACCACGCTTTTTCAAAATGATGCATTCTTCACATTCTACACTATCTTCATCAAATATTTTAAATTTATAATGAAATTTGTTTATTAGGTTTGAATAGATTTTTGTAACATTTGCAATAGCCATTGATGTCAGATGCAGACTGTGTCCAAAACCGAGATGTGGATAGAATTCATTATCCAACTTCAATGTAAGACCTTTAGTAAAAGAGTGAAAACGATAGAGGTGTCTCCCGTGCCATTCATAGATAGTAAACTCATAAACTTTCTGACCCTTACTTTTCATAATATAAGCATTGCCACTATTGAATGCCTTAATGATTTTATCTTCATCTGATGATCCATAATAATCTGATTTTAACTGATTCCATTCATAATTCCACTTTCCATCTGATGTTAAATTGTATGGAAACTTGAATGCATTATTCATCGTTATTCCATCATGGGTGCGAAGAGTCAATACCATTTCTGCCAATTCATTCACATTCTGAATATTACTCTCACAACAAATGCTGGAAACACCTACTTCCCATTCACCTTCTAGAAGTAATGGACGATTTAATTCTACTCGATAGTGTGATGGTTTATTATTGGGAAATTTATTCATAGAAGCATTGCTGGGTAAGTAAATTAGAAACGAATCCTTATTTTCACTTTCCATATCATTCTCATTGGAAACATATATTTCCACACTTTTGCATTAATTCTTCATTCGAAAATGGAGTGTTATACTTGTCACAGCATCTTTATGAAAAAGAATCAACGCACCAGCATCGTCATAAATTGCAACATCAATTTGTGGTATATAGTTTGATTTCAAGTTTGTATAATGCACTTTCTGAAAAGTATGCTTAGATAGAATACTATTGCGTTTTTGTTGGTAGGGTATCATTGCTAGAAGTGGAGCTTCAACATCTCCCACACGTACATCTTCACCAATATTGGAATAAATCTGAAAATAGTTAATACGACACGATAACGATATGCTCGCGCTAGCTATTGTTACAGTACCACTTTTAAAAGTATTCTGATCAAATCCCAAAATGTCCATTATGGTATTATCCATAGTCAGCTCAATATTTTTCCCACTTACACTAAGAGACAGAACACCTTCTTTTTCAGAAAATGAAATTTGTTGCTCATTAATCACTTCATTCAAATAATTTATAGCCAATTTCACCGAACTGATAATGCGGGGTGTCAACACTCTTGTTTTATGTAAGATACCACCTAAAGGATCTATACACTTTATGTATAAAGATACGGACCATTCTGTATCAAATTGATTTGAACTATTATATCCCAGATAGCGCATATTAAATTTTCCATGAAGAGCTGCAGAACGATGTCGCAAGAACTGATGAAAATCTTCTGAACAAACCAATACTAGTTCATCATCATTCGGTTTATTGATTACGATATGATTAGACCATTTTGTTGTAAGTTAATGTTGCCACTTGTTCACCATCTACTCGAAGGAGATAATCAAATTTCTTCAATAATGCTTCAGGAATCGTGTTCATCTTTCTTGCCTTAATCACAATCTTCTTCACCAACGTCTTTTCATTTTTCGGAATAGGATCGACATAATAGCCTTTCCCTTTATAAAATAAATTTTTGCAACCTCTTGGATAGTAATTAGCTTTATAATTATCATAGCTTGTCAAGGCGCTAGCAAAGTAACCTAAATCATTTCCTAAACTCGGACTCAAAGCAGCAATCCAATCTTTATGAACTGCATGATACATATGATCATATACACCATTGTGGGAGTAATCTCGACAATGTGTCTACATGCTTTATTCAGGAAATCAAATACGAATTTTTACATGTTGAGAAATCTTTCTTCGGCCATTTCGGAATGTAAACTTGACATCCCTCTTCACACTGATAGGCATCTGTACGTCTCATATTAATAGTTATCACCTCATGATCAAAAGTATAGACATAGTTAGTGTGAACAACTAAGGTGACGCCTACTTCCCACTTTCCATTCAGCTGTTGTGTATTATCAATGGGAGTAGAAAAGATAGCAGCTCGATTACCAAGAAATCTATTTGTTGCCACATTGCTAAGCCAAAGTGGCGACAATTTTTCAATCTAAATGATATCATGAAAGATTTGGAATATTTCAAAACGTTGAAATTCATCTCCTTGGGTAATCAAGTTTTTGTCTTCAACATCACAGAAATGAAATTCAAATCTATCATTCTCATCTCTCCATCTATTTCTCATTTCGCAAATGTAATTGGGAAAAATATAAAAGATGTGTACATCGCTCCATTATGTCATTCATTCGACGCGAGTTCATCGCATTGCTACGCAAATCTTAATCAGACACCATCTTCAACACAATGCCACACTCCATCATGAAGACTTGGAAATTGGATTTCCTACAATATGTTGAGACTGATCATGAACGAAACGTATGTTTCAAAGATTATACTTGAAATGTAAGAAGAGTATTTGCTTTATCATATCGACATTTTCAGTCTCTAAATCATATTATGAAGGACTTAAAACACTTCTATATGAAAAAACATTCACGCATAGGAAATCGCATATGGTTGCGACTCAACAAACAGCGAATTCAAATCTATCATTCACAACTTTCCATCTACTTCAAATTTCATCAAGGCAGTTGGGAAAAGTGTAAAAGGAAGATACATCGCTGTATTTACTCATTTCTTCATCATGAAACGTCATCTCTACACCATCGTCAGCATTCTCCGACGCATCAGACTCTACACGAAAATCGATCTCGCAACATTACATCAACAAATTTCAAACAGCAAGTATTATCCTGGTCGACCACAAATGCTAGTGGTGAAGATTAGCAATTTACGGAATCTTCAACTCTTCCCAAATGGAACTGTTCAGATTCTCGGCGCCCTTTCTCATTCATCGGCGCGGTTAATGCGCTCAGAGCTGCAGAAACTACTGCGACGGATATGGAAGAGGGAGAAGTGTGTGATGTCGAATCTGACTGTGGACAATATGGTGATCTCTACTCAATTGAGTGAAGATGTATCGTCTTTAAAGATTGATACTATGAGTTTCAATTTGAGTTATGAACCAAAACTTTTTCCCGCGGCTCTCATTAGTTGCTGGTTACTTGTACATGTTGCAATCTTTCATAATAGTAAAGTTATCATTACTGGACTGAAATCTGAAATGAAAGCATATACGATCCTAGACTATCTAATCGAGTATGTACATAACCAACGGATTGTAAAATAGAAACAATTTTTATTCCAACATGTTTTTTATTTCAAATCATGATAGAACATACAAAATCATCTTTCATTAGAAGATGGATTACATGAAAACTTTTGAATAACAGATTTAAATTGGTGTACATGTAGACGTTTTAAAATGAAGTACAATACGAAAGCACCACAAGTTGATGAAAGTTGATGTTGCAGTATGCGCTCATTTCGCTGATACTGACGAGTGTCCTTTCTCAACCACTGCTGTGTTGGTATATTCGGAGGTTGAGCAAGAGAGTCAAATAGTTCACCACGTCTGTCTTTTCCAATAAAAATAGCTTTCCAATGCTCACCTTCTAAATTCTGTGAATGAGTGTTCAATACGATAAAGATGGGATACTGTTTTACAGTAGTCAGTAAGGTATCTAGCGAATAGACATTATCGAAAGCTTTCAACGTATCTTCATCTAAATTACGCTGCACTTTAGTCTTAATATCGTCAGCATTCAACCAACTCATTAGCGATTATGGTGAAGAATCACGTGACGATACGTAGTTATTTCAATACTTGAATCAAAGACTGCATAAATTAATTCATTGATCGTCTCCGTTAGCGTTGTTTTGAACTCCAGATCCAAGCAAATATTATGAGGAACGTTAGCTTGACGATAAGGTGCACTAATATCGCTGTCGGCAGTCAAATCAAATGCATAAATAGTATATACATTTTTAAACTCTTTCATTGTGAGTCCGTTGGTATCGTCTGTGTTGTAAAAGCCAAAGACATTCATATAATCAACATAACTACGCAGAAATTGATAAGAAGTAAAATATGGTTTATAGGGTGGACCAGGATGACTAACGCCATTTACACGCAAAGCAATTTCACTTAAATTGTTGTGTTTGAAGTTGAAAGGATTCTTCTTGACGTTACCATTGAATGCATCATTTTCAACCATTGCTACCATTAGGAGTTTTGGCGCTTCCGATGGAAAAAGACCATCTTTCATAAAACTCTTTTGATCTTTAGGAATAGTAAATGTGAGAAGCTTTGTATGTTGAATGGGATAAATGGCATTGTTGCGGTTAAGACCCTCAGCATGTCCTCTAAATACACTTGGATTAGCCACCACTCGAAGAATGTATACTGTAATATCTTCCACATGAATTTTAAATTTCACAACTGAAGCAAATGCATTCAACAAAAATTCAGGCTTATTCAATGTAAGTTTGAGTTGCATACTATTATTACAAAGTAAAAATTTTGATTGTCTGAAGAAGTCTAAATTAAGTGGACCATATAGCTGACATACTTCACTATCATTAATCAAAGCAGATCGCTTTACAAAACCAGTGTTTGTCTCACTATCAAATTTTCCTGCTTCATCTCTGTACCATCCCATGGCTTCCATATGACTGTTTTGAGCTGCTGGATGAAACTCTGATAGAGCATTCAAATATGCTTTATAGGGATAATCGCTTTGACCACCTTCCATCTGTAACTCTCCAATAGTTAGAGAAACATCGCTAAATAATGTAGCCAGCGGTAAATTGTTCAGACCAACTTTATGTGCATCTTCAATTTTAGTTCCATCTACTTGTTGAATTCTAAACCTCACATCAACCATCGCATAACTCAAATCAATGTAATCATCGCTAGCGCCAGGAATAACAAATTCAATTAGATCAGTATTCTCAGCAGTTCGAGGATGATAATCTACAATACTTGAACTAAGAATATCTGTCTGTATTGCTTGTTGATCAAACAAACAAAAGCCTGAAGTTTTGCACTCCATGATTAGAAGTTATGACTCGTTTAGCACTTGATGAAAGATTACAGCGCGCGACGTTTGCGTGAATGCCTTTTCTTAGCTTTGCTTGAAGTTCGCTTCTTACCACCTCCGCCCTGTTTTCTTTTTCTTCTAACATTCATTCGTTTAGGTGCTTTTTTTGTTGAGTAGCATTAAAAGTTTGCTGTAATGTTCTTAAACCGCGTTCCTTCCAACGATTTAGTAAACTACTCTTTACATTTTTACCACTGGTAATATCATTAACAACATCACCAGCAAAGCCAACAGCATTATTGAAAAAAGTTCGTTTTAAAGATCTTCCGACAGTAGATAAGAGAGGTGCTACAAAAGATTTCAGCGCACCAAATATGCTACCTCCACGTTGACAGTGGGTACCGCTGTAAATTGCACCGACGCCACTTAGATAAGAGGAGCGTGAATAAAACGATGCAGTCGGATTCATAACTTAGACCTTGACATTACAAGTTATATCTTTGCATAAATCACTGACGATCGCGTAGATGAAAGATGTCTGCACGACGCATCCAAGAGTTCATACTTGAAGGATAACCGATCCATTTAACAAGACACCATTCTTCACCTTGTCGTTTTTTACTTCGAATGATTTTCTCTACTAAACATGTTTCACTTTGAGTGACCAACTCGATCTCATCACGACAAAAGCTACCATCAATTTCTTCATTATCGTAATCTTTCAACTTGTAAGTTGTTGGGGAGTCTTTTTATTGATACTTGAAACTGTGAAAATTTCTTCTGTCCAATTCGGGAGATAACCTTTGGCAAAAACACTCTTAACTTTTGATATGCGAACTTTATCACCTATTTTCACATCACTTTTTGCATTATTACGCTTGCGTTGGAATGTTTCATGCACTCTATCTACGTTGTCAGCATTCACATCCGCTGGTCTGAGTCCAATAGAACGATGAATAGAGTGATTGTAGGCATGTAGCGTATCCTGTAGAACCTTTGTCCAATTTTGTGTCAAGTTGGCAGTGAAATGTCGCCACAAGCGATTTTTTATGTGCGATTAAAAGGTTCAACTAGTGCAGCCTTATAAGCACTCTTTACACTAAACACCTCAATATCATATCTCTCAAATAATCTTCCCACATGCTGATTTTCGAACTCTTTTCCTTGATCACTCTGAATTCTCTTTGGAATACGACCCTCTCGGAAAATTGACTGGAATGCCTTTGCCACTCGTTTACCTTCTTTAGTTTTTAAAGGTTGAGCCCACGCATAGCGCGAGAAAATATCAATTACGGTTAAGATAAAATTGTGTCCCGAGTTATGTTTTGAAATAGCGGCACCGTCACACAAATCCCCTTGCCGCTGTTCATCAATGTCATGAGCAATATAATGACGGGTCCGGTACTTCTTTTTCGCTTGTTTGTGGAGTGCATCTGTAGCTTGACCCTTCAACCATTGTTTAACTTGTGAGTGTGGAAGACCGCTCGCTTATGACAATTTCTTTATAGATGCAAATCCTGCAGGATGTTTTACATCATAATATATTGACCCCAAAAGTTCATCCGATGACGACTGACTCCTTATCCTTCTTCTCATGTTTTTGCTTTCTTACCTTTTGGCATTTACAGCAACCACAGGATTTATGGGATTTACGTTTACATTGCTTAGGAGTCTCATTGTGAGAGCTGCCACAGCAAGTACAAGTTACAGTCACACTTACTTCCGGCGGCTGATTACATGGCAAGCAACACATCTGCTTCATATTAATAGTCTGAGAACATGTATTTCTTTGGAGGAGTTCTTCTACGTCGTTCTCTTCCCCTTGTTTGCTTGATGGGTGTGGGAGGGGATTTAGAAGGTCATCTCTCAAAGCAATTCCTTGGCATTTGCATTTTACTCTTAACCGGTGAAGTAGATGAAGTAGCATCAACTGCTGAAATAGAATCAAGTTCTTTCAATGTTTCATTATTCAAAGCAAATTTTGGAACATTGTGCTTTTTCAATAGTTTAAGAAAGTAAGACCAACCAGGTGGGACATAGCCTTGACGGTGCTTTCTGCGTGTTGCATACTGAATCAAGTCTTCATAACGTGAAGCGCTAATAATTTCATTTTCATCTGAAATGATTTCACCTCTATCATTCACAGTGAGATATGGTTCAATGCTGTTGAAAAGGGACATTGCATGTGCGCGAGATGCTAAAGGTGCAACAGTCGAAACAGAGTCACGCATCTTATTCTTCAAACTTTTTAATTCTTCGACAGTTTCCGATTGTAATAATACAGCACGATTTGGATCTTTGATATTGGCATTATGCTGATAATTTAATTCATTCCTATAAATTTGATTTGCGAGAGGTTGTCTTACTTGTTGCATGGCAGTCAATTGCACATATTTATCCTGAGGAATAACAACCATGCGAGAATAAGAACTGATAGTTTGTAGATAATCATAAGCTTTTTCAAAATATCACTTCGAAATCTAAATTCTTCCGGACACTCCTGTGTAAAATCAGTAAATAAATAGCCGTGTGGTTTTTCAGTTGCTGATTGAAAAATTTCAATTAAGGCTTTTGAACCTTTTGGCGCAACTTGTCGCGCTAAAATTTCAAATTGACTTCTATCTCGTGGATTCTTGAAAATAGCATAATAGTGTGTATTCAGGTTTCGTGTACGAGCTTCCTTTCCATCAGGAAACAAATTTTGTGTCATATAGACGATAAAGCACCTTTTATGATGTGCTGCGCGAGTTAACATATCTGTAACATCTCTAGAATTCTTGCTTTCTTTTAATAGATCATCCAATACAACGACATCGTTGGACTCTAACTTATCCACTGGAATAATTCCTTCATTTCGAATAAAGTTACGACGTTGCAATTCCTGAAAGAGTGACGGTTGATATATGCCATAAGACCAAATCACTCTATTGATAGGTTCCCTAAACAACTCTTTTCTTTTATCTAGCAAAGTCAGAGTGAAAACAGTTTTACCTGCTTGGGATGGACCTGATACAGTCAGAACTTTATCACATTGAAGTCTGAAATCCATTTTAATACTTTGGGATTCTATATTTGCACAATTAATGCTTAGGATTAAAGATCCTACCCAATAGGTCACCTACTACAAGAGCTAACAGCGGAAGTAACTCTGAAAGGAAACCGCCCTTTTGTGTTAGAGTTTTCCTCTTTCTTTGGAGGGTAACTTTAGGATTGGAGATGAGTCGCAATTTTGTAGTATGTCGCTTAAGTAACTTTCGTTGTTGTGGTGATAATTTCTTTGTCCTCAAACTTCTCACATGAGAAACAATTTCTCGAATAAATTTACCATTAGCATGTCGTATAGCATTATATCGCTGATTTTCTTTCATTCGTTGAAGAGCTCGAATGGCCTCAGAAAATTTTGAAGACTTTCGACTTTTGCGTTTCGCCATTTTTCTCTTAACCATTGTTACAACTTCATTTTTCCACATTTGCATAGGTGCTAACTTTAATGACTGAAGTGACACTCAAAATGAGCTATATCACAGTGACTACATTGACAAAGTTGAACACACTATCGCATGAAACAGCGCTGGCAGAAAGTATGCTTACATCTCTTAAAGATGCGTCTTTCACTTCCATCCTTTCGCTTACATACATCGCACATATTTTCACTCTTGCTAGCAACTTCTAAAGCAAGTCTTTTTGAAGACATGAACTTGCTAGCCTTTTCTAAATAATAGACACATGTACAGAGTAAGCAGACACAACTCAAAAACCAATTGTGCTACGATCAAGTACCATTGCATCTTTAAGTTTTTTTATAGAAAGTTGAATGTGAATATGTGAAATCGCTTCAATCACTAGACTGCTACCATGATGGTTAAATGCATCAAGATGTTGAGCAATTTCTCCCATATGTCTTTCAAAAAATTCTTCGGGACTATGTACAACTTCCATCGAATAAGAAGCAAAGTGGAAGAAACGGTCTTCTACCTCTTCTTTCCCAAAATGGCTGAAATGAATTTTTGCAACTAATCTCGCCATTACAATTCTATTAGAAAACGTATCCATTAACTTTAAAAATAGAGTGCTAGTATCACCAATAACTGATTTGATGTTGATCTCATCTCTATGAAAAGTTATCACATTGAATAGTTCCCTTTAAGCTTTGTCTATGAAAACTTAATGTTCCACAAACATTTGAGAAAGACATTATCATCCTTCATCTATCCCACCCGTTGCATGAAAATAACAAATCTCTTATTAAAGCATTTATTGAACGACTTTAACAAGCATGCATTACACATTTTGGGTTTGAAACAGATAAAATAGATACAGTTCGCAGCTGTCATATAAAGAGCAATGATGACCAAACATTACTTTAGTAGTGTTGAGATATGGAGGAAAAAAACATTGATTATGAATGTAGCGACTACAACGAACATTTAAACTAGGAACACTCAATTCCTTAAAACGTTTAGTGACTTCATGATAGTGTTGATTAACTCTACTATCCCAAGGTGGAAGTAGAATATCATTGATGATTAGATTTGGAAACAGTTTCTTCTCCTTAGTAGGATCATTGCAAAAGATACATACAACATTAAAAGCTGCTAACCATCTTTTAAAGTTAATAAGAAGAGCACATTCATTAGAAGAGCCATAGTCCTGCAAGTATTGCTGATTTAGTCCATGAATGTGTTTTCTCGCCCAGCTATCTGCGTTGGGATTACACTTGGCATGTTGATGGTAGACACTAACAATTTGATACGACCAATTGTCCATTGCAATAGCACTGAGCTCATGTACAGGTTCACCTTCACAATCCATAAAAATGATGATAGATGACTAAAAAGCAAATTACAAACTTTTACTTATCTGATGAAGAGTCCTATAACATATTGCAAAATGATGATGTACATCGATGCTGTTCACGACAAAATACAAAAATAACATAATGGCAGCGAAGAAGTAAAATGTATTTGATAAGTCCACGTCTACGACACTCAAAGCACATGAGCGAATTGTCATAAGGTAGAGATTGGTAAGTATTACTGATTCTCCTTCTTTGTCTTGCGTTTAGCGGCAGCATTCTTCTCTGACTTGCGCTTTGTACCGCTCTCGTTGAGGATTTGATCAATAATGTCATGAACGTCTGGTTGCTTTGGTATATATAGGATGGATTGAGCATGCATCGATATAGAGGCTAATTTGTTATTCTTGTGATAGCCATAATATATTCCACTGATAGCAAAACCAATATTCCAAGTGCCTTCTGCGAGGTCTTCACATCTGATGGGTGTCACTTGATCTCCATCCTTTTTATAGTATGAGCACAGTAATGGGCAAAAGACCGTTCCAGGACACCATAAAATTCAAAAAATAGTATCTTTAAGAACGACATAAATTCATGAATTTGAACCCTTTTTCAGGTTATTACGACCTAAATACATGAATTTAGTCCATTCAAAAAGTACCATTTTTTCAAAAAATGGCATTTTTAAAAACGACTAAATTCATGAATTTGAACCCTTTTTCAGGTTATGAAGACCTAAATTCATAAATTTGGGCGTTTTTAAAAATACCCAATTTTCAAATTTTTCAAAATCTCAAATTTGAGAATTACATTTTTCACCCTTAAAATCATGACCGTTCCAGGACACCGAAAAAATCATAAAAGTTGAGAATTTCAAATTCATGAATTTTATCCATCTTTCAGGTTTTTAAAATATATCATGTGACTAAAAATATTTCTTTAAAAATGGAAGAAACAAAAGTGGAAGAAACCGCAAGAATATATCCTTCGTTATCATATGAACGTAGTTCTACTTTAATGGACATTGAAAAAATGAATAAAGAAAAACACAAAGATAGAGTACGTTATATGAAAGATAAGGAATCTCAATTATTATTAAGATTAGAGCATTATAAAAAATTAAGAAAGAGATGGACTAAAGTTAAGAATGTAACACAAGGAATTGGCATATTCTTAACAATAAGTTTAGGCGCTCTCACTATTGTTATATCTTCTGGTGTTTTAGTAATTCCAGTAGTTGCTACAGCTTTAACAGGTACGGGTGTTTTTGCAACTTCACTTGTTACAATGTTAGATAAATCTTTAATAACTAAGAAACGAAAATCATTAAAAACTAAGCATTTACATATTAAAGAAGTCTATGACAAATTGCATTACTACTTTCAAAGAGTATGTGATGATAATGTTATTACGTTAGATGAGATTGAAAAATTTGATCAAATAGCTAATGAAGTAAATCAAATATCATTTCAATTACAGTCAGAAAAATTTGATGATAAGAATAAACAGGATGGCAAAATTTCTAGTGATGGTAAAATTTCTAATGAAGAAAATGATAAAATTTTTTTAGAAGAGCTAAAAACTTTAAGCGAAAATTTAAGCAAAACTTTATTAAACAAAACTTAAAACGAGAAACCTTTAAACGAAAAGATGTCAGACAACAAAGCAATAAAAAAATAATTTGTTCAGTAAAATGTTTTTGTTGTATTCCAATGTTACCACAAAATTCAAATGTTATATTTTAAAAATGGATAAAATCAGAGCTGATAATCAAAAAAGAATTAAACAATTAGAAGAGTTAATAAAACAAAGAAATATTATGAAAGAAAATCATCTTCAACATAGAATGATAAAAGCTGGTATTCAATCTGATATGTTTGAAAAAATGCAGCAAACCGAACAAGTAAAAACTGATTTTGAAAAAACTATGAAACCGTTTAAAACTCTTGAAAAAGAACTTACAAATAATGATAAACAAATTGATATAACAGATCCAGAGCACAAAACTATATTAGATGATTATGGATTACTAGAATCAAACATTAATAAGAAATTACCAAAATCTATGCAATTTGAACATTCTATTTCATTTATAGATGGAAAAACAATACCTAGATTTTATCTCGGACAAAAAGAAATATTTCCACAACCTTTTCGAGATTTAATTTTTTCACCAGATAAATCTCCTTCAAATTAGATAGAAATTTTGTTGATCTTTTAAGAGGAGCAGATTTAAATAATTATGCTGTAGAAGATCTCATAAAATGTAAAGCTATGTTAGATAGAGTTGGTGCAGTAAAATCTCTAAGACGTTATAAACAATTAGAAAATTTATTATCAACGGGAGTTAAAGTAGGAAAAGGTTTATCTGAAAAACAGAAAACAGAAAATACTGTATTCTTACCAGATGATCCACAAGAATTACTAAATAGATTAAATATTTTAATATCGGCAATAAAAGAAGGACATAATTCTAGTTTCAATGAAATTCATGCTATATTAAAAAGACTGTTAGAAAAGAAGATTCTAAATGAAGAGGATTATAAAAGTATAACGAACCGAATGTTCTATGGCTTCGCCCGTAGCTGAAATATGTTGTTGTTTTTAATTTTTTTATAAAAAATGTTTATTTAAAATTTAACTAAAAAATGTGTTCAGCAGATTTAGACAAAATTAATAATCATTTAGAAAATTTGACAGAGATTTTGGGTTCATCAAAATTTAGTACGACGTTAAAAATTATAACAACTACTTCATCACACACTTGTAATTTAGAACCCATTCTAAATTTGGAACAAAATAAAAATTATCAAATTGCATTGACTAGTTTCTCTACATTTAACACTATTCAAAACGTTATCAAAGATGTGAATGATCAATTTAGATATTCTACTGATAAAGGCAAAACATGGAAAATATTGACTTTTCTTCCTGGTTCTTACGAAGTTGAATCAATATCAAATGAAATTAAGAGACATTTAGGTATACCATTTAAAGATAAGAAACAATTACATTTTGCAGTTGAACCGGCAGTTAATAAATTTTCTCTTACTTTAGACGAAAATCATCAAGTTGATTTTAATCATGATAGATCATTGTCAAAGCTATTAGGATTTAATAAACAAACCTATAGTCAAGGTTATCATTTAGGTGAGAAGATTCCAAAAATAACTGAAATAAATTCAATTGTTGTACATTGTGACATTATTGAAGGAGGATATATAAATGGTAAATTGTCAAATTTAATATTCAGTTTTCCAGCTTTTACTGCACCCATTGGTTATAGATTAAATGTATTTCCCCAAACATTAATATATTTTCCTATTACAAGAAAAACTATTAACAACATTGGCATTAGAATCACTGATGAGAAAGGACAAGAAATAAATTTTGGAGGTGAAGAGATTATGATAGATCTTTTGGTTCGGGAGGTATAAACTCCCACGCGAAGCTAGAGAAGTTTAATTTTCTTCTTCTTCTTTAAAAATAAAAAATAAAATAAAAATAAATTTTTTTATTAAAAAATGAGTGAAGTACTCCCATTAAATAAAAAGAAACTTAAATTTAATCATCATCCAAATTTATCTAATAAAGTTTTGTCAGTTATTTGCGGAAGATCAGGTTGTGGAAAAACGTATCTATTATTTAAAATTTTAACGACTCCAAATTTTTTGGATTATAACAATCTTATAATTTATACAACAACGGCAGAACAACCCGTCTATCAATTTTTAAAATATGGATTTGAAAATAATCTTAAAAAAACAGCAATTGCTTCATTATTCAAAGAATATGAAAAATCTGAAGATGAAGAAGAAATAAGTTCGTGGTGCGAAGAAGCAGCAAAAAATAGTCAGTTAGTAGAATCCAATAAAAATAAGCATATAAAGATACAATTAATAGATGATAGTGGTAATATGCAAGATCCTAGTAAACTAGATAAAACAATGAAACATTGTGTGATTTTTGATGATTGTGTTAATGATAGAAATCAGTCAGTTCAGAGAAATTATTTCACAAGAGGTAGACATAATAACTGTAGTGTTTTTTATTTAACACAAAGTATGTATTCATTAGACGGAAGTGTTATTAGAAAGAATGCAAATATATTTATACTATTTGAAATAAATGCAAGAAACTTAAGTGATTTGTTAAGAGATTTATGTGTAAGAAATAAAGATGAATTTAAACAATCGTGTAACAATGCTTGGTCAAAAGATTATGGATTTATCACAATTAATATTGATAAAAAAATTCATGATAGAGTTATCGAACAATTGTTCTCTGACTAGGCTTCGCCTCGAGGGGCTTCGCCCCGACTGAAAGTCGATAGAACATTTGTTTACCGAGTGATAAAAAATTATACAAATATAGTGTTATAATATTTTATTATTTTTTATTTTATGTATATATCAAATTTGTCTATCTTAGAAATTAGAAAATTAAAAAGGTGAAGTAGTTATTCCATCAGGTAAAATTTTTCTTTTATCATCAAATGGATCTAATGCTAATTTATGTTCTTCTTTTAAATACATTTTATGTTTCTTTGAATTAAGTCTATAATTACATGCTGTTTTTATTTCATTATTAAATAATACATTTTTATAATCTTGAAATGTTATTTGATTAGCCACTGATGCCTTTGAAATTCCTTTTAATGTTTTATGTGTTTTAATATTATTAGTTGTGTTATAACGATAACATTTAGATTTTAAAAATATAGCTTCTGTTATGAAATCTTCATTTCCTTCTAATTCATCTTTTACTTTACATAAATCAGAAGGATGAATGATATCTTTTATTTTATTAATTTCTTCATCAAGTGTAGAATTATACGGTATTATTAATTCTAAGAAAACAGAATCGGTATCTGTAAAGTGTAATTTAATGTTTTTGCCATAAGCAGGTGCTAAATAATCATATATAAATCTATACATAAATAGTTTAGCTAATTCTAATATAGTGAATCCTATAAAATTAAACTTATCATGTTTTACGCTGATTCGACGTAAATGTACAGCACATAGTTCATCACTAAATCTAGTAGTTCTTTTATATGTAGGTTTCCTTGTTAAATTTTGAAACCTATCTTTATCATAAACTATTTCAATATTTTGTCTATTACGCACATTTTCTAAAGTCTTACCATAAAATGCATTATTCATTACTTTGAAGAACACGTTTCCAAAATCATCTTTATTTCTTTTAGCTATTTTACGTTTTTCAATATTGAACTCTATATAATCTTTTAACCACCTAGATTTTCTATACACTAGTTTCCGGTGAATTTTTGTGAGAATCATTCCATGATCTAAATACCAATCTAGCATTCTTCCTTCAACAACATACTTTCCTTTATTGCTTTGTGTTAACATAAGTTTTTTTGTTGGTCTGTATTTCTTAGGAATTATAGATTTTTGATAATCTGAAAAATCTTCTATATTGGGAATTTTGTTTTCGGGACAGAAAGGAAAATATTTTGTTTTATCTTTTATTTCATCAGGATATACTAAATCAACTTCATATATATAACCATGATTATAATTTTCATCATATGTTTTTTGATAATCAAGAATATTACACCATGACATTTCACCTGTTGGTAATTCTTGTATCATGCAAGAAGAATGTAAACTATTAAAATCATAATATAACAAATAGTTTTCTCTCATGAATTCATCAATTGCATTTTCACGTTCTACTCCTTCTCGCTTCGTTCGAAAAATTTCTAATATTTTTTCTTTTTCTTCTGGAGATAAAGGTTTCATTATTCCATAATCATCAGGATTTACTTTTTTATTGTAACACTGTACATAACGATTACCTAAAACTGATGAAACTCCACCTCTAATTCCAGATTCAAAAAATAATAATTTATCATATGTATTTTCTTTATAATGTTTAAGTTTAACATTTGTATGTTTTAATCCTGCTAACCATGTTAAACCTGGTGTAGAATAACAATAACATGGATCTATTCCGTAATATTCTAAACACATGTCACGAAAGTTTTCGAAAAGATCAGCTAGTATTAATACATCTATCTGAAGATATTTCATTGTATAATCATACATTATTTTACAATTTAACTCTCTCCAATTCTTTTCAGCTTCTGCATAATCTTCTTCAGATAATTGTGATTGTTTTAATGTTGATTTAAATTTATTTATTGGAGGAAGTTGTTTTTCTTCCATAATTTTATTCACAGAATTAAAATCAGTCTTCGACTGTGAACCACAGGTTTTATCTCCAGTTATATATTCATACGGAAATATGCCTTTTAAAGGTTTTAAATTATATTTATTTAATATTTTACATTGTTCAGGTTTCAAAGTTTTTCCCATAACATCTAATGAATAAGGAGTAAAAAATCTAAATGCATCTAAAATTCTAATACAACCTAATTGCATTGAAAAATATTCTTCTTCTGTTTTACATAGTACATTTATTTGTTGTTGTTGTAATTTTTCAGATGAAAATAAATCTTTCATTACTAGATGGAAATCATATTTAGAACCATTGTAGAAATATAAAGGAACAAAGTTATATTTAAATTTATTAGCATTAAGATTACAAGAATTATGTGCTGCACCTCTATATAATCCATTTAGATGATCATGATCTTTTACCTTATCAAGATATCTACCTCTGCCATTTTTATAATTTTTTGTAAATTCTTTTCCACAGTAATAACATTTTGTTTCATTAACAAAATTAATTTTTTCTTCATCCGTTAATGGCATCATTGGTATATTTGTTTCAAGCAATTGTGAAAAATAATTTTATAATTCTTCTACTTTCTTTGTAAACATTTCTGAACTATCTTCACCATAGTATTGATAATATTCTGATTTAAATAATTCAGGATAATTTGAATGAATGTACATTCCCCAACATAATGGTTTTTGTTCAAATAAATATTTTTCTTTACTTTGTTCAGCTTCACTTTTTTCAGAATTATCATTTTCAGAATCGGGCGAAGCCCTGGAACTTTCCGTTCGATTTTGTGTCATATTAACATTATATGCTTCAAAATCACAATAAATAGTAAAGGGTACTTTATTTTTCAAATACCATTTATTGTATTCTAAATAATCATCTTTAGGAAAAGTATTTTCAACTGCTTCATTTTGTTGACAATTCTCCAAATGTCTATTCATTTCTTCTTTAGTTCTAAAACTTGTCATACATTGAAGACAAGGAAAATTTGTATTATCTGAAGTTTTTGTAAATATAGAAACATCTTTACACAATATAAAATGACCATGATGATATAAAATATTCGCTTGTGCTGGTTGTTTTGTTTGTTTTAATTTTTCAAATTTAGCTTTATATATTTCATGTGTTTCATCAATTTGTCTTTGTAAATCTTCTTCAGACTGTTGATAATTTTGATTGAATATTTTCAGCTGTTGTTCATATTCATTATTATATTGTTCTTTATATTGTTGTTGACATTTTTTTAAACATTCATTTAATTCTTTATTTTCTTCATTATTTAATTCTTTATTGTCTTTATTATCTTTATTTAATTCTTGAATCGTTTCTATCTTATTTTGATATTTATGGCCATATTCTTGTACTAATATTTTTGTTTGTTGTTGATAATCTGTTTTACATTTTTGTAAACTTTCATTTAAATTTTGTAATTTTTGTTGATATTCTAAAGATAAAGATAGATAATCGGAATCATAATCATAATTATACTTACGTCCTTTATAATTATTATGATTAATCATTATTGGTGATAATCTTTTAACAATTTCAAATTTTTCAGTACATATTATATTTCCTTGGTAAAAAATATTATGATGCATGTAATTTCCTCTATCATTATATACTATTTCTGATTGACATAAATTTTAATTATTCAAATAAAATTTTTTTGAATCTGAGTAAAGTGGAGTAATTTTACCAATAGAAACATAATTCACATTTAATTCAAAAACATTTACTTCAATTAAATTTTTATTCTTTTTATGAAACTTTATTAACCTATTATAATCATATGGAAATTCATGTAAGCCATCAGAGAGATCAAATTCCTTTATGTATTCTTCTTTATTATAATGACTTAGTCTCTCTTTGTGATATTCTGCAGGATGTAAATGTGCTATAATACTCCACAGAAAACAATAATCATCTTCATTTTTTATGTTGATTATTATTATTTGTGGTGAACTGAAAGGTAAAGGAACATAACTACCACCAGTATTATTTTTATATTTATCAATTACTATTTTCTTAGATAGTATTTTAACAAATCTCCAACCAGATTCACGTAACTGGGCTTCAATTATACAATTTTCTAATTTAAGTATCATTTGTACAAATATGGGTTGTATATCATTTACATTATGAATTTCTTGTGAATTTGTAAAATGTCCTTGTATTATTTCTTCAGGAATTCCATCAGGTCCATTTTTTGTATAAAGTACTTCTACATTCATATAACATTTGAAAGATTTCTTAAATATTTTGAAAAAGTTTGTTAATACATTATAAAAAGTTCCATCGGTTTCATTATGTTCAACCGATTCATTAAATAAATATTTTATATCTGTTACCGCTTCATCGGTTTTTTTAGTTTCATCAAATTCATCTATTTCGTTAAATTCATCAGTATCGCTAAATAAATATCTTCCATCTGGTACATGTTAATCTTCACTTTTAAAAACTTTTTTATATTCCGAATGTGAATAATCATCAAACATTTTTTTAACTTTTATATCAGTAGGTAATGTTTCTAGATAGTTTTTATAACTATTTAATTTTAATATATTTCCTTCATCAACTCCTTCTACATTTTGTAAATGCAATTTACTATTTAAATGAGATTGATAACTTCTTTTTGTTTGCAACTTTTTTTACATAAGTTACAATAGAACTTGGTATTTTCCATTTTTTTATTTTTCAAGGAAAAAATTGTGTTTTAATTTTAGATATAAACATTCTAATAACAAGGTCTTGAGAGTTATTATATATTATTATATATTTCACGTTCTTTAGTTATTTTATTTTCTTTATCATATTAAGTTTTATCATATTAAGTTTTATCATATAACGTTTTATCAAAAGATAATTTAAATTTATTTTCACTAACTATTGATTCTTCATCATCATCATCAATTGATTCTTCATCATCATCATAAATTGTTTCTTCAACATCATAAATTACACTTTTTGGGATTGGATACCATTCTCTTATTGGAATATCTAACTCTAAATTACATCTTTTATCTGATAATAATATAATAGAGAAGTATATTGGTCTTTGTTCTCTTTTGGAAAATTTAATAACACCACCATAATCTGAATCACTTTTAGTTTTTATTAAAGATGATAAAATTTTAAATTGATTACATGTAAATCCTAATTTAAATTTTGTAGACCCGACACATAGTTGTCGAACAGTATCTTCAACTATACCATCATTATTATTTTCAATTGTAAGAAAATGAAATTTAGATAAATTTTGATTATATGTAGTATTAATATCATGTACATCAGTATGAGATATAAATTTTTCTTCACTTAAATTTTTATAATTACTAATATTTTTATAATCTTTCTTACCATTTACACCATTTTCAGATGTTTCAGAATCATCATCTATATTATCATCATCTATATTACTATCATAAGATTTTTTAAAATCGGGCAAAGCCCTAGAACCTTCGGTTCGTTTATTATGATTACGATTATGGACATTGTTAATAGTATAAGGTGTTGTCCACATATAAATTTTTTCTTGTTGAGCTAAGCCATTTATGTAAGATTTTAATAAATTAATATTTAAATTGGAATACAATCCTATATATGTATCATCATCATATCTTTGCGGCATTTCTAATGTTTCTTGTTTATAAATTGTATCTCTATAATATACTTGACATAATAATTCTTCGTTATGCTTTTTACTCTCGATATGAATATTATATTGGTTTTGTTCATCAACAAATAATCTAATTTTTTCCTTTGAGAAAGATTTTAATTTTTTAACTAATTCTTTAATATTGATATAATAAATAATTTTAGTTTCTATCCAATCAGTATTACTAATTGGTAATACTGCTCTAATAAAACCATAAACATTATTATGACCAATAATAACCATATTTTCTTTATTTAATTCAACATAAGCTACATCATTATATTTGCTTACAATCTCCATAAATTTTATAAACGGGTCTCCCGTAAATAAACAATAGTTAGTTTCTATAGAAGGTAAACCTTTTGTTTGTTCTCTAAATATTTCGGCTTGTAATTGAAATAAAATATTAACATCTATACATGGATTTGTAATAGTATTATTATTATTATTATCAAAACATTTATTTCCAAATCCCGTTGATCTCGTCGAATAAGAAGAACAGGATGATGCGGACGAATATAATTTTTTTAAATTTGCTTTTTCCATTTTTTTATTTTAATTAGAAAAATTTTTATTTTTTTATTTTTATTAGAAAAAAATTTATTTTTTTATTTTTATTAGAAAAAATTTTATTTTTTTTTTCTCATTACATAAAAAAATTACTTTTTTATTGTTTTAAAAATGATGATACCAAATGTTGGTGGAGGTGCATATATCCCGAATAGTCGTGAATTAGAAATAGAGATAGAAAATTATATCATGAAAACTGGAGACGTTTTATCTGGTCCATTGCATCTTTCTATTCTTCCGCAACAAAATACAGAGTTAAAAAATAAACAATATGCTGATACACAAATCAATGACTTAAAAGAAAAATATATAAACGATGTTTTGGTTCCAATTATGAATGAATTAAAGTTGCTTAAACTTAATGACAAATCATTAAACGAAAAATTATTAAAACTTGATAAAAAGGATAGAGAGCTAGAAGCAGATATAGCAAAACTTTTTAAAAAGATTTCAGAACAATCAAAAATTTTAATATTACTTTCTATAAATTTAAAATCTGCAGTCATTAAAAATAAACATCAGATAAAAATGTTAAAAGAACAATTAGAAGATGAAATAGAAAAACTACCTCAAAGAATTTAAAAAAATTTAAAGAAGTTACAAACTACATTCCAAAAAAGTGTTGATGAATTGAGTTCTAAAATTACTCAACAAATGAAAAAGATGAATAGAATAATAAATGAAGTAAACTCACTTAATCAAAAAGTTGATAAAATGAAAACTCTTAAAATCAATTTAGAAAATGAATTAAAGAAAAATTTACAAGAAAATTCTAAAGAAAATAAAGAACAGTTAGATGCTGTTAAAAGACAATTAGATGTTCTTAAAATTAAGTTAAATGCACTTAAAACGGCATTGAAGATTAATCAGCAGAAAATGCAAGTTAATAGAAAGGAAATTAAAGTACATCACACGCTGCTTGACGCAATGGATAAAGTGCACCAGTCAATTAATAAAGTTATCTCGAAGTTGTTGTCCATTCACAAACGTAAATCTTGATCGACGAAGTCTTGGGTTTCTAACCTATCGGAGCGAAGCTCCTCGAGGCTTTAGCCGATCGGACCAAAGGTCCTCAGGTTACTAACCAATCCTAAACGTAAATCTTAGCGCAAATATTAACGTAAATGTTTTTTCCCAAAAGTCAAATTTAATCCTAAAAAATGCCTATAATTTATAAACACAATCTTAAACATTTTGCTTCAAATCAAAGAATTGCTCATGAACCACGTATGAATCCTGTTTATCATTATGATAATAGAGAAACAGTCGGAACACAAAAGTTCCTAGGCACAGCAGGTGCCGTTCACACGGAAGGAGCTGGGATCTTCTCTGGTATTGGAAGTATCGTTAACTTAATTAAAAATAATAAAGATTTGATTACATCTGCTGCAAAAGGAGCAGCTGCTATAGGTAGTACAGCTAGTGCAATATCAAATGCTGTCAAGTCTCAAAAGGAATTAAAACAACTAGAAGCTATTCGTAAACTTAGGAATGATTCCGAAGAAATAAAAAAATTTAAAAAAACTTTCAGAGGAAACAAAAAATAAAATTGCTAACATAGGTATTGGAGAAACCTTGAGGAGCGGAGCTCCGTCTGATAGTAAACATAAGAAGAAATCAGGCGTAGCCATAAAACGTTCAATTGAACCTACGGTTCGTTCAATTGAAGAAATAAGAGGAAATGGCGTGAGCAGCAACCTTCGGTTTAACCAGCAAAGCTGTAGCGGAGCTGGTCTAGCAAAATTCTAAAATTATGTTTTTTAGTAAAATTTTTTTAGCAAAATTTTCTAAGCAAAACTTTTTTAGTAAAATTATTTTAGTAAAATTATTTTAGCAGAATTTTTTCTGTGTGTGAGAAAAACAAAAAGTCAAATTATTTTTTATAAAAATGTCTTCGCTTATCGAAAATAAATTTAGATTAGACGATCCTCCGTTCGTCAGTTGCAATCAAAAAAAGAATGACTATATAAGAATTGCTATGAATCCCGGATCTTCCAGTAGAGTAAATACTGGAGGTGATTTAATTTTTGAAGTTGATAATCAGCAGAGTTATATATATCTACCTGATTCATTTTTACACTGTGAATATTCTTTGTATAGTGATGCCAATTTTACAACACCATTACCAGATACCGATAATATTGCACTAGAGAATAATTTTTTTCCAAGATCACTTACACAAATGCGTTTAGATGTTGCAACTCAAAATATAGAAACAATAAGTGATTCTCCAAGTGTAATTGATACAATGCTTAGATTTGTAACAATTGGTGAAAATAATAAAAAGTATGAAATCGAAGGTTGGTTTCCTGATACTAATGATGGTATAATTGTTGATGATTTAACTCACGCTGGAACAGATGCAGCAGGAATTGCGACAGATGTAGAAAATATTGCAAAACATTTAAATAAAACAAACATTAGTGCATATAAAGAAAGACGTGAATTTAACAAGAAAAGTAAACAGACAGTAAATTGGTCATTGTCTCCATTATTCGGTTATTTAGATTATGATAAAATATCATATCAATTAAAATTTAAGTTAATAATTCATCGTACAGCAAATAATGAATTAATCTTTTTTGGTAAGACTGGAAAAAAAGCATATTTAAAAATTGATAGACTTGAATGGTGGATTAAGCATATTACTCCTAGTTTAGAGATTGAAACAGCTATTGCAAAAAGATTAAATACTAACAAACCAATTCCAGTAAATTTTCTAAAGCGTACTGCTAGTTCAGTAACTTTTTCCGAACAAAGATTTAACTGGCATTTTACTAGAACTGCGAATACTCCAAGATATTTATTGCTAACTTTTCAAAGAAATAATTCTCCAAGTTTTGATAAGAACAACAATCTTTTTCATATTAATACAATTCGCAGTTTACAAGTTTCATTAAATCAAACCCGATATCCAATTGATCCATGAAGATTCGATGATACCAATAATCAATTTATGGAAGGATATGATTCTTATCGAAATCTTTGTATAGAATTTGGAGTTGAACCACAATTAACTCCTGGAGATTGGAAACATTTATATCCTGTTTTCTGTTTCGATTTAAGTGCACAATCTGAAGATATTATCAAGACTGGTTGTGATGTAACAATTAATATTGAAAAGAAAGATTCCACAACTTCATTGATGGCTTATGGTTTATTGCTAGAAGATGTAAAATATTCTATTGAAATTCTTAATGGAAAGATGGCTAGGATCGGTTAATAACCTGAGGACCTTTGGTCCGATAGGCTAAAGCCAGAGGAGCTTCGCTCCGATAAGTTAATTAAAATTTTTGTTAACTTAAATTTTTTTTAGTAATTAGTAATAAAAGTTTTTTGTAGCTAGAATAGATTAAAAATTCCTAATTTAAAATTTATTCATAACTAGAATAAATTTAAATTTTTGATAACTTAAAATTTTTTTATTAAAAATGTCGCAAGCGAAAAGTAATAATAATAAATCTGTTGAATTAAAATTACGTAATATTGTTGACAAAAATACCCCTAAAACTATTACGATTAATAAAAAAAAGTATTACATAAGTAAACCAATGATAGAAAATATTCAATTACAAGAAGAAAAGAATGGCGGGATTCTCCCATTAATTCCACTAATAATAGGTGGCATAGCAGCAGCAGGAAGTGTTGCAGGTGGGACAGCTGGTATTGTCCAAGCAGTAAATAAAAATAAATCAGAGAAGGCAGCATTAGAAGAACAAAAACGACATAATAGAGAGTTAGAGAAAGTTGCTAGGGGTGAAGGAGTAGTAGATAATTTTATTAGTAAATTAAAATTAGTTGATGAAGGAAAACGAGTTCTTAAAAATATTCTCCACAATGTTGATGATTTAATTGAAATTAAAGAAACTAAAGATGGTTCTGGAATATATCTAAGTCCTAGTATGATTCGGTAATAACCTCAGGACCTTTGGTCCGATCCGGTAAAACATTTATTTTATCTTTTAAAATGAATTCTACAAATTCCGAAAATTTAATTAAATTAAAAATTGCTATTTTAGATTTATTGAATTATCTATTAAACAAAAATAAAAACTCAAACTGTCAGCATATTGGAGGTGACATACAAAAAACATTAGAAAACTTTCCTGGATTTATTTGGAGTAAATATTCGAAAGAAAAACATCTTCCTGGTCATTCATATACCGGTCCAGGAACTCGATTAGATATAAGACTAAATGAGAATAATAATCCGAAACCAGGTGAAGAACCAATAAATAGAGTAGATGCCGCCGCTTATAGACATGATTTAGCTTATCGAAATCATGATCTAAGTTCTCGACATGCAGCTGATAAGAAAATGATTCAAGAATTAGATAATATTCAAAATCCTACATTTAGAGAAAAAATTGAAAGAATGTTTGTTAAGAAAGCTTTACAAGCTAAAATATTATTCGGTCAGGGTTTAAATGAAACGACAGCTAAGCTGTCTGAGAGCAACGCTCGAACTTATGCCTCCGAAATTCATAAAGAATACAGAAGGCCTAAATATTTATTGAAAGTAAAAGTATTTAATAAGGATCATATTTGGAGTGCTGATCTCATTCATATGCCGAATGAAAAAGATTATAAATACGCATTGACCGTTATAGATTTATATACACGATACGCTTGGGTAAAGCCTTTAAAAAATAAAAGTGGTCTATCAGTTAAATATGCGTTTGAAGAAATCTTTAAAGAAAGTAAGAGAAAGCCAAAAAAATTGTTTGTTGATAAAGGGTCGGAATTTTATGACCGAAACGTTCAGCCACTATTTGAAACTGTTTATTCAACTGAAAATGCAGGGAAGGCCGTAGTGATAGAAAGATTCAATCGGACGTTAAAAAAAATTATTCAAGAAATTTACTGAGCAAAGAAATCAGAAATGGTTGAAGATATTACCAGGAATTGTAGAAGAGTACAATAATAAAGTTCATTCAGGTATTGAAGAAACCCCAAAGAATGCTTCTGACGACCCTGATTTAATACGAAAGAAAATATTCGAGAATAATTATTCGAACGAAAATAATAATTTGAATGAGAGTAATCCGAATTTGCAGAATCTTAAGCCGAAATTTAAAATTGGTGATAGAGTTAGAATATTTAAATATAAGAATAAATTTGAAAAAGGCTTCGTCGGATACTGGACTAAAGAAATATTTGAAATTTGTAAAATAAACCAAACTTATCCGATTACTTATGAAATCAAAGATTTAGATAATGAGGATATCAGAGGCCGTTTTTATCAAAACGAATTACAACGAACTGATTTTTAATCATCATTATCATTATTAATATTATTATTATTATTAGGGAATGAAATTCCCTTGTTAGGCGTAGCCATAGAACCTACGGTTCGTTCAATTCTAACATAATATCAAGAAATGGTACCCTTTTTGTAATTTAAATAAAACATAAAGACATAATTGACCACAGTAAGTAGTTCCCGATTTTTGAATTTGAAATGTATTATAAATTCCATTGCCAAGTAATTTTTTAACTTCGTTTGTAGGTGGAAGTCCATAAGAGTCGAACCAATAGTTCTCAGCCTCCGGGCGGTCGAAATAGTAATTATCTCGATATTTATTAAAGATACCTGCAGACCAATGTATTCCTTTTTGGTCTGACTTATGAAGATTTGTTATGAAATTTATAGTTATAACTTTGTTCCGGGAACTGACGGTTGCTGTTGGCTTATTTTTTAGGAATTGTAATTCGTCTCTCATTAGAACATGAAAATTCTTTATTCCTAATTCATTTGCGATTTTCTTTAGGTCGAAATTTGTCGTGGTTTGCGTTTCATATAATTTTAAAAACTCCTTTATGTTGCTCATTTTATAATTAAAAAATTTCTTATAGGGACCCCTAGAAGTCAGAAGGGAGGGGGTATTGATTTAAAACTGTTCTCTAATGATGACTTTCTTTACTACTTAGTCAGAAGGGGGGTATTGATTTAAAACTGTTCTCTAATGATGACTTTCCTTACTACTTATTCGATTTTGAAATGATTTAATTTAATCTAAATTAAAACGTTACATTATTACATTTTATTTTTATGAACTCTCATTAAGAGGATATTGTTTGTTTTATCTGTATTAAGACAATGGCAACATCTGTTACCACATTTCTCAAACCGCATGATTGTTTTAGGGGATCATACGGGTTGTGCATTCATAACATGGCGTTAATAGCATAAAAGCAATCTATTAATTCATTCTCTGCTTTGAGGGAATATTCTGTTGTTATAGCAATCATTCAATACAATATCGCAGTATCGATAGCCGAGACCAATTGTCGAGCCAAAACCGCAACTTTTCTGGTTTTGGTCGGTAGTTTAGTTTTGGATCTGGCTCGCGTTATGGCCGATGAAATGATTTACAATGCGGTGCAATTTCCTCATTGTCATTCAAGTACATTTAATCATACGCGTCATGTCATACCCGTATGTTGTCAAGCAAACTTCATACACCTACAATGCCGCTTTGCTTAGATCACCATTCATAATTTTCACTTGCTATTTAAACACGCACAATTCATAAAACGTGACACATTACAATCTTAGTTTAAATCTTATCATCACAATGGTTGGATCGACTGAAAGATCTGCTCGATTGGAGACAAAGCGGAGAAGAATTCGGAGCGGAGAGCACAAAGTAAAATATTCTTACACTTGGATATGAGAAGAATTTTTGAATACATCGGAGACTCACACATCAATTATAGGACATGATTTAAGAGTGAGAAAAAATTGTAATTCTCAAATTTGAAATTCTCAAATTTTATGATTTTCGGTGTCCTGGAACGGTCATGATTTTAAGGGTGAAATGTCATAATCACAAATTTGAGATTCTTAACTTTTATGATTTTTTCGGTATCCTGGAACGGTCATGATTTGAGCGAGAAAAATTCACAAATTTTGAGATTCTTAACTTTTATGATTTTCGGTGTCCTGGAACGGTCATGATTTTAAGGGTGAAAATTGTAATTCTCAAATTTGAGATTTTGAAAAATTTGAAAATTGGGTATTTTTAAAAACTTCCAAATTTATGAATTTAGGTCTTCATAACCTGAAAAAGGGTTCAAATTCATGAATTTATGTCGTTTTAAAAATGCCATTTTTTGAAAAAATGGTACTTTTTGAATGGACTAAATTCATGTATTTAGGTCTTAATAACCTGAAAAAGGGTTCAAATTCATGAATTTATGTCGTTCTTAAAGATACTATTTTTTGAATTTTATGGTGTCCTGGAACGGTCTTTTGCCCATTACTGAGCACCAATGCGATAGTGGTAAAGAAAGCTTTTTACCATCCCATATCTCTCTATATGGAGCATCATTGTCGTCTCTCGCCTTCCATTCCTTGCTAAGGGGAGTAGGGATGTCCATATTTGACGTTGCAAACTCTTCAATAATATCGAGTTGGCGACGAATGTATGGATTCACAGGAATGACTACGTAATCCCCATACTGATTGTTCAATATCTTCACTTCAGTGGAAGGAATCATTCCGTTTGCAATACTATACTATGATCGTAATAACGTATGGCTTGTCTAAATTTACGCTGTAGTGGGGTAGGATTATGTACCTTTGTTGTCTCTTCTACTGGCCTCAACATAAGACGATCTGATTGTAGAGATCCTTGTAACGTCTGAACACTATCTTGTCCTGTAAATTTAGTAGATGTAGTAGATGCCTGAAAATAAAGGAGATGCCATTAAGTTAACACTCAAGGAAGGAGAGGAAGGAAGGTTCTGACTTACCATTTCAGATGGATAATATAATAGGAATGTAGAGGGAGAACGTGCGTCCGATACTTGTGCGACACAAAGATAGAATGATTGTCACTCTGAAAACCTCATTATTTATAGAGAAATGTTGGATTCTCATTGGATGTGCTCCTCAATGGCCAATGACATCAAGCTGATTCCAAATCTAGTCTCAGTTTTCTCGTCCGATGCTTCGTTCACCCGCTGGAGCCCAAAACACAAAACTCAACTTCTGACGGCTCTCCAACATGACCAAACGTCTCAGTGTCACTCACAAGCCTCAGCAAAGGAAGGTAGGGCCAAACTGTGCTCTCCAATGACTTTGTGGCACTCCTAGCTTTCAAACGAGCTATTGCACGACTTTCTACGATCTCTAGAACCAAAGTTGGAAGAAACGCTGCCGAGGGGGGGGGTCGAAGTTCATTGTTGTTTGGCCTACGACTTTGGAAACAAGTCCCCTACACCCAAAATTGGCCAAAAAGCTCAAATCTGTCGTCCATTCTCACGTACGAGGCTTCGTTTAGCCGCTACAGCCATTTTCTCACTCAAAAACCCTCTGACGGCTCTCTAACATGACAAAAAGTCTCAATGTCACTCACAAGCCTCAGCAAAGGAAGATAGGGCCAAACTGTACTCTCCAATGAATTTGCAGCACTCCTAGCTTTCAAACGAGCTATTGCACGACTTTCTACGATCTCTAGAACCAAAGTTGGAAGAAACGCTGCCGAGGGGGAGGGGTCGAAGTTCATTGTTGTTTGGCCTACGACTTTGGAAACAAGTCCCCTACACCCAAAATTGGCCAAAAAGCTCAAATCTGTCGTCCATTTTCACGTACGAGGCTTCGTTTAGCCGCTACAGCCATTTTCTCACTCAAAAACACACCTAAACCACACCTACACCCAAGAAACTCAACATGTCGACGCAGAATTTCATCACTTAGCCTAATCTGAACACAAAACAACCATACAAGCACTCCTACACACCAAAAACATAGACCGCCGCCCAAGAACAACTACGACGGTCGACCACGACCCACCCGGACGGTCGACCCAGAACCACAACAACCCAACTCAAGCTCCAGAGGGAGGGGCGCTGTGCGCAGTTTGGAGGATTCCTTACTACTTACATAGAGTAAGTATATTTAGGTAGAGTGGCAACTCAGCATTTATTAAATCCCCACCCAATATGTTTACACTTTCGATTTCATAAAATGAACTTGACACGAAACCCAGAACCTCATGTGAGATATTCGAATTTTTGCACTTTTGGAGAAATGTGCACGAATTTGACTTACTATGACAGCAATAAAGAAGAAAGAAAGATAATTTGCAAATCCTCCGCATCATGGTAACCTTGAGAGGTAACATGCTATATTGTATTAGCAATTCGATGGCTTACTGTAATAAGATTGTTTTGTTAAGGGTGATTCAAAAAGTACCTGCTACTGAAAGAGCAAAAGCATCATGATAAAGAAAATGATCTTTAAAAGGTGTAAATGGGTCAACATTACTATTCAGCACTATTCAGATTCAAGAAAAGACCTTGTGAATCACAAGATCATATCGCTGAAAGTTGAATTAAAAACATGACATCTCAGCCAAGAAGCTTTCAATGAGATCTCAACTTTCCCTTGAAGACTTCCAGGGACTTGCATTATAGTGCAGATAATGAAATTTCCTTATTATCAGCTTAGTTTCGGTTGAATTATGATGCTTATTAGCAAATATTCATTCCTCAACATGATTGCTCAACATGATCGTTGTTAACACAAGTTTAGCTTTGGAATGCTTTGTTTGTATATGCAACGAGTGACAGCATCAAGCCCATAATGTGGCAATTTCGCAGAATATTTCTTTCCATTCACATTCACTGCAGCATGTTTGTGATTCGTAAACTAACTACAGGCATTTGCTCCTTTTCGTACAATCTGAGTCACTGTCTATGCTTCGCATCAACTATGTTTTCCTGACTTCACATTTGATTCTGATACCTGCTTGATTGAAATATCTCAACGACTTTTTGCGGATTGGCTATGTCATTTTCAGAAAATTTAGTATTTTTTTCTGTCTGTGTTCTGTCATGCTTGCCTCTTCCTTGTTTTTATATATGTGCAATAAGAGATTCATATTTTATTTTCATATTACATTTCTGTATAATGAGCTAGTTGGATGAATCTGTTATTGCACCTACACTAAAGTAGCGAGGAGGTAGCTAATCACTATTAGGTCAGTAAGATGGAATTGGAACCATACTTCCTCTATCATTAGATGGAAATTGTAAAGAGTATTAAAACCAGGGCTGTGGAGCCGGAGCCGAGCCGGAGCCGGAGCCGGAGCCTTAAGCAGCCGATGGTTTTGGTCGGAGCCGGAGCCGGAGCCGATTTATCACAAAGGCTCCGGCTCCGATAGTTTGAGCTTTGATATAAATCTAGAATTTTGAAAGTTATTAATTGGCATCATAAAAAAATTAAATCATTTGAAATCTAAAGATATGTCTTTTAAGTATACCAATGATCTGTCCTCCACGATATCTTTCTTTGCAGTTGCCGCCTTCTTTTGTATTATATTTATTATATATTTACACACATGTGTAATATTTTTTTATTGCATATGTTTCGTAAGACTAATTTCCATATTGACAACGTATTCTCCAGAATCCATTAATTTGAAGACTTGTTATATGCATGCTAACTAGATGATTGTAGATTCCTAGAGACAAGTCGCCAATCATTTATGTACACATTTCCAGTTCAGTCAGCAAAGATAATATAGCTACATTTCTTGCGCAATGTCTTAAATCTAATACGGTTACTATGTAGGCTATCATCTATCGGTATGGCTACTGGCAGAAGCTACTGGCATCTGTGACAATGCCAATTTCCTTAGATTGTATTGTAGGCTCTTGTGCAGTCCCCCCACCTACATTTTTCAAAACAATCGATTATTCAATTTGATCAATTTTGATTGGAGGGATAACTCTTCAAACTCACACGAATGACCTGACTACAAGTCCTCACATGGCTATAGCAGTAAGCGACCCAGCCACTTCTAGTAGCGCCCTATTATTTTAAAGATATCTCATTCACAATGAATTTCCTTTGACTTCAAAATTCAAAGGGTATATTTCAATGCGAAAAACCCGAAGTCAAATTACAATGTTGACTTGCTGACGAAGTTTGCGACCATGACATCGCAATTACCCACGTAGATTTTTACAACAGCACGGAATGCTTCACTCAAACCGGTGATGCTGAAACGGACATCCAATGGTGCTGCATCTTTTGACCAGAGAAAAAATGGGGGGGGGGAGGACTGCACAAGAGCCGTATCGTGTAATGATATTTCCCCAAATGTCATAGACCTGTGGATTTCAAGAATTTTCATTATTATTTTTTCCGTCTGTCAACACTTTATGCTGATATCATGCTGACTTATATGTAAACAATAAAAAAAGACTGAGACGCTCTCAATAAAGGCGCCTTTTGACCTCCCTTTTCTATTGTCTGTGACATTAAACCGCACGCGCATTTGAAAGCTAGCAAAGTAGATGGGATTTCTGCTCGGTGCTCGCAGTCAAATTTTTATTATGCATAGTAGCACCCTGCAACATACTGTGTGATACTCCGAGTTCAGTTTCATCAGCCTAACCATCATCAGAGGAATAGTGGTAATGTGTTATACATAAATTGAATATAATAATATACATGAATCATTGATGAATTATTTAGTGCAACTTTACGCCATAATGAAAAATACGAAATTAATATAATGTAAGTTAGTCCTTAATTTATTAAGTATGCTGCATAGAATTACAAAACTTGTCCTAAATTAGATATTTTTAATTTTTTTAAGTATAATTTTCAATTGTACATTTCTAGCCTACACTGCAATGAGGCTATGTAAATTACAATTTCTACAGATGATGAGTCGTGGGCTACCCACCGATCATATTATTCATGGACCAACAGACTATTGAATAAAGGCAATAACAAATAACAATAACAACCTAAGCTAGCCTATATACACTTTAATATTCAATAAAGTAATTGATATCTTTATTGATACGGTATATTTGGCTATATAGCCGATACCCTTTCCATGTTCGAGTAGATACAGGCCCTATAAGCTATTTAGAGGCATACGCTATCCAGTTTCATATTCAAGCTTTGTTAAAAAGCTTATACTACTATTCGGTCCCTGTGACGGCTAATTAGGTATATCATCATCACTCATGTGGTCTTATTTAATGTAGCCTCGTAGTAGACTGGTTGCAGGCTAGGCCAATTTATATTTAGCCAGTGCGGGAGATCTTTATCTAATTTAACCAATCCTGGCTATAACTTTATTTTATCTTTCAGAGATAGTCAATTCATGCAAAAATATATGACAAGTATGTTATTTGTCATTATATTAGGCTATTATCATTTTTATTATTAACTTAAGTCGTTGCTTGTTAATGAAAACTAATTTGATGAATGTAGCAAGCCTCTAAAGGCCACACCGTTATCCAAAAAACCCGTTCAACGGATCCAGGATAACCAGCATAGATAGAACCTGAATTTGAAGTCGGAGCCGGAGCCGGAGCCGAGCCGGAGCCTTTCACATCAGTGTCGTGGAGCCGGAGCCGGAGCCGATGAGATAACGCAGATAACTGATTGCCTCATTCTGATAGATATCGAAGCGTGAAGTGAGTCACTGAATTTTACAGTCTACTGCCCCGATCAGTGCAAATCAGTCAGCTTCTTCACGCGTCATCTGACAGATAAGTGAATAGTTATTCCATAGCCTTGGGGGATGTAGTTTCACTGAATAGTAATTGCTCCGTCAAATTCTTTTGTTTTTTGAAGATATATTGTCACATGGAGTTGATGCAGAAATGTCGGCTAATATCGGCACCACTGTCGATAGGCACCAAACAGCATTTTTTCAACAAGATAATGACTGAATAACCAGCATTTTATCATTATTGTCTAGTGTCTCATAAAATATCGTCTTCACAAGATTTGAATGTATCTCTTCATGAATTATTAGGACCATGCGTGGAAAATGTCGGGTAACATCGACAGTCAAAAGCAGTTTTCAGGCTCCCATGGTTGCATTTCTCGGTTTTGATATCTCTTCTTACTCGAATTTATTTATCGATCGATTTAATTTCTGATTTTAGGTGAAAAGTGAGGTATATAATGGTATTTGCATAATATCGACACATTGCAAGGCGACATCGACAGTTCCCTAAAAATGCGTCAAAAAAGGAGTTTTCATTCGAAACGATTATGAAACGAATTTTCACACATCCGTTGTCTCCTAAACCATCTGAAAATGCAAAACTTCATCACTCTCCGCTACGTTACATGCCTGCGTTGCATGCATGAAACCTGTGCAGATTTCTTCTTTAACGAAGTTGGATTCGCCTATCTAGACTGCTTTCAGTTTATGAAATTTCAACCAATCAGACAAGCTAAGAAACAACAGATGTGTAACATTTCGCTTCATACAATATATGTCTTTAGTCTGCTATACCTGGCAAAGCTTGACGCTTCTTCTTGGGACTGTCGATATTACCTGACAAAGTGTTGATATTATACGAACATCATTATAAATTTCTAAATACGTTGGCCATACCCGAGTTTGAATAATGGAGTTGATTTGTGCTAATAGCCTTGTGGGTATAAAATAAAATAAAAATACTCTACATAAAAATAGCACATAAATAAAAATACCGAACATCATTATAGTTTACACGGCTTGGTTTTCACCCAGAATCATAAGTTAGATCGATAAACTAACGAATTCGAGTAAGAAGAGATTACTTGGATATCACAGTTCATATCAAAACCAAGAAACAGCCGTGAGAGCTCGAAACCCCCTGTCAATGATACCCGATTTTACCCTTCCTTTGTAATGCATTGAATGCATGCTTCTTTTCCCACTCGTTACTCGTTGTTGGTTTGGTCTGACTTATTCCGCGGGGCTAGCGTACATTTACAAGCGCGTGTACCACAGTACACTCTGTAACTAGTTCTGGCCAAATATGAATGCATGAGGATGCCTTTGATGCCATCAATCTCATCAATGAATGAAATACAATGATTAATGATGCTATCTCATCTCTGTTGTTTTGCTATAATGATGATGTGATTTCAGCATGAGATAGTATCATTCAATCTTGCTTTGCTTAAATGTTTATGGATGCTTTGCAGCAAAAAAAATGTTTAAAAGCACATGTGCATGTAAGATTTTGCTTTATTTTTACATTATGACACATCGTCATTAGGTAGAAATTTTGTTGACATTGATTTGTGACCATTTTAGCTGACATCTTACTTCTATGCCTGCAATCACCTTTAAATCACCAGTACAAGCTGGCGCTTTTTACCGATGGGTGCGATTATGAAGTTGCATCAGAGCTAACACCGTCATCAGCTCAAAGTCAATCACCGTACCCACCAAAGAACCACTTTTACACTGTGGTTGACGGATTCGAACCATCGTTCGTGAGAGAATGAGCTGATGTTTCTTATATTTCATTTGAGGCAGTGTTGTAAACGGAAATTATTCCGGGGTGCTTCCGCAAAGTAGTATACTAGCCACTAGGAAATTGTATCCGTGAGCGCTTACTTTTGGGAACATATTCGTTGTTGTTGGGACCTAACTTCTAAGCAGTGGATTGGTGATTTGTTTCATGGAAAATGCTTACGAAAGTTTCTATTGCTAGAAACTTGTTTACAGCCTGGTCTAGATTTTATGAATATCCAGTATTCTTGACTGTGCTAAAATATATCGCATAATTGTGAGCGATTTTAATTTCTTTGTAAATATTTGATCTTTAATGCGCTGATCAAACTGAACATTAAATATCACATCTGCTAAAAGTACCTGTTATAGAAATAAAAAGCAAATTTGTTTCAGCAGTGACAATTTTTACGAATCATATCATCTTATTTTAAAAAGGCCAGTATGCAAATTAACTTGTGTGTGAAAGATAAATTCCACACGCTTTAGAATATTCATGTGTCAAATAAGATCTCAATACTATGATAAGTTATAAATAATAAAACGTCTATAATTGCGATACTCTATGCGATGATTAAAGCATTGGAAGTGATATAAAACGTCATAACAGTCACATAAGCCGTCATAACCGACATAGCAGCAAACATGACAATAGCACGAAACTTGTAAAATCAATCGAGGCTATTTGCAAATATCAAGTCAATTTTCGGTTGAGCAATCATTTAGTACAGCTCGTATTAGAAATATATCGACCGATTTGTTTCTTTTGAGCTAATTTATGCGAATAACTATTTTAGCTCAAGCACATGGATAAAAGGCTCCGCGCTAATGTGTTTTGAGCTGAAACTAAGTTGTCAATATTATTGTCATAGGTAAATGAAAATCTCAATAACATATCCCAATCGATGCAACTCACAAATACTAGTTAGAAATTTCAGATATCAAATCAAAATCACTTTCAACTATAGGCCTACCTACCTAGTTATCGATAGCCTAATAGTTGAATTATGTTTAATAAAGTCAAAGTAGTAGTTGTAGTAGAAACAAATGTTTCATTGTATATTTACAAGAAATAATCTACCGGTACTTCAAAAAGCATATCTCTTCTAAATTTATAACCGCAAATAAAAGAATATTTTTCTGAGACCTTCATACGCGCAGATTCCGCGCACTCGCACCTCAAACCCCTCATCCGCGCAGCTGTGGGGTGGCAACGCTGCTAGTTGCATGCAATCATTGACAAACGCAATTATACAAATCCTGAGAGGATAAAGTTATCGGAAGATGAGTGATATGATAATTAAGTAATGTTGACTTATAGTGTCGATCATCTTTGGTAGTTTATATAAAACGATAAACTATTATCACCAACTGCTGAATACAGATAGACATGGACGCATCACGGGATTTCCCTCATTTGCTATAGAAGGTCTGAATGACGATATATCAATGTGATTATTATGATATTAATATGATAATCATCAATCATATATTCTGATTCAGAATTGATAGAATCCAAGTATCACAATAAAAACGACATTACCTGTCTATCAATTACCTACAAAAGCCAGCAGATAATGCCGAAAGCAATTTCTGTTGAATTTGACTGCCTGTGAGCCTACTTGAGGTAAGAAATTGAAAATTTGCTGAGCAGTGGTCAAAATATGAAAATCATTCAAGTTGCAAATCGCAATTTTTAATATGAATAATTGTAGGTGTGATAATGTAACAGTCACGAGGCGAACGAGCTTTCTCAGCTTTCTTTGCCTATACATTGGTCATCGAAATCGGTGAATTATGAATGAAATAGTGATATTGGAATCTCACAGACACATGTCGCATGTCATGATTTGAAAAATGAGAACATGTTGTAATTTTAATCAAAATCTAAGGATCAATCTTTCTTTTAACCCCCATTGGAAATAAGCACTTATTTGAATTATTGACAATACAGACAAACCACCGTGTGAACGAAGACATCGAAACAACACTGGGTTCGTGATTCGAACATCAATGAGAAAATGATTATGCTTGAATTACATCATAATTCACACATCTTTGTAGATACTTTGAAAAAGCGATCATGTGAAAATATACACTTCATTATACAAAATTCAATCTATTTGGCAAAATCTTTCAAATCTAACACTATCAGAGCAGCAACAGTGTGACCATCAAGAGCGGGTCTGGCATAAATTGATCCTTTTTGAAACCAATCAGCAATACGGACCGAATACCACATTGAAATTCCTTTCATATCAGCAAGTCTTTGGGTATATTTACTCGAAGAAGTAGTGACAATGCGACTGAAATCATGTTTTCCGCTATGATTTACAATGAAAGGGATTGTTACTTGTCCAAGGAGTCTGTTGCCCGCGTGATTTGGATCAGTTCCAGCCATATGAACTCTCATTGTATCATTCACTGGAAAGTTTGATATCGTAAAACCATTGAGTATTGCATAGCGAGTCTCCAGATGTTCTTTTAAGTGATTTTTCATTCCGAAATGTCTGTGTTTGTGCATAAGTTCATGAATCGGACCAGAGTCATAACGACTCTTTGTAAAATCACCGTTTATGGAAAACGAGCAGATTTCACCTCCAGAGTTCTCAATAACTGTTGAATGACCTTCAGGAAGAATGTTCGTGAGAATGCAGTCAGCGACTTCTTCACATTCCCGCAGCGTCGTATCTGTTTGGGAGATCAGGACTCCCTACAAACCAAAAAGAAGTTGATTCAAATAGTTGCTACGTTTCGTGAATCACAGAAATAAATTGTTTGGATAAAGTTGACTAGAATGGTCATTGACTCAAGGTTGCGACACCGTCAAGGGAACCAAGTAAACTGATAACTGATAAAAAGGTTAGATTTACACATGTGACTGATATTAATCCAATCATATATTGTTGTCGACAAGTGTTTCTGCGAAATGCGTAGTGCGTGCGATTTACGCTCGCATGTACCACTGTTGTGTAGCATGAAGCTTCACTTTCAATTCTACATGTAGAGGTTTCATTGTTATGAATTTCTATGCGTTGAATGCTCTTTAATTAGATGTAACGTGGCATTTAGGTCAAATTTCAATATTCACATCTGCACTTCACGAATGTACATGTAGCCTTATTCAATTTCTAATCCTAGAGCCTATAACATTTTTTTAACATAACACAAATTTACGGAAAGCAATGCTTCATGCAAGTAGGTCATTGACCTGAATTTCACTGATAATCCTGTAGTAAATCATTGAAAGCACCTCATTTCGCCCTACTAAGGGACCAATGAGCTTGACCTTCAGTTTCATATATCGTCAAAGCATTGCATAGTCGCAAAGGGAGGTTGCTTTGGGAATTTCATGCAGATTGTGTATGATACATCTGATGCCGTTCCGTTCATTAGTCGAGGAGAAATTTAACTCAGAAGGATGAAGGGTGGGACACGGGTGGTATACTGGGAATGTCCAAGGAATTCAAAGAACAAAGTGGATTTTGCTTCCTAATAGGAGTTATGACATCAACAGATTTAAGAAGAAATTCCTGACCAAAGTGTTTAAATATGCCCCATACGCTCAATTTTACACGTGTGTGACGCATTGGCGTTGTGATGATCAGTGGGAGCTAAGAGGATTCCCCCGTTTAAGCTAGAAGATTCCCTTGTGATGTGTGCGGGAAAGGTGTTGCGATCACTCCATTCTTTGTCAGCAATGTGAGAAGTGCTGTCACAAGCGTTGCTGTGGACTCAGGTCTCTCGGCGGTATCGTGAATTCACAATGTCCTACTTGTGTCCATGGCAGCAGAAGTGCAGTAGATGATGAGACATGTTGGGTAGACGGTGAGGAAATTCAAATCGTGAAAGAATTTCACTATATTTCGTGATGAGCTCTGCTGCGAGGGTGGCGCCGAGGGTTCGTGCTAGAATCGCGTCAGCTTGGCGCAAATGGAAGGACATCGCCAGTCTGCCACATTCCACGCAAGTGCCGAGGTAACGTGTACAACTCTTGCATCAGGCCTGCACTCCTTTATGGTGCTGAATCCTGGAACCTCACTCAACATCTGGTTCAACAACTCCGGTCATGTGAAAGAAGAATGCTTCGCTACATGAGTGGGATTCCACTGTCTGATCGGATCAACAGCATTACGGTGGCAAGCAGGTGTGGTCTCACACCGTTAGACGAAGTAATCAGAGAGCGAAGACTTAGGTGGTTCGGTCATACCAAGCGTCGAAATATAGATGAACCAATCAAGCAGGTGCTCGACGTGATGGTCGAAGGTTACCGTCCTCGTGGTAGACCGAGGAAGACATGGCTCCAAATCGTTAATGATGACATGGTGGAGCTGAGAATATCTGCGAGAATAGGACCGTTCTCGATGGAGAAGTCTCACATCATCTAACCCTCAACAGAAGAGGAAAAGACGTTGAAAGGAGAAAAAGAAGAAAGAATTGGCGTTGTTGTAAGAGGTTGCGGTTCCACATTTTCAGTGTTAGCCACTCGCAAATTTTGCGATGTATCATTTGCAGCCAATTCCATGACGTCTTCAGAACATAAGCCTATCTCCGCTTTGTCGCGTGGCTCCGTCTCTAACTCATTGCGACGTCTTCTCTCCAAAGGTGGTTCTTGGATCGCATCACAATCATATTGTGACACCAGCGGAGGATGGAGCTGTTCTGGTTTCAGCAAAGCTACGACTCTTCCAATGTCTTGTGGAACTGATTCAACATTCGATGGTCCACCTCCGGTTTTCCTTGTGTCCCGTTTCTGTTCTGCTACGAACTTCTCTGCTTGTTCTTTCAATCTTTTCCACAAATTTCGAAGACATTTTCCGTCTCTGCCCCATCCTCCTCCTTACGCGTGAAAAGATCGGAGAAGTTCCATCCACAATTTTGCCTTCTAATCTGACGCGTGATTTTCGCTGACCGTTGATTCTATAACGGCTACTCTATCTTCAGTAAGCAGGTCTAACTAACAACAATGAAATAACGAGCCACAATAATGAGTAAACGAGCCACTTACGCGACTGTGTCAATTGGCAGTATCAAATCCTCACCACCACACAATAGCTGTCCAGGCAATAATAGCCAACGAATAAATAGCACGTCACAGTTGTGACCGCCGACATTAATAACAGACTTATTTCAAAAGCCGAGAAATTTCTGGAGCGATGACGATTTCGCGTTGCAGAAGATATATTGTCCGTCTCGGGAAGTCAGGTTATGGAGAATGGCGCGTTTCATTTCTGTCTTCTTACTGAGTCAAGGACAAACTCGTATCTCATCTGTGGTTGCTGTTTATGCTTCTGCATCACGAATTCACAGCGCACTTACACTTATTCCGAGAATAGCCAAGCTTAATTACAAAGTATAATTAGAGATCAATACATACTTGATGTAAAATATTCATTATATAGAGGGTGAGACAACAAAGGGACTAAATGAAATATTCACTATGAAGAGGTTCACTATGTAGAGGTATGTAACAAGCGCAAAGTATACAACTTTTGATGGGATCAAAAATTTAATTCATTATGAGGAGAGATTCACTTTGTACCGGTTTACTATACACAGGTTCGACTGTATTCTTCATAATAAAACAAAACTGGTCGGAAGCATGCAACACAATTTAGGATTTCGATGATTGCTAAGCTTGCATTTCAGTGTAAAGGAAATTTAGTGCTATCCCTTACTTATAGGGTAAAAAATGGGGTGGTAACTTGTCATGCATAATATTAAGATCGTATATTCACCAAATAATTTACTTAGTGTATAATTATGATTCTGTAGTAACTTCCAAACATAGACGCACTCTAATCTAAGTAGGCTATTATAGACAGACTCTGTCCGATGTTTGTTTGCTTCCAACTCAGCGAAGTGATAAAAAATCATAATTTTCATAAGCTAATAATTTTCTGACAAATAATCTGGTGGTTCTATTTGATTGTTGTTGAGTGTGGCATATCTAGAATACCATTTAGATAAAGAAAATAATTGATTTCATAATCACGTGACGAAAGATAATATACATGCTCATGTAGGTACTTACCCGTAAATATGAGTTTGCAACCAATGGCAACATTCTGGTTTTATCTGCCAAAGTGGCAAGTCGGATTGCAAAGCCAACAGCCATTTAGCTATAAATCAGATTGTGATATGATTATGTCATACTTTCTATGTCATCATGGAACGTTGAGGTATCATTCATATGACATACATGTATAGTTGTTGAATAGTTTTCTGTCAGTAAATGTTTAAATGTTTAACATTCTGAAATGTTTACATAGCGACAAGTAATGTAGTAGTAATTATATTGCCTTCAACATAGACGAAACGCATAGGAAGCACAATACATAGACTAGAAGTCACAACTTTAACAATAAGTCAATCAAGTCAAAGTTAGGTTTACATCGTTGAAGCAAATACCGAATAGAATCTATTAGGCCCGAATAGCAAGAAGTTGACGCGTTCTTACACAGTGCCACTATCGTAGCCACTATCTTACGTGTGTATGCTAGCAAGATTATATCAATATCATGGATTAGAATGCGACTGATAAGTCCACCATCAGCGCAAATGCCTTTGATATAAAAGTCCATCGTCATAGATCTGTAGATATCTCCTATAGGTGACAAAGAACACATTAAGCAGCGATACAGGAGGGTATAATTTAGAAAAAGCCTCGTAGTTATAATTATTTTTGCGAAGATTGAAAAAGTCAACTTTTCAGTACCAGGAGCGATATCGTTGTCGAGAGAGCGCAGCGATCGAGACAACGATATCGCTCAGAGTAATGAAAAGAACTTTTTAATCGAGTGAAGGTAATTCATTTCTATGCATCTCCATCTGGAAGATGCTAGATATTTTAGCGTCTTATTTGTCGGCCATACCATGACATTGAGAAGTCTATGTCCATGCTTAGAAATGCATAATATACCTATCCGTGGACTAGGAATAGACATGGGCCACTAAATATTGCGCTAGAAGACTTTTGAATTAAAATTTGATCATAATTATACTTTAATATCCAGTATTTGTTGCATTCTATAAATTAACCAAATAGCGACTTCAAAATGAAAAGAACCCAGGAATGATAATAATGGAAATATTATAATTGAGACGAAGCTAGTAGCAAAAGATACGGAGATCGATGGAGTCAGTTTTATCGAATAGTATCAGCTATCTGACAGAAGATCAAAATGATGTTGATAGTTGTGTTAATAATAATTAATTTCATATTTTTGATTCTGCATTAGGTCGATATGATTCAATAAAGCACATTGCAATGCTCCTATGTTTTAAATGCTAGATTTAGGCACTTGTCAAGAATATTCACCGTAATTACTATCAAAATAATACCTAGAGAAAATAAAATCGTGACATAAATATACTTTGCAGCATGAAGGCTCACCATGAACTGCAAAGTGTTAACCACAAGGACTGAAAAGTTGTACAGGGATTGTAAAGTGCTGACCAAGGACTGTGAAGTTGAACAAGGACTAAAGTAATGCTTAATGCGCTCTGAGGGCTACGGTAATATCAACTTTTCAACATATGCATAGAAATAATTAATTTTCCAAACACCACGAACATCAACATCATAAAGCAATCAAGGATTCTGTCTACCGCCATATATCCATTCTGAGTCATTAATCCATTTTTTTCAAAATAATTAATTTTAATTTAAATAATTACAGATTAAGTAGAAAGATGTCAGACACAGTGGAAGAAGATCAAGCATGCAAAATACCTATGAGAAACGAGCAAATTACATGAAAGCTAGGCTACAAGCTTAGCATTTGACTGAAAACTTATTATTTTCATTGATTTCATTTTTATTTTTCATAAATAATGCACGTTACATTCAATTTTTGGATATCTTATTGACAATTTTCTTCAAAGCGATGATAAGAAACAATGATTTATTAGGTCATCCATGCGATCGCTTGAAACCTAGAAAAGTCACTCAAAGCGCACTTTACAGCAAACAACATGAACACAATGCATGACAAACATCAAATTAGCTCAGTAGTGGAACAACAAATTTGAAGTAAATGATAGTCAAAGTTGATACAAATTTCAAAGTACAAATTAGGCGCAAATCCATTGCTTACTTGCAGATGTAAGTAAGAGATAAATGAAAAATCAAACATAAGTATCTGCTTTCAACTATTCTTTGTTCGATTTGTTACACCGAAAAAAGCTGACGCTTGATTTATCACATTCAATTCATTTTCATGAATTTTTTAAAAAACATTAATTGTCTGTTCAAATCCACTCATGGAAAATTCAATCTATTTGGCAAAATCTTTCAAATCTAACACTATCAGAGCAGCAACAGTGGGACCATCAAGAGCGGGTCTGGCATAAATTGATCCCTTTTGAAACCAATCAGCAATACGGACCGAATACCAAAATGAAAATCCTTTCATATCAGCAAGTCTTTGGGTATATTTACTCGAAGAAGTAGTGACAATGCGACTGAAATCATGTTTTCCGCTATGATTTACAATGAAAGGGATTGTTACTTGTCCAAGGAGTCTGTTGCCCGCGTGATTTGGATCAGTTCCACTCATGTGTAGGCGCATTGTATCATTCACCGGAAAGTTTGATATCGTAAAACCATTGAGTATTGCATAGCGAGTCTCCAGATGTTCTTTTAAGTGATTTTTCATTCCGAAATGTCTGTGTTTGTGCATAAGTTCATGAATCGGACCAGAGTCATAACGACTCTTTGTAAAATCACCGTTTATGGAAAACGAGCAGATGTCACCTCCAGAGTTCTCAATAACTGTTGAATGACCTTCAGGAAGAATGTTCGTGAGAATGCAGTCAGCGACTTCTTCACATTCCCGCAGCGTCGTATCTGTTTGGGAGATCAGGACTCCCTACAAACCAAAAAGAAGTTGATTCAAATAGTTGCTACGTTTCGTGAATCACAGAAATAAATTGTTTGGATAAAGTTGACTAGAATGGTCATTGACTCAAGGTTGCGACACCGTCAAGGGAACTAAGTAAACTGATAACTGATAAAAAGGTTAGATTTACACATGTGACTGATATTAATCCAATCATATTGTTGTCGACAAGTGTATCTGCGAAATGCGTAATGCGTGCGATTTACGCTCGCATGTACCACTGTTGTGTAGCATGAAGCTTCACGTTCAATTCTACATGTAGAGGTTTCATTGTTATGAATTTCTATGCGTTGAATGCTCTTTAATTAGATGTAACGTGGCATTTAGGTCAAATTTCAATTTTCACATCTGCACTTCACGAATGTACATGTAGCCTTATTCAATTTCTAATCCTAGAGCCTATAACATTTTTTAACATAACACAAATTTACGGAAAGCAATGCTTCATGCAAGTAGGTCACTGACCTGAATTTCACTGATAATCCTGTAGTAAATCATTGAAAGCACCTCATTTCGCCCTACTAAGGGACCAATGAGCTTGACCTTCAGTTTCATATATCGTCAAAGCATTGCATAGTCGCAAAGGGAGGTTGCTTTGGGAATTTCATGCAGATTGTGTATGATACATCTGATGCCGTTCCGTTCATTAGTCGAGGAGAAATTTAGCTCAGAAGGATGAAGGGTGGGACACGGGTGGTATACTGGGAATGTCCAAGGAATTCAAAGAACAAAGTGGATTTTGCTTCCTAATAGGAGTTATGACATCAACAGATTTAAGAAGAAATTCCTGACCAAAGTGTTCAAATATGCCCCATACGCTCAATTTTACACGTGTGTGACGCATTGGCGTTGTTGATGATCAGTGGGAGCTAAGAGGATTCCCCCGTTTAAGCTAGAAGATTCCCTTGTGGTGTGTGCGGCAAAGGTGTTGCGATCAACTCCATTCTTTGTCAGCAATGTGGGAAGTGCTGTCACAAGCGTTGCAGTGGACTCAGGTCTCTCGGCGGCATCGTGAATTCACAATGTCCTAATTGTGTCCATGGCAGCAGAAGTGCAGTAGATGATGAGACATGTTGGGTAGACGGTGACGAAATTCAAATCGTGAAAGAATTTCACTATATTTCGTGATGAGCTTTGCTGCGAGGGTGGCGCCGAGGGTTCGTGCTAGAATCGCGTCAGCTTGGCGCAAATGGAAGGACATCGCCAGTCTGCTACATTCCACGCAAGTGCCGAGGTAACGTGTACAACTCTTGCATCAGGCCTGCACTCCTTTATGGTGCTGAATCCTGGAACCTCACTCAACATCTGGTTCAACAACTCCGGTCATGTGAAAGAAGAATGCTTCGCTACATGAGTGGGATTCCACTGTCTGATCGGATCAACAGCATTACGGTGGCAAGCAGGTGTGGTCTCACACCGTTAGACGAAGTAATCAGAGAGCGAAGACTTAGGTGGTTCGGTCATACCAAGCGTCGAAATATAGATGAACCAATCAAGCAGGTGCTCGACGTGATGGTCGAAGGTTACCGTCCTCGTGGTAGACCGAGGAAGACATGGCTCCAAATCGTTAATGATGACATGGTGGAGCTGAGAATATCTGCGAGAATAGGACCGTTCTCGATGGAGAAGTCTCACATCATCTAACCCTCAACAGAAGAGGAAAAGACGTTGAAAGGAGAAAAAGAAGAAAGAATTGGCGTTGTTGTAAGAGGTTGCGGTTCCACATTTTCAGTGTTAGCCACTCGCAAATTTTGCGATGCATCATTTGCAGCCAATTCCATGACGTCTTCAGAACATAAGCCTATCTCCGCTTTGTCGCATGGCTCCGTCTCTAACTCATTGCGACGTCTTCTCTCCAAAGGTGGTTCTTGGATCGCATCACAATCATATTGTGACACCAGCGGAGGATGGAGCTGTTCTGGTTTCAGCAAAGCTACGACTCTTCCAATGTCTTGTGGAACTGATTCAACATTCGATGGTCCACCTCCGGTTTTCCTTGTGTCCCGTTTCTGTTCTGCTACGAACTTCTCTGCTTGTTCTTTCAATCTTTTCCACAAATTTCGAAGACATTTTCCGTCTCTGCCCCATCCTCCTCCTTACGCGTGAAAAGATCGGAGAAGTTCCATCCACAATTTTGCCTTCTAATCTGACGCGTGATTTTCGCTGACCGTTGATTCTATAACGGCTACTCTATCTTCAGTAAGCAGGTCTAACTAACAACAATGAAATAACGAGCCACAATAATGAGTAAACGAGCCACTTACGCGACTGTGTCAATTGGCAGTATCAAATCCTCACCACCACACAATAGCTGTCCAGGCAATAATAGCCAACGAATAAATAGCACGTCACAGTTGTGACCGCCGACATTAATAACAGACTTATTTCAAAAGCCGAGAAATTTCTGGAGCGATGACGATTTCGCGTTGCAGAAGATACATTGTCCGTCTCGGGAAGTCAGGTTATGGAGAATGGCGCGTTTCATTTCTGTCTTCTTACTGAGTCAAGGACAAACTCGTATCTCATCTGTGGTTGCTGTATATACTTCTGCATCACGAATTCACAGTGCACTTACACTTATTCCGAGAATAGCCAAGCTTAATTACAAAGTATAATTAGAGATCAATACATACTTGATGTAAAATATTCATTATACAGGGTGGCAATAAAGTTACCATACAGTTAATGTTAAAATAGAGATATTGTTATAATTCTATATTATTGCATTATTTCTGCTAATAAACATAAGTAAAACAGTATAAGCTAAGCTCATGATATCGATTAAGTGATAGCACAATGAGCTAAGCTCATGACAACACAACTCTCTTCACCTACTTACTTAAAGCCGTAGCTTAGAAAGTGTACAATCAGAATTTGAATCATGCCTCGTAAACTTTCTTTGCAAGAGCGCATATTTGTTGTTAAAACTTATTGGAAGACAGGAAATGCCCAGGAAGTAATTCGTCAATGGTCAAATACATACGAAACCTCTCCACCTGCGCGTGCAGCTATCTACGATCTCCGAGATAAATTTGATGCACTTGGAACAGTAGCAGATGCCCCTCGCTCTGGCCGTCCCGCAACAGTGGTTAATGAAGAAAACGAAATGCTTGTCGCCCAAGCTATTGCTGAATGCCCCCAGAAATCAGCAAGACGGTGCAGCATTGAACTTAATATCAATAGGCGATCCGTTCAGATGTTACTACATAAACTGAAATACAAGCCTTACATTCCTCGCCTCATACATGCACTTACCGGTGATGACGGAGACCGTCGTATGCAATTTTGTGAGTTATTTCAGAACCAGTGTACCGAAACGCCTGATCTACTGGACAAAATAGTTTGGTCTGATGAGGCCCAATTTAAATTATCGGACCACGTTAATAGACATAATTGCATATACTGGAGCTCTCAAAATAATCATGTAACTATTGAGAAGCAGCTCAATCAGCCAGGTATTACAGTATGGGCTGGATTATCGTCTTCGGGCATTGTCGGTTCTGTCTTTTTTCAAGGTACTGTCACTGGAGCAATGTACTTGGAGACCTTACAGACTGCTGTTGTTCCTATTCTAAAGCAACGAGAAGATTTCCACGAAATGTATTTTCAACAGGACGGGGCACCACCCCACTACGCGACTACTGTACGCAATTATCTCGACGAAACATTTGAAGGTAGATGGATAGGCCGACGTGGTCCCATTGATTGGCCTGCGCGGTCTCCCGACCTCACGCCCCTCGATTTCTTCCTTTGGGGTGTAGTCAAGGATCGGGTTTATAGCAGGACGCCGAGAAGTATTGATGACCTTCGAGCATACATTACAGATGCACTTGCTGACATTGATAGAAATAAAGATTTATGTCAGAAAATTTGCAGAAGTGTCCTTACCTGATGTACTGAATGTATCGAAGCAGACGGTCTTCAATTTGAACAATTCCACTGATTTTTTAGTTTTGTTCATGTTTGTGATCTTCAATTTGTAATTACACTGTTTTACTTATGTTTATTAGCAGAAATAATGCAATAATATAGAATTATAACAATATCTCTATTTTAACGTTAACTGTATGGTAACTTTATTGCCACCCTGTATAGAGGGTGAGACAACAAAGGGACTAAATGAAATATTCACTATGAAGAGGTTCACTATGTAGAGATATGTAACAAGCGCAAAGTATACAACTTTTGATGGGATCAAAAATTTAATTCATTATGAGGAGAGATTCACTTTGTACCGGTTTACTATACACAGGTTCGACTGTATTCTTCATAATAAAACAAAACTGGTCGGAAGCATGCAACACAATTTAGGATTTCGATGATTGCTAAGCTTGCATTTCAGTGTAAAGGAAATTTAGTGCTATCCCTTACTTATAGGGTAAAAAATGGGGTGGTAACTTGTCATGCATAATATTAAGATCGCATATTCACCAAATAATTTACTTAGTGTATAATTATGATTCTGTAGTAACTTCCAAACATAGACGCACTCTAATCTAAGTAGGCTATTATAGACAGACTCTGTCCGATGTTTGTTTGCTTCCAACTCAGCGAAGTGATAAAAAATCATAATTTTCATAAGCTAATAATTTTCTGACAAATAATCTGGTGGTTCTATTTGATTGTTGTTGAGTGTGGCATATCTAGAATACCATTTAGATAAAGAAAATAATTGATTTCATAATCACGTGACGAAAGATAATATACATGCTCATGTAGGTACTTACCCGTAAATATGAGTTTGCAACCAATGGCAACATTCTGGTTTTATCTGCCAAAGTGGCAAGTCGGATTGCAAAGCCAACAGCCATTTAGCTATAAATCAGATTGTGATATGATTATGTCATACTTTCTGTGTCATCATGGAACGTTGAGGCATCATTCATATGACATACATGTATAGTTGTTGAATAGTTTTCTGTCAGTAAATGTTTAAATGTTTAACATTCTGAAATGTTTACATAGCGACAAGTAATGTAGTAGTAATTACATTGCCTTCAACATAGACGAAATGCATAGGAAGCACAATACATAGACTAGAAGTCACAACTTTAACAATAAGTCAATCAAGTCAAAGTTAGGTTTACATCGTTGAAGCAAATACCGAATAGAATCTATTAGGCCCGAATAGCAAGAAGTTGACGCGTTCTTACACAGTGCCACTATCTTACGTGTGTATGCTAGCAAGATTATATCAATATCATGGATTAGAATGCGACTGATAAGTCCACCATCAGCGCAAATGCCTTTGATATAAAAGTCCATCGTCATCGATCTGTAGATATCTCCTATAGGTGACAAAGAACACATTAAGCAGCGATACAGGAGGGTATAATTTAGAAAAAGCCTCGTAGTTATAATTATTTTCACTCGATTAAAAAGTTCTTTTCAGTACTCTGAGCGATATCGTTGTCTCGATCGCTGCGCTCTCTCGACAACGATATCGCTCCTCGTACTGAAAAGTTGACTTTTTCAATCTTCGTAAAAATAATTATAACTAGATATTTTAGCGTCTTATTTGTCGGCCATACCATGACATTGAGAAGTCCATGTCCATGCTTAGAAATGCATAATATACCTATCCATGGACTAGGAATAGACATGGGCCACTAAATATTGCGCTAGAAGACTTTTGAATTAAAATTTGATCATAATTATACTTTAGTATCCAGTATTTGTTGCATTCTATAAATTAACCAAATAGCGACTTCAAAATGAAAAGAACCCAGGAATGATAATAATGGAAATATTATAATTGAGACGAAGCTAGCAGCAAAAGATACGGAGATCGATGGAGTCAGTTTTATCGAATAGTATCAGCTATCTGACAGAAGATCAAAATGATATTGATAGTTGTGTTAATAATAATTAATTTCATATTTTTGATTCTGCAATAGGTCGATATGATTCAATAAAGCACATTGCAATGCTCCTATGTTTTAAATGCTAGATTTAGGCACTTGTCAGGAATATTCACCCTAATTACTATCAAAATGATACCTAGAGAAAATAAAATCGTGACATAAATATACTTCGCAGCATGAAGGCTCACCATGAACTGCAAAGTGTTAACCACAAGGACTGAAAAGTTGTACAGGGATTGTAAAGTGCTGACCAAGGACTGTAAAGTTGAACCTCTGAGGGCTACGGTAATATCAACTTTTCAACATATGCATAGAAATAATTAATTTTCCAAACACCACGAACATCAACATCATAAAGCAATCAAGGATTCTGTCTACCGCCATATATCCATTCTGAGTCATTTATCCATTTTTTTTCAAAATAATTAATTTTAATTTAAATAATTATAGATAAAGTAGGAAGATGTCAGACACAGTGGAAGAAGATCAAGCATGCAAAATACCTATGAGAAACGAGCAAATTACATGAAAGCTAGGCTACAAGCTTAGCATTTGACTGAAAACTTATTATTTTCATTGATTTCATTTTTATTTTTCATAAATAATGCACGTTACATTCAATTTTTGGATATCTTATTGACAATTTTCTTCAAAGCGATGATAAGAAACAATGATTTATTAGGTCATCCATGCGATCGCTTGAAACCTAGAAAAGTCACTCAAAGCGCACTTTACAGCAAACAACATGAACACAATGCATGACAAACATCAAATTAGCTCAGTAGTGGAACAACAAATTTGAAGTAAATGATAGTCAAAGTTGATACAAATTTCAAAGTACAAATTAGGCGCAAATCCATTGCTTACTTGCAGATGTAAGTAAGAGATAAATGAAAAATCAAACATAAGTATCTGCTTTCAACTATTCTTTGTTCGATTTGTTACACCGGAAAAAGCTGACGCTTGATTTATCACATTCAATTCATTTTCATGAATTTTTTAAAAAACATTAATTGTCTGTTCAAATCCACTCATGGAAAATTCAATCTATTTGGCAAAATCTTTCAAATCTAACACCATCAGAGCAGCAACATGGTGACCATCGAGAACGGATCTGGCATAAATTGATCCTTTTTGAAACCAATCAGCAATACGAATCGTATCCCACACTGAAATACCCTTCGTATCAGCAAGTCTTTGAGTGTAGCTACTCGTAGAAGTAGTGACAACGCGACTGAAATCATGTTTTTCGCTATGACTTGCAATGAAAGGGGTTAGCTGTCTAACGAATCTGTTGCCCAAGTGATTTGGATCAGTTCCACTCATGTGTATTCGCATTGTATCATTCACCGGAAAGTTTGACATCGTAAAACCATTGAGTATTGCATAGCGAGTCTCCAGATGATCTTTTATGTGATGCAGCATTCCGAAATGTCTGTGTTTTTGCATTATGCCATGCATAGGACCAGAGTCATAACGACTCTTTGCAAAGTCACCGTTTATAGAAAACGAGCAGATTTCACCTCCAGACTTCTCAATAACTGTTGAATGACCTTCAGGAAGAACATTCGTGAGAATGCAGTCAGCGACTTCTTCACATTCCCGCAGCGTTGTATCTGTTTGAGAAATCAGGACTCCCTACAAAAAGACAACAGTTGTTATTGGGCATGAACAATGAAGCGCGGTCAAATGGAAGTCTTGGAATTAGAATTCATCAGGCTTGCCGTTGGGATTGGGCTACCAAAAATCCACCCCAATCACAATAGCCCTCTCCCAACAAAATATACATGTACATGTAATCGTTGACATTAGTCAGAACGCTACAAATGTTTTCGGGTTGTACTGAACAGTTCATTTTGCTCCGTCTTCAGCCTAACCTTGACTGTCTCGAATTCGAGCATTCAGAGCTCTTAGTTTGATTCACACAAATTTACACAGTCAGCTTTAACCCTTCTCTATGGCTTTAACTTTCCTAGTTGCTAAAAATAGTGGCTTAATTTGGAGGCCTTCTTCTGCCTCGACTCGTGCATTGCGCACGAGTATGAGGCATTGATTGAAACGGGTAATAGTATGACGTCATGAAAGTGTCACACTGCGCAGGAACAATGGCTTCTAAAAGAGTCCGTGTGGCGAGCTGTTTATTAACACATTATCCGATATAGACTCAATTGATACCAGGTGTGTTTGTAGCTCGTGCATACATCTTAGCTTTACACATAGGCCCTATAAAATGTTAGGTGAAGGCAGTCTCGGTGCAGAATTTAGCTATGCAGTAGGCCACACAATACTGTAAAATCAATTAAAGCCCCTATTATTATTAAGGCTAGTATAGTCCTAGGCCTACGTCCGTGGACTTCGTCACTTCAAAAAGTAAGACATATGGTAGGCCTAAGGGTAAGCCCCGATGCAGATTGGGGTCGACCTGCACACGTTTTTAGTTCTAAAGCAGGCTATTGGGATTGGGATCTATTGGGATCCCAATGGAAATTCTCATTGGGATTGGGTTGGGATTCGGCTGGAAATTCATCCCAACGGCAAGCTTGGAATTCATAGAATGCTAATTCTGTTGAACTATTCTTTGCTTTGCAAAACATTGAATCATGTCTTTTGATGCACAATCTATTTTTATCAAAATTTTGAAATATATTTCACCGATCCGGCCTTATCAATCAATAATTGATTAAGTTGATTCATTAATGATTGATTGATAAGGATGGATCGGTGCAACATATTTCGAAGTTTGATAATAATGAAAAGAGTGTCGAATGATATCATTTTGTATTTTATAAAACAAAGCATAATCCAATGATTTCTGATCTGAGTCTTTTTTCACCAAAGCATATATAATAAGTGAAAAATTACAATCTCAGTAGCGGAAATTAAGAGCTTCCCTTGGGCCTTGATGTATTCTAGTTCAAATCTCTGACCTGACTGACTGACCATTCAAGGCAATGCACTATCGATTCAGTCATTGGAAAGCTACTTGAATGCAGGAGTCTTCATCTCACAAATCTGCCTTTTTAACCGATGACTTATCCCTCCACGGATATCGCAGAACTTCGGTCGAATCAAGCGACTAATATGTCGAAGCCAGAATTGCCTTTGCGAAAGAAAGCTGTAGTTCGCACACACTCAGTGAACAAAGTATGCTGCATGCACAATTTCTGATCTGAAAGACTACAATCCACTTCTTAGGATTACAAATATATTGTAACCCTATTATATTTATATGTTAGCACTCTGGAAATATTAATTCTATCGCTACCGTCTAGATCGCCTTCCCTCAACTATATTGCGGTTCCAGCAATCGCAAGTTCACGCTTGCCTTTCCCAGAGTTAGTGTCACCCACTAAGGCTTACTCGAGATAAAATACTGATGCCGATAGACACCGTACATTATGCCTATGTGGGGAAGAACCAAATGGATGAGCAGCGTACGAAGTGAAGTACAAAAGAATACTCAGTTCGGTGACGACAACTGTTCGGTCGTTGGGTTATATATACTGTACTACCATCCGTACCGGATGCGTCCTCTGCCTCGAAAGTCATAAATCAATCTTGATGGTAAAGTTCGTTTGACATTTTTGACACGTGAATCTGATGTAATTTTACTCCCACTTCCGCCTCTTCATCTTGTGATTGAGCTCGCATGCCGATTTGCAATTGAATTATTTTCACCTCTTCACCCGTGGACTTTACAACTTGCTACATTTTCCATTTTTTCTAATTGTCGTACTTCATATTTCGGTCCGGTTACAATATACAGCGCATGGAAATAAATATCCGCATGAAATCGCTAATATAATAATACAAATTGCCAAAAGAAACCAGGATGGCTCAGTTATGAAATAAAACAAGTCCTCACTGCGAAGAACAAAGTTAATCAACCCAGAAGAACCAATGAGTCTTTTATTGACTGGGCTGTGTTTTTTCAGTTCATCTGTGCATTAAATTGCTGATTTGGTTTTGATTGGGTCGCTGTTCTATGCTCTTATGACATAACTTTGAGTGGATGAAAAATGTATGACTGCATTTCGATTGAATAAAGTCATCTTGACACTCATAAGCGTGAGTGGATGGATACTTTTATTCTCCCCCACCCACCCACATTTTCAGACTTAGGTCTCGCTCCTAAGTGTAATCTGATTTCATGACCAACGTCGCAAAAGCAGTGTGTGTAAAATTACCCTGGTTTTGGAGAAACTTTACAGCAATTGCTTTTTCGTTCACTGTAGAAAACAATTCCACGATGTTCAGGATCACAACTGTGTCTGAATTTGTCTTCGAATCTTATATTCTAACTAGTATTAGAGCGGCAGCCCAGAGCATTTTGATCAAACGAACGAGGTACCAATATACAAGCATACCATGATATCAAGTAGGACGCAATTATAGCATATCTGAACGTCTGCCGAGTCAGCTCTGCTGTTTTGGTCCGTGGGCGCACTGATAGGAACCACGAAAAATGCGCTTGATCAAACGAACGAGGTACCATCTCAAACCAACTCCAAATGATCAACCGAGGTACAAGGGATGTGGAATGGACCATGCAAGAAAAATTTGCTGCTGCAAAGGGCCTGCCAGAAGGACCCAAAGGATCCACTCCAGAAAATTAAGCTACATCAAACGAACGAGGCTTGCGGTGACATCGTCATTGACTAAACCACAAAGTGAAGTGCTGGGAATCGGACTACATTGTAGTCATTCGTTTCAGACATGCAGAAAATTATTGTGGTATGTAGTCCCGATGATATGTAAATGCTTGGGTGGAATTTTGAAAATAGATTTAAACAATAGGAAACTGATTATCTGAAATACCCATGAGCGAGGTCAAGTACCACTTTCACAATGAAAAAAAAAACTTTTGACAGATTTCCCCAAATTATATTGACTGAGAAAGGCGACAAGAAAAAAAAAATTCACTCAGCTTCGGAGTCGTCACTCCAAGTTTGCTCCTCTGTGTCCTTATTGCTATTGTGCAAGTCATTTCAATCACTACTTTCAAATGGATCATTCGGCAAAGAAGTCCCGCTGTACCAAACTGGAACATATTTTGTGCCCATTTTCTTCCAACCATATTCCTCAGGATCCAAATCAGCCTGTGGATTTGGCAATTCGGCTTTGCCCCAGGTGAAACTGGTGTTGAGCTCTACATAATTTTTTCTCAAAGTTTTTCAGCAAGGTGGAAGAAGCGCACAACCCACCTTCTTGATGTTGTTCATCGGATTTTCCTGAAAAAAAGAAATACATGTGATGCAACAGTATATTTCTATTGTTTCTATTTGGACAATTATAAGGTGTTCTACCATTAATTTGTGTCCGTGTTTATATTTCCACAATTCCATTTATTCATCAAATGACACAAGGCGGTGGTCCATTCCATATCCCTTGTACCTCGGTTGATCATTTGGAGTTGGTTTGAGATGGTACCTCGTTCGTTTGATCAAGCGCATTTTTCGTGGGTCCTATCAGTGCGCCCACGGACCAAAACAGCAGAGCTGACTCGGCAAACGTTCAGATATGCTATCATTGCGTCCTACTTGATATCATGGTATGCTTGTATATTGGTACCTCGTTCGTTTGATCAAAATGCTCTGGGCTGCCGGTCTATATTGGTTTGGAAAATCGGGTCCCTAGAATCAGAGAATAAAAATAATTATGTTCTGATCTGCAGTCATCCACGTCTATTCTTCTATCTGACAAGCGAGATTGGCGAGTGGGTAATGTTAGAGAAGTTACGTTTATTGGAGTGATAGCAGAGAAAGCAGACCCAGTGGGTGGAGCCCCCACCAGTCGGATATAGCCTCTCTGGATATCATAGGCGTACGGGCCGGGGGGCTGTGGGGCTGCACCCCCCCCCCACAAGGACTCGGGCAAAAACATTCGGGCAGTTGCCAAATTTTTGGCAGCGGCGAATAAACTTAAAAAATCGCGTTTTATGGTCAAAGCAAACAAAAATACGATTTTATTCCGATTAGGCGAGACGATGTGCCCGAAATCCGTGCAGTCCACCGGTCATAATTGAGGGACAGAGGGAGTGACAATGAATTCCAAAAGAATCCGAAATTCGGGCGATAAATGCCACACATGTCGGTTACTAATAACGCTACAGACACTGGACATTCGCTTTTACATGGATCACAACCCTCCGGGATGTGAAAACTTAACATTTTGCCACCAATGTCATGTAGAAAGGATATCTAATTATAGCATTTAGTATGAAATATTTTCGGGTCCCTACAAGGTCCCTAGAATTTTCCTTAGAAAAACTCTGATCCAGGGGACCAATCCTTCATGGCAGGGTTCAAGTAAGACTTCTCAGTGCTGCTTGTGCTGTCCTTCTATGACAGTACAATTAGTACAATGTTTCCCGGGAATTCCGGCCCATTCAGAGAAATCATTTTCCCGGGAAATAGGACCTATCAATCAACCACACTAATTCATTATCAGTACTGCACCATCAATCAACTAAATGTCTCTGATGAAGTCCATTTCATCTGATGCATCAGGACTGTCTATTTATCCCTATAGTGTCATCACAAATTTTAGAGAAGAACAGATAGCAGTCTGCCGACGCCGCCACTATTTTTTAGTTTTACCATTTTTTTTAATTTGACGACTTTTTACCTGTAACTCTCGGCAAAGCTGGTAATCCGCACAGTGTGAACATGAAGACATTAATAAAGAAATCGCATTGCAGACAGAAGAAATGATTGCTTGGTCGACCTATAATATTTACGTCATACCGACAACATTCGTGGAGAAACACATATTGGGAAATCGACCTTGGAGCTGCTGTGGAGAAATGGCAAGTTTTCTTACATCTCGCCTCTTTCAAAAATCCGTTGTCCAGTCGAATGATAATGTACAAATGCAAGAAGGATCATTGGATGACAAGGATACTGAAAACGACAAAGAAATGGTGGAACATGGTCAATGGACATTCGCTAAGCAAATGGATAGTGCTATTGCAAATGCCATGACTGTTCAATCAAACGAGCCAGAGTTAAAAAAAATGGCCCACGATTTTCGGCCATTGGAAGCCCAACAGAAGACAGCGGAAACGCTGGATTGCTTGTATCATGCTCTCATGACGATTAAACCAACATCTATTGAATCCGAGATAGCATTTTCGTCAGCGAGGATTTTTTTTCAAAAATCAGATCAAGACTGTCTGCACTGGTATTCCTCAAGAAACATTCCAAAACTGTGAGTTGAACTTCACATTGCATGCTTCTCTTAATTGATCGTTTAGTTGAACTCCAGCTGGCTGCTGGACTGACTTTTGTAATTGTTCTGAATCTTGAATACTACTATAAAATAGGGGCCTAAATGCGATTAAATTAGTCGTCACAATAAGTGAACTCAATAGAATAGTGAAAGTTGAATCATGTTTTTTCATTATGATAAAATGTTGATAAGCAATATACTTTGTTCTAATTATTTCCATTATGTTCTGAAGTGTTGTTCATACAAATCCACCGTGATTAATGAGATTAGGCTACCGGTTTAGGGGATTAGGTCTTACCTGTTCCATTTCCCGGGATCTCGGGAAATGTATTGAGCACTTCCCGATTCCCCGGGATATACAACAACGCTAAGTACAATGCTATCTTTAACCCAATGTGACCAAGTTCGACGAAATTTGGTGAAATCAGAAAAATTGGAATATGTGGGGGGGGGGAGAAAGAGAATAGAAGTACCAGTGGATGTTTATGAGTAGGGCAACTTTTTTATGACCTAAAATTCGAAAAAAATATGATCTAACAAAGCTTAAAATATAACCAAATATGACCTAAAAATCTTAAATTGTAGTTTAGCAAGATTTAAAAATCTTACAATATAGCAAAAATCATGTTTCCATTTTCAGGAAAAGAGTTAAAAAGTTTAATTTAAGACAAATAAAACGATTTATTTCAAACTTTTACCACAGCATACACATTTACAGCTTGTTGTACTAAACAGTTATGTAATTTACTTCATTTAATGTTTGAAAAAGTCTGTCTTTGTATAATTATCTTCTTCAACATGGAGAAGAACGCTCTACCGAAGCAACGGCTGGCTGGCAAGGAAAGACAGACGAGCCAATCCTGGCACCCCCGGTAACATTCACATCTGTAGGCAATGCATTGATTGGCACTGTTCTCAGACTTTATCGCGCTGCTGAGAAGACCAATATTGCGTCATTCTGCAAGCATCAGTTGTTTCTGTATCTGCTTCCCCGGAACTATAACAGTCTAAAACTACAGCAAAATGACTAACTAAATGAATCAACCGTCACAAAATTTTAGATACACGTACTTGAGTATATTTTCTACTCTCATATAGAAATTTGTGCGGATCAGACAAGTACTTTTTGCATTAGAGACGATAATGTGAAGTGCAGCGATGTCAGCAGCTTGATCTGTCTTCGACTGTTCGACGCATTATTGTTGCTCGTGTGTGAATTGTCCTCTTTCCGTCTTCGTCTCAACCACTGCTATACGTGTATGAAATCTTCCCACGACCACTACCCTACCACACCTTTCTAAAGGTAAGCATATTAATGGAAAGGATGTGGTCTGGTCATCATCACTTCACGACTTGTCGGGAAATGACTTAGTTGACCTCAAGAGCTTTCTGCTCCGACGGTGAGGTCGGAAGAAGTCAAATCAAGCTGCTGACATCGCTGCACTTCAGGTTATTGCTCCTAATTCAAAAAGTACTAGTCTGATTTGCATACATTTTTCCATGTGGGTAGAAAATATAATCAATTACGTGTCTTTGAAGTTTGTGACGATTGATTGATTTCCACGGTTTTTAGACAAATTTGAAACGTGGGGAGAGATAACGTATAAGTACCCATATCAGGACCAAAAACGTCAAATCGACTACGTAATGTGTCGACATAGAAAGAACTGGCCCTGAGTGTGTGAGCAGTCTCCTATACTGAGGAAGTTCTCGATAGCTCTGAATTATTGAGTACATATGCATGCGATTTCCGTGGCTTGCGAAAAAATGCGGAATTTTGTCTTGGCGGCGGAAATCGCGGAATTCTACTAATTCAAGCGAAAATTGTGGAATTCGAGGATCTATAGCGGATATTGAGGAATTTTGGGTTTCAAATTATGCTATTTGATTAGAATTTGTCGAAATGTGGTCCAATCCTGTTGCGGCGGCCGGGCAAATGACGATAAATAGATGATATGCTGATTTCCGCTCAACACGTGTTTCTGCATTTACTGTTGATCCATCATATTGCGTCACAATTCAATCTCAACTCGGCGGGAAGAACAGGCCTGGGATTTGACCAGCCTGTTGAAACACTAGAGACGACATGATGCGCCAATCCTGGGTGTTCTGAAGAATTTCATTGAGATATTTTCATTTTACCGGTCAATCTGGGCATGTGACCTGAGTAATTGATGAGATATTGATAGGAGCAAGGACATTGTTTGCTTTTAAGCTCAACACCTGGAAAGGATGCTGCTTCGCAGTAGTAGACAAGTTTCTAGTATAGGTGGAACCTGTCGGCTTAAGATGTTTTCAGATTTCATTCTATCATTTGTGTTAACCCTAAACTGCCCACGCTAACTTATATTCGACAGAAAAAAATTTTACTTCCGGGGAAGATTGCTATTTTGTATCCTAACACACAATCATGCATCATAATGCACAATGGGCATTTTGACTTAATGTGTGCTTATGTTACCCAAACTGATTTTAGATCTCCACAGTTCTACAAGTGATGATATGAAACTATTCAACAAAAATCTATTGGGATATCAGATAAGAAGTCCATCATGGATCATGTACTGCACTACAACAAGAAACATGTTCTTGCTTTAGTAATCCAGAAATGAACATTATACACACCGAACAAGTGTGTAGGAGATGACAGCTGCTGACCTCGAAGGTCAAATATATTTTCTCATGGAATATAATTCTACATGAAAACACGTGATAAGGTGACATAAGTCATAAATGTTTATTCTGAAGTATACAGAAAACGCAAAGCGATGGCCGCAAGGGCACTTACAAGTAAGCGTTGATAACACGTGTAACATATGCATACGCAAAGTTTAGCATCAATAAAAAATACATGAGATATATATTTACAAATTTACCGAGTGATCATGATGTACATGCACAACATATACCATCATAAACGAATTATATGAGACCTACATATTTACAAATTTTAAGATTCATCATGATATACATGATATACCATATACAAAATACATGAGACCTATAGGGCCTATATTTACAAATTTGAAGAGTGATGATCACGACATGATAAGAGTTCACTGGATGGGAGTCCTCACAATGGAGCAAAAGAACGTAAATGCTTAACATCTAATATAGAAATGAATGTAACAAAATCATCTATACAAAATTTACACTTTAATGATCATGGTCACAATATATACAAATTCACTCGGATCAATGAGATTGAGACCCTTCTTGATCTTCATTATCATGAAAATCATCTTCAATATGGAATGTAGGAATGTATCAAATAAAATTTACCATCAGGCCAATGACGACAGTGATTGGTCAATTTAGTGATTTCAACTTAGTTGCTTTTCAAATTTACAAGATGCGGAATTTTACTTTTCGAGTCGCGGAATTTTAAATTTTTGGCGGCGGAAAACGCATGCCTCTGGTTGAGTCAGCAGTAAAGTGAAATGGATATAAAAAAACGTAATATAGAAAGACATTGCAAAAAACGCAAACGTAGAAAAACACGTTTAGATAAAAAGCATATTTTTCCCATGCCTCATAAAACGAACAGAAAAATCAGATCATTAATTAACAAGTATCATTTGAATATGCGAATGGTTAATAGATGCAATAAATATCGAAAGGCTTGTTCACTGACCAAAAAACGAATAAGAATGATATTTGATAATACTGCAATATTTCGCCTCATCAGTGTAAATGCAACATTTAGAATATAATTAATGACTATTAGTGTAAAATATGTTACAGTAGGAACTTAAAAAATTAGACATGGTATAAATAAGGGTGATGACAAGAGTGCTTTGAGTGCACATGTCCGTAACGATTGCCGTATAGTTGTGGGATTGTTAACGATTTTTGAACGTGCGTTGGTGGGAAGCAGGCCTCCGAGCCTGAATCGACGTCACGAATTGCTGCTTGACCTGACATGTTTCAAGTTTCCATCTGTACATATTCTGCCATTTTGCGTTGATAAAAGGTCTGGACCCGAAACGTCCGCTGATAAAATGAGAAATTTTACTTCTGGCATTAAAGAAAAGGGAGAATAACTATTTTCATTATTGAAAATGCTTGCGTTTACAGTGCACCTCCCATTCATTGATCGTTGCTTTGCAAAACAGCATAATGAACATTTGTATTATATTTGATCGTTGCCGTACTTACTAAATGGTTCTTACTTGCGTCTCCTATGACTTCATCCGCATATAATCAACTTGCTTAGACGCATTTATAAACTTACCAGCGAAAATTTACGGAAGATGATGACTAAAGAATGATTGATAATGGTGTACTTGTGTACATTGACGTAGGTTTACATACAGGTGACCGTTCGTTATCTGGTCAGTATGTCTAGTCTGCGCTCAATTCGCTGCGACCTTCAAGTAAACCTCAATAAAACATATCCAAACATAATAGAGTCCTTAATTTTGGGGTTCATTGGCCTTTGCCCTTGAAATTGGATTTTATTCCAACTCGGGCGAGGAACTTTGCCACTGGAAAGCATGGTCATGTCTTGAATTCACAAAAGCATTTTGCAATTAAAACTAATGAAAGAAATCTACAACTTCGATCATATTACCGACACAGGGCACGCATACATAAATCCACATGAAGTACGGACATCCACAATCCAGAATACAGGCTTTCATCATGATGACGTCACATAATCGGGAGGGTGAGGAGATCGTGTAAGGGAAAATTAAAACTAAAATCTAGTGACAACTTTCGCGCACACATCGTATGGCGTCTTCAGGCTTTGATGAAAAGAATCGGCTACAAATATCGTTGCCTCAAAAGGATATCTTACATAAATGCACACCTCCTCTACTATGACATCACGTCACAGACTAAGACACTTGACTTCACTTGACCCGCATTGTCTGGCGAATGTAGTTGGTTATGTGTTATCTCGAAGCAAAACAAGCCATCAATGCCAGTTTATACTGAGAGCCGCTTTCGTTTATGGACTTCATGCTGCCAGTTGATGACTTATAGTTATCTGACCGATATGTCAAGTCTGCACTCAATTCGATGCGACCTACTCGAAACTCCATTTAGTTATGAATAGAAAAGAAAAGAAGAGAAGAGAAATACATATGTTTATTCTCCAACTCACATTAGAAAAATGCCTTCATAGGTGACATTTATAAATAACAAAGATAATTATGACATTGCTGCCTTAGAGAGAGGTTGAGGTCAAATGCGGTGGTGCGGCTTCTTTGATATCGAGGCGAATGAATAGGACAGCAAGGTTGCGTAAACTCATCCTAGCGTGAACTGAGTGAACTAAGTGAACCGCACACAGATTTGAACCTCATTTCAGCGCATCAACTTGGAAGAATAATTTTCAATGTAACGAATACCGAGTCTGCTAGGAAACGCTTGAAGTTGAAGCGGTTTGAACAACTATGCTATGATTCAGTACCCCTTCAAAATGTCTCAATAACAGGTAAACTGACTATTGATGAAATTGCTGATGCAGCATCGAAACAACTTCTGCCTCAATTTTCAATAATTACAGCACAATGGCGAGAGGTTGAGTTTAAATGATTGATTAATGCTGAAACGGCACGACCAGGGATTCCGAAATCCCGGAATATCTCAGTCACGGGATTGAGTAAAATTGTGAATATGGTATTACAAAGCATACATTTACGTCAACAAGATGGGATGCCGGTATGTTGGCATTAGCAGAGACTTAGAATTGTCAATACCTACATAGTATCAGCATTGAAAGGATTCAAAGTGCATTTACCTATACATTAGTAACATTGAAAGTAACACAGAACAGGTGCAAATTCTTTTTATAACTTTATACTTCTAGAAGTATATATATTTATACTTCATTATCAATATCAAATACTGTGCCGGTACACTGATGATAGTGTGGTCCCTCTTATCAAATCAAAAGTTAATTTTCACAGAGAAATTCATCAGTAAAGGTCATCAGCATCGAGTAGAGAGTGAGAGAATCCCTATTCTATGGACAATCCTCACCATGACAGCACGCACCGATTAGCAATGTGCACAGCAGTCGTCCCACGCTCTCACATTTGTAGGCATGAAGCTCTGTTAAGCCCACAGATTTAAGCTGCCAGTACACGGGACAGAAATTCGACGACAGTTTCAGCCCTGGCCAATCAAAGCCAAGGTTACATGGATAAGCATTTACTTTCATGACTCGCCGACAGTGAATGTTGGCATCCGTGTAATGAGGTGACGACGGTTGAGAAACCTGACCTTGACATAGTAAATATTCTCTCCTAGTGTAATAGGGTTTCGACAGCGAGTTGCGAGGGTTGACGACAGAGCACCACGACATTGCCAGGTATATGACTCACTGAAGCTGTTTCTTCTGTCAGAGCAAGTTGACAACAGTTCTACTTTTGACGACAGTGTGTTATTAGAATTACCTATGTCTTCATCACCCAAACTCAACTGGACAAGCGACAGCGCCGAGGCTCTCATCGAAATGTATAGGGAGAGGCCGTGCCTGAGGGATATTCTTTCCACAGAATACAGAGATCGATTCAAACGAGAGGAGGCTGTGAAATCGATTTCATCTGCCCTAGGATATCCAGAAAAGGAGATCCTGCGCAAAATACACAATTTGCGAAGCCAATTCGCTACAGAATATAACAAGGCGAATTTAACATCAGGAAGTGCTGCAACGAATTCAAGGTTTTGGCAATATGGATGGTCCAACTTTCGATAAAATATCCTCAAATTCTGTTGCGGACATTCTAAGGAATAGTTTCAATTGGATGGGGTCCTCCATCCTAAGCTCCTGCATCAGTGTCGAACAGGCACCGAGTTGACCTCGTCGTAAGATCCATTTTCTGGTCCAACATGATCTGCGTTTCTTTATCTTCTGTTCGTGTAGAAGGATTATAGCAGCATCCTTTCTCTTGTCCATCACGTAGCTCAAAATGAAATTAAGTGATAAGAACGAAAGTTTTGGTGAAATACTGTCGTTTGTGTGATAGGGTCTCGACAGCTCTGTCGAGACACTGTCGGCGAAATTATGACGTCATGTAACCGGGGCAACAGACTTCTAGCGCAGTCTGTCTAGAGAAGAAAATTGCATCTCGTGTAATCGACTTTTGGAGATTTCATGACGACACTGTCGTCGAATTTCTGTCTCGTGTACTGGCAGCTTTAGAGAGGAACAGATGAACTGCTTTCCGCAATTTACGCTGACGGCGTTGAAGCCCGCCGATCGGTGTTTACTTTGATACAATTTGCGATAGACAGGCAAGAAATGTGTTGACCAGATGGGATGGTTATCGCGTTGAGGCGATAACATCTCACGTTTTTGACAATTTGATGATTATGCTCATGTGTGCTAAGTCCATTTTGAGATAAATTGATGTCGACATCATTCAACAGCAATTCTGTAGGACTGCTTAACAAGAATTTTGATTTAATTAAATGATAAGTCGTCACAGGTGTATACTTCATATCGTAATAAGTGTGCTGTTCTTAAACTGACCTGTTACTTTTTCATGATAATTCCGGAGCAATGGTGACTTCATGTTGTGTTCCTCAGTGTACGTACAGAGTATCGAAATATTCGAATATTTCTTTTCACGAGTTTCCTCACATCAACCCTCAATTGCTTGAGCAGTGGTTACGGAGGATCAAGCGAAAGAATTTTAAGCCAGCTCGACATGTTTCATTCGTGTGTAGTGAGCATTTCTTGGAGAGCGACTTTAAAGCTGATTTGACTTCACGAAAGAAAAAAGAAGACAAAGATCGCCGCACAAGAAAGCGTAGAATACTAAAAAAAGACGCTGTACCCACAGTTTTTAAAGGTTACCCATCTTACCTGAACACTCCCGCAAAGCTACGTCGCCGATCACCTTTGGATCGATCATTTGATCTCTCATTTAATATGCTTTAAAATCACACAGTACATTTCCCATACGCAAAGTTTTTTGTAGGAAGCAGCGAGGTGGTCTGATGTCACCTAGTTTAGGTGTATTTACTATAATTAAAGTGGCTGAAGTTGCTTTCAAATCATTGTTTCCTGGAGTATGGAATGCCTCCACTCTCCCTACAGGATGCAATTTGGACATTAAAGTGGAGCATTTTGTCCTGAACAAGATCAACGTTGATACTGTATTCCCAGAGCTGACAGACCATTATTTTGATAATGATGCCTTAAGAAACAATCACCTAACGTCCCTTGAAGGAATAATTGCTTTCCGATTCATTCGACTTCGATTGTTGAAGTGTGGAAAAATATATTTTGAAAGAAACATATTTTCAACGGATGTCCAGTCGAGGCAGCAGGCTACCAAGTTGATGCTCTTCGGGGGTAAATAAAACATAGAAATGTAGAAAGGTAAGAATAAATCAACAAAGTCCCCTATTGTTTTTGGTGCACATCATCATGTACATTATCACAGGAAAACGTTGGTAAGTTTGAATTATCTATATCCCATGAATGCACTACGGAAAGACGTTTTGCTTGATACAGAATTCAGTTCAATAGCGATTATTTATGATAATAGCAATTTATTATTGATCACTGATTTTAACTTGGTATTCTCATTTTAAAAATTTTTATTCTGCGATGAATGGGAATTAAACTTGAATCTGAATGACTTAATCTAAAAGTGGTTCAATATCTTGGGTACTTTATTTACTAATTAATAGGTGTGACATAATTCATTGAGCTTGTTTACTTCGTTGACAAATAAATCATTTGACAACATGACAATGAAAGCTATTCAAGTATGTTTATCCTGCAGCAGTCATCGCTGTAATCATATCGCGACTTGTTTCTTGCCCGTCTATCGCAAACCAGTGTCTCTCTCGTCCTGTGTTTACCGGCTTCAAGCAGTTGTGTAAATAGTTCATCTGTTCCTCTCTAAATCTGTGGTTAAGCCTCGTTTACACTAGGCCACAGAGTGTCGGGACATTAGATTTGGAGCGTCAATCTTCGCCGTCACACGCGCGCATCTGCGTTCTCACACGAGAAATGGGTGGGGGTGCAGCTTGAGGTAACTTGTGGACTAGAGAATAGAGACACTAAATTGAGTTGTAGGGTGGCACAGCTTGAAGAGGACACTAAACGACTATGATGCGTTCGCGGCATAAAAATTCTCATAGAAAAGTATGTTCGATGCGATCAATGTATTTGTTATCTCGTACTGATCAAAATGAAGTTGGTTTCATTGAAATCGATACTGACATCATTTGTCTTGACGCATCTTTCTAGTTCTCGGTGAACACGATTGATGTAAAAGATATAAATTTCCAGAACTGTGCTGTTGGTCCTTTCTCACCATTTAACATCCTCTGAAAATATTTTTCGTATTTTTTTAGATGATCAACGAACGGTGTGCAATTGATCAATGTTTCAATATCACATTCGTGTAGCAAGTCAGGCAAGTATTCAGAGGAGGAGTCTTCTTCTGACTTAATTTCACTAAGGAAGCTTTCGTAGAGTTTCATCTCCACCACATATTTGCTACAAGTTCATGAATCCTGCGACATCGATTGTAGAATTTCCCTTTCATGAATCCAATCATTGAACCTTCTATTTGGTGGGTTAAAAGGAAAAATTTGGCACTTGTCCCATCCGGTTAGGTTTCCAGGTAAGGTAGGCTAATTTTGGGGGTCAATGGGGGCTTCTGGCGGAGTCAACCCACCACTGAAAGTTTTTGGTAGTATCCATTCAGTATTTGGTGGGTTAAAAGGAACAATTTGGCACTGGTCTCATCTGGTTAGGCTTCCAGCTAAGGTAGGCTAATTTTGGGGGGCTCGAGTGCTTTGGCGGCTTCTGGCGGGGTCAACCCACCACTGAAAGTTTCTGGTAGTATCCATTCAGTATTTGGTGGGTTAAAAGGAACAATTTGGCACTGGTCTCATCTGGTTAGGCTTCCAGCTAAGGTAGGCTAATTTTGGGGGGCTCGAGTGCTTTGGCGGCTTCTGGCGGGGTCAACCCACCATTGAAAGTTTCTGGTAGTATCCATTCAGTATTTGGTGGGTTAAAAGGAACAATTTGGCACTGGTCTCATCTGGTTAGGCTTCCAGCTAAGGTAGGCTAATTTTGGGGGGCTCGAGTGCTTTGGGGGCTTCTGGCGGGGTCAACCCACCACTGAAAGTTTCTGGTAGTATCCATTCAGTATTTGGTGGGTTAAAAGGAACAATTTGGCACTGGTCTCATCCGGTTAGGTTTCCAGCTAAGGTAGGCTAATTTTGGGGGGCTCGAGTGCTTTGGGGCTTCTGGCGGGGTCAACCCACCACTGAAAGTTTCTGGCAGTATCCATTCAGTATTTGGTGGGTTAAAAGGAATAATTTGGCACTTGTCCCATCCGGCTAGGTTTCCAGCTAAGGTAGGCTAATTTTGGGGGGTCAATGGGGGCTTCTGGCGGGGTCAACCCACCACTGAAAGTTTCTGGCAGTATCCATTCAGTATTTGGTGGGTTAAAAGGAATAATTTGGCACTTGTCCCATCCGGTTAGGTTTCCACCTAAGGTAGGCTAATTTTGGGGGGTCATTATGTTGACCCCTTGACCCCACCCACCAACGGCGACCCGGCAGAAGCTCATTTTCGTGAATAGCAAGGATTACTCGTTCATCTGGTACCAGTGGCAATTGGTTAGCTTTCCAGCTACCTTAGACCCCCCTGGCTCCCGGTCAATGTAGATGGAAAGCTATGCATTACAATAACTTCTGTGTCGTCTTTACAGACTGTGACATTGTTTTACGTTTTTTAATTAGTCAGCTGTTCATCAAGTTATGTGTTCAAAATGTATTTCTCCGCTAATACAGAACAAATTTCGAAGATCTAAACTACATCATAATCCTTGCAGAGAGACGGATACGATTATGAAAATCAATTACGTCATTGCAAATTTTCTAATCAGCGAATAACTTGGTGCTTCGTTCACATTACACAACCATCAAACAATAGCATGAAAATTCAAATCTATGCCAATCCTTTATTACCATCCACAATTTAAACGTTAAGCTGAATCAAAAAGGGATGTTAGTAATTCGAAAGAGATAATTTCTCTTAAAATGGATAAGTGGAGCACCGCACAGACAGTGACCTTAGTCGAGCTGTATTTCCAGCATTCATGCCTTTGGAATGCCGAATCTACAGATTACAAGAGTAGTCCATGGTTACATTGGACATGGAAGGCGTGGACTTAAGCCTAATGTGAAAGAAGATAAAAACTCTATGAAGAGTTTCAATAGTCTAGTGTCTTGCAACTTAAAAACAGTCGTGTAAACACCAATGGCGCATCGAGGGGCGTCGTGAGCACGCTTCTATGTGGCAAGAATCTGTGTCATTTCAAGTCAACTGTCCCGACACTCAGTGTCCTAGTGTAGACGAGGCTTTAGGCATCCATTCAACCATGCTGTCCAGTCATTTAGATGAATTTATGTGGAGACAACGTTACGGTGAGACACATGATGATGCATTCAACAACTGTCTACAGCATTTACCTGAGTGGCATGCGCTTTGAATTTACTTTAGTTGAAGAATATATGTATTTTGGATAACTTGATGAGGTAAACATCGGGACCACACTATCATCATTGTACCGCTGTACCAAAAGTGCCGCCAATTAACTGCTATCAAAACCCGCTTTTACATAATACGACTACATGCGCACAGATCTATTCGACTTTCCTGAGTTAGGCCTGCGCCAATGAGTTTGTAATAGCTTAAATGCTGCTTCGTCAATATCATCACCTCGAAATTACTGCATGCACAAACATGAAAACTTGCAAAAATTGTGGTTTTCATAAAAATTGCCATGGTTCCGATATGGGATTTTTTAATAGTAGCTGCAGCTAAGAATGACAACTCTTAGTAGTAGTCGCAACTGTAATTGACCATCCAGGGGCGCAGCAGCGAATTTTTCCTGGGGGGGGGGGTCCGACAAATTTTCAGATGAAATATCGTAAAAAATCAATCCAGGATATATTATGAAATATTACGTAATTGCTTTCCAGTATTGACTTGTTAATCAGGCAGAGTCGCTTATAGTTCATTGATGTAAATACCCCTTATTGTCTCTGTATCACTACTCAGCTACTTGCAATTTCCCACTTTACACGATAGACACACATGCTGTATTAACAGAGAAAATATGCCTACTGAATGGGGGAGGTATGCTGATGTGAAGTTCGTCTCGTAATGATTTCCGATATTGGATAAAATGACACCTACTCGAAATGATCACATTTTCAAACTTAGGATGAAGCTATTTGCAAGTCGCTTTGAAATTTAAAGAATGTAGAAATGTAGCATAATATACAATGGTGATAGAATGTATGAAGAAATGGCTTCTTCATTCTTGCTGCAAAAGTAAGCGAGCGCCTTATCCAGATCCACACAGAATTCGACAAGTAACCAGAATTGTAGAGCCGACTCCACAATCTTCTCAAACCTAATCAAAAGACCGGCATCTGTCTCCGAGCAAAGAGGTAGAACCCTCCCCCCGCCTACTTAAACCCATTTAGGACCATGGAAGTGCATTTCCCAGCCTCTATCTCCGTCAAAGAAAAACGTCAACTGAATGAGGAACAGAGTGAACTGAAGAACTCCCTCGTTCGAACGCACTAGTTGAAACCGTACACAACTAATATAAGTCAGTTTTCTGCTTCCATTCAAACTACCGGTAATTTATCGTTGAGTCAGACAGAGACAACTAGAGAAAAGCGTTCATCAGTTTCAAACGTCATAGGATCGATCAAATTAACTTTTCATAGATCGCAACCGTAAGATGAATATCTAATTTTTAGGCATATGCACAGATATGTATATAAAAGCATGTACATGTGAGACCAACATCCTCAAAAGTCATGGAAATCAGAGAGCAACCACAGACAAAAAAGTCCTGAAAATCACGGAAATCATCGATTAAAAAATTTACAGTGCATTATTTTTCATTTAGACTTCTAATGACACTTTCGGTGATCGAACTCTGGACCGAAAGATCGATAGGCCAAGAAGTTAACCACTGTGCTACGGAGAGCACGAAATGCAGGAAATTAAAATAGTGTTGCAGCCTTACAGGAAATCAAGATGCTGTAGGACTAAACACAAAGTTATTTGCATTCGCATCATGAAATTGTTTTCAAAATTTGCAACTTGATACAATATACTTAACGAATTTATTACTAGATCCAAAGAATCCACATCATGCAGAAACGCGGCTAAATATTTCTTGCATATTGTGGTTCATAGTAAGCCTCTTGTCGATCAATTTTCTATTATATTTGCTGATCGCCTTATATCTAATAGATAATTGAAACTTTTGCAAACAATTTATTATTGCCAAATTTTTTGGCCTGCAGCATACGTAATGCTCTAAATACAAATAGCCATTTTTAACTGAAAATTCCAAGTCACTGATTTCGATCGATTAATGTGTCAATTAGGTTAATTCCTGCATGGCGACTGCAAAATTTTTGTACTTTTTAGTGTTATACGTGTACTCCGTGTAAAGTCCACTACGTTAATCAATCTTCCACATGTTTAATGGAATTTGGCCGGAGGGCTCAATGTGTGATGCCCGTCAAATGGGATCTCGTGTCTCGCTAATGCAGTGCACAGTAGGTGTTGCACATGTAACGCGTTGACGCTTTAAGACTGAATGACAATGCCAGATGTCTTGGCTTATCTCATAAGACTGTACCAGTCTATGGAATGAAATTCTTTATTGACATTGCTATTTGCATGTTCTAAGTTGAGCAAAATAAAGTGAAACGGATGAAGAATTAGTTGAAATTCCAGATATGTAGGTTTATCCATGGTGTTACCGATTGGCTGCAATTATCTAGAATTCCATGGTTTATCAAAGCACACGGTCTCCTCCGGCATGATTATGCGTGTTTAACGAGGCTTTTCTACAGTTTACGGGACAGAATAATTCACATGGATAATTTGTTTGGCAAGATGGGCAAAAATGATTTTCGTAATTTAGTGAAAGGTGACAAAGAGGCATGGAAAATGGAAATCACGCCGTTCCAACAGGGGTCCGACCCCCCTTGGAAAATTCTGGAGGGGGTCCGGACCCCCGTGCTTAATTTGCTATGTTCATTCAAGACTTGTAAGATTCCCATTTCTATCAATAAACACATACTACTTCTACTTCTACCATTGAGGAAGGTCTAAATTAACCTGCATTTAGTTACACAGCTTGTTTATTCTCGGAACACTTGGCACTTAAGGATCGATTTGCGCTTTCGGTCAGGAGGGCGAAACACGTTAATCCACAGGTAAACTCTTCTTACTCACAAAACTTCAGACACAGGGTGTCCACAGAATTTCCGGATTGAAATTCAAGGTTTTTTCCCCGTTTTCAAGGTTCTCCATTTTCATTCTTAAGGTTCATACTAGAGCCTTTATCTACCGGACTTTCGCATTCTCATGCTGTTTTTCAAGGTGCATTATTCTTTTTCTAAAGGCGTGGAGCCTATCAACCGGATTTTCGCACTTACACTATGTCGTTTAAACATTGCTTATGATGTGCATACAGATGACATAACAGCTATCACATATATTCTCACTTTCATGAGAGAACTTTGTGGTTGAGGGGGTAGTTCTCTTTCATAATCCTACATTGTTCTGTACCTTTAAGCCTGGCTATAATGAAACTATTTATGACTATTTTATTGTTTGATATCTGTGTAGTTTTGAGACATACAGTGTATTTTCGATTTTTGCTTACCCTGTCATGTACGGTATTTAGACTATAAAGATCAAATAGGCAATTTCTGCAATACATGTGTACTTAGATGACAGAAATAACACCCCGATTTACCTAAGTAATCCGACAAATAATGAATATGGAGAACAAAAACCAAAAATATTCTGTTCATCTACATGTACAGGGTGGCGCACGTAAACCGCCGGATTTTAAACTTTCATTACTCCTCAAATATTCATCCGATCGTCATCAAATTTCGACTCATACTAGTTTGGAGTATAGGATTTATGATGATTATACCTGTTGTACTGAGAATTGTCAGAAAATTCTGATTCTATTGACCGAATGATATGTAGTAAAATTGACATACCAACAATGTATCTTAACATGTAAAATTTAATGATAAACTTTTCCCTTTATTTCCCCCAGGTCTTTATCAATAATGACCAAAACGAATTAAGGTAAATGTCATAGAAAGCATTTATCAAATGAAAAACATAAGAAAAAAGTGTTAGTAGTCATCGAACTTCAACGTGTCCTCCTCCATTCTCGAGGACGGATTCGAGTCGCTTTTGGTAGGCCAGAGCAGTTTCTCGACACATCTCAGTTGTCACTTCTTGAAATGCTTGTATGATGCGGTCCTTCAGGTCTGGCATGGATGTTGGCCGTGTATGGTGAACCTTGGACTTGACAAAACCCCACAAGAAGAAATCGAAAGGCGTCAGGTCAGGTGACCGCGGTGGCCAGGGCATGTTAGGAGATCCACGTCCAATCCATCTGTTATACATCTTCTTGTTCAACCACTCACGCACAGGAAGTCCCCAGTGTGGAGGTGCACCATCCTGCATGAATATGATGCTCCTGCCTCTTCTGTCCGACTGCACCGCTGGCCAAAATTCCTCATGTAGCATCTTGAGATGCCGATCCTTGTTGACAGAGGTGTCGAAGAAGAACGGTCCGTAGATACCTGATTGGCTGATTGCCGCCCAGACGGTGGTGCGTGGCGAGTGCATAGAATCTTGCTTGATCCAGTGAGGGTTCTGGTTCGCCCAATAACGACAATTGTAGCGATTCACACCACCATCCAAATGGAAGTGAGCTTCATCGGACCAGGTTAGTTCCACTAAATGCCTCGGGTTGACTTGGATGCGCTGTAGCTCCTGTTCTGCGAACTCCATTCGGTTTTCCAGATCTTCTTCGTGTAATCGCTGCACCACCTGGACCTTGTACGGATGCCATCCATAGTCATGGAGGATGCGCTGGATAGTGCGGCGACCCACTTGAAGTGCATTAGATGCACGACGGGTAGATGTGTTTGGGTCCTCCTCGAAGTACTGCACAACTCGTTCCACATTCTCTCCGTTCGTTCAGAAGATGACCGGTCCCGCTTGACAGTCACCACACTACCACTGGTCAACAGGTTTGTGTACCAACGCTTTATGGTACGGGCATCCGGTGCTCTCGCGTTCTTGCCATACTCTGAATGATAAAGCCTTTGTACCTCCACTGGACTCTTGAGCCATTCGTACCAAGCCGCGCATTTTGCTCGTTCTGCAACCGAATAATCATCCATTCTTCTATGTTCGATTATTTTCAGGTAGTGATTTAATCGTCGAATGGTATTTTATATGACATGGAAGTAACTGAACAATATTCACTTCAAGACTGCGCACAATTCGTTGTGCAGAATACGATTCATGTTAAGTTAATTAACTTGATCTAGATTTTCGATGTCAACAAAATGAGTACATGTCATTCGGTCAATAGAATCAGAATTTTCTGACAATTCTCAGTACAACAGGTATAATCATCATAAATCCTATACTCCAAACTAGTATGAGTCGAAATTTCATGACGATCGGATGAATATTTGAGGAGTAATAAAAGTTTAAAATCCGGCGGTTTACGTGCGCCACCCTGTATATTTGATGAACTTCAGTACAAAAAATCAAGAGATCCAACCAACAAAAAACTGGATTAAGCATCTATAAAAATTCAAAGACTTCTGTAAAATGATAAAAATACTTGAGGATTGAGTCGATTGATTATCATACTCAGGACTTGTGAGGGAATGGTGCTATAATGAGTCTAAATACAGATTGTTTCATAAAAAATGGATCACCCTTAAACATCGCCTTAACTTCAACTTTGTCTAACTCCGCCAAACTTGAACAAATTTCTCTGAAATTTGGAAGATATGTCAGTTGTGCTTACTAATATCATTGTTGGAAATTTCAAGCATGAATATTGAGTTGTTTTCCTGTTATAGATAAAAAAGTAGTAGATAATTTGATCTTCATTTAGCAATGTTACACAAAATCATACCTCACTCTTATAAAATTACATTTGTTTCCTTTGTTATGTAATATGTTGTTCTACAAGCCAAAAGCTATCAAGCAAGACAAAAATAAAGAAAATCGGTCAATCAGAGCCAGTATAGCACCATTATTCATCAACAATAATGTAACTGCTACATGTGATTAACTGGACTTCATGTTCCATAGCTTCCTGACTTCGTTGCGGTGGTGTTGGCAGCACTCCTGATTGCTTTCAGCTAGAAATCTATCTCTTACCGGTTGAAAACAATACAAAGCACAAATGAACAATAACGAGATCGCATTCACAAAAGGCAAAGTGTCAGCCTTGCTAGAACTAGGGTTTTCTTTGCGAGCTACAAGCAAGCGACTAAATGTCCCTTACACAAATGTGCATCGATGGCATAATGATGATTTTCGACTCTGTCGTAAAGAGGGCTCTGGCCGTCCACGCAAAACATCCAAACGTAGAGACCGCCTAATTTTGAGATTTGTTAAAGTTGATCCAAGTCTCTCGTTAACTGGGATGGCTGCACTAGTCTCGTCTATTTCTAAGTCCACTATTCGTAGAAGACTTATTGAGTCGAATTTCAAGAGCTGTAAGACGCCCTCTCTGATCGAATTATCAGATCAGCATACAAAAAGACGTCTCAGATGGGCAATGAGTCATTGTCACTGGCGAAATCAATGGGATCGGGTTGTATGGTCTGATGAGGCATCAGTCCGTCTGAAGGATAGTGATGGTCGATTGAGATTATGGATAAAATCTGATCAGGAAATTCCGAGACATTTACATCGTCCCCGGGTACAAGGTGGTGCGACTCTACTGATTTGGGCTGGCATTTGGACCAATGGCCGCTCTGAACTTCACATACAGCAAGGAACCATGAATTCTGAACGCTATGTGAATGTTTTACGAATGAACATTGGCCAAATGACAGATCAACTTGGTGATCTATCGACTTGGTTATTTATGGATGATAATGCTACGTGTCACAGGAGTAGTAGAGTCAACTTATGCAAGTCTCAATTAGGGCTTAGGACATTATCTTGGCCAGCTCGGTCTCCTGATCTGAATCCCATAGAAAATGTATGGAGTATTCTAAAACGTAACGTTCGTCGTTCACTGCTACCTACAGATGGCGTATCACAACTTACGTCACTGTTAGAAAGAGAATGGAGAAAGTTAGATCAGTCAAAAATCAACGATATCATCGAATCAATACCTAGACGAATTGGTAATGTCATTGACAATAAGGGTAGGGCCACAAAATATTAGCTTTTTAAGAACCGTTACTGTATCATAGCTTATCAGATTATATAAGGACATTTAAATATATTGGGGACATGAAATAACATGAAAAATGCTTTCTGTATCATACTTATGTTTTATTTAGTCAAATTTTAGGATGATCCACTTTTTATGAAACGGACTGTAGAAGTGAAACAAAAACAAAAGCTTTCACAGTCTGAACTGACTTGATTGCATATAATGCATATTGCCGCACATACTCGCCTATAAGTCGACCTTTTGTCCCAATTTTTCCCCTTAAGTATGGGTCTCAACTGATAGCCCGGTGCCATTTATATTCGAAATATTTTTCTTCTACCGGTATTACCGTCAGAGAACTTAGGGTAGACCGTCTAAGTCCTGGACGGTAAAGGAAGGAACTTAGTGCTGAAGTGGGCAGAAAGCTGGAAGTGGGCAATAAAGTGGAAGCGCGTTGTAAAATGATAAAATAGAGCGCTCTCCATTCCTCCGATGACAAAAAACATGGTGCCTCTGAAATGAGATTGAAATGTTAGATAGACTTATTGCAATGGTCTCAATATCACGAGACAATAATTCATAAATTCCTATGGGCCTAAGGAGGTTCAGTTTTACAACCTGATATTCATGCGTGATCAAAATTTGTTTCCTGACTGTGTTCCTGTTTTCTTATTTTCTTTCTTTCAAGGTTTTTTCAAGGTTTTCCCAAGGTTTTTCACAACCTTAATCAATTTTTCCAAATTCCAGGTTATTTCCCGTTTTTTTCAAGGCGTGGACGACACCCTGCAGACAAGAGGATTCTCTACTATTCGAGGGCGGCTACTGTTCGAAGAAATTGATTATTACGGATATTTCTCCAGCATTCGGTAGTCACGGAGATACTGCACACAGAGTGCCCTGGTAAAAGCAATTGAAACTGTCTTTCCGTCAGTGAGATAATTAGATAGTTAAAAAGCGAGTTTAAGTTACATGTGCCGCTGCTACACGTAGAGTATGATGTTATCCTATTTATCGGTATAGTGCAGTGGCTCTTAACATTTTTAGCCTCAATTCCTCCTAACTTTCATCCTATCTGTATAACTGGGATGATACTGTATTTTTCTTTTTAATAAATCTCTGGTGATCTTTTTTAGTATATCTAATAACTTTCAATATATCTAGTGATTTAATCTCGACGTTATTCATACAAACTATGGAAACGGCGCACAGAAATGCGTCCTCATAGGACAACCCTTAATTCGCAAACATGTTTTATTGCTCAGTATACTTTATTTCATAGTTGAAAGCCATGAATTTTAGAAAGCCAATTAAATCCTTAGCACATCGAGAGTCAATTAGAATCTCGCTACATTGCGTTGAAAATGCCACAATTGAATAGACGTCATGAGTTGATTTGGTAACCGAGGTGGTGTCCGTGACACAGTGGTTAAGTGCTTGGCCAAGCGATATTTTGGTCCACAGGTGCCAATGGAAGTCGGCAGGAAGGCATCCGGACTTGAAGTACCATGACGCTCCAGAAAAGTCTGACTATGTTAGCGCCATCCCAGCCTGGAGAGTAGTGACGTTAAAAGAGTTGATTTGATGAGTTACAATCACTAGACCAGCAAATTTTGTACATATCAATTTTATGATAACATTTCTATGAAATTTAAAGCCTTCACAAAGTCGTCTAGGACGAAGCGCTTCAGGCAAATTTTCTGTCTACGTTCGAGCAGAGGAAAAATCAATCTCATGTCAAGATGAGTCATGTCTGAATAAAAGTGCACGTGGGTAAAGTTGCAGTTTCCATAGCTCACATTCAGACCCGAATGACCCTTACAGAAAAATCTCATGGAATTATATGAGAATTTGCTCCTGTAAATTATTTGAGAATTTGAAACGTTTTCGCTAACATTACATGAGCATTTGCTCATTCATTATTGCAGATCGCTAATGCTACAGGGGCAGTATTCAGGATCGTAGGACATTCATGTTTTATTAAAATTTGATCATAGAGAAGGTTCAAGTGAAGTTGTTAATTTTATAGATTAATCGCATGAAATTCCAGATTTCAGAACTTATTGCGGAAAATGCTCCTGTAATCCCGTTATAGAAGGAAAAACTCATGAAATTATATTAGATTTTCCATGAGGGAATCCTAGTTTGCACATTAATCCCATACATCCGGAGCTATGAGGCGCATTGACATCCCGGTGGCCGCTTACCCTCCCCGCCTGCTTAAGGTCTAAATTACTGCTTCGAACGAGCTGAAATTGACAGTGCAACATATTGCGTGTGTGAACTTCCTAATGGTGACTTTCAATTGATCCACTTCGCTCATTATCGTACAATAGATAACAATTAACAAGAAAAAAATGAATTTTGGGGGCGGAAAAATGAAAGAAATGATAAAGTATCCATTAAGAATCGAACAATATAGCGTATCACTTTCATCATTGCAATAGTATAATGAAATTTTTAATTGACTCCTGTAGCATTTCCATCCAAACAACATATCCGACAGTCATCATTCAAAAGATCATACGCTGCAAATCTTAAGGTTAAAAAAATCGTACATATCAAAATCGTGTACCCGTACGTAAAGATTTAATAAATACAATGAATGCATCATTAATTATCCATCACTGTATATCGTCTTTAGATATCGATGTCTCACTTAACATTACCTACGTAAGTTGTACATGCTCAACATCCAGTCAAAATAAAAACATTAGTGATAGAATAACAAAACCAATCAATTCATGAATAATTGCAAATATAGTTCATGGCTTCACATCTTCTTTCGATTTTTAACATTGTTCGTAAGTTTCTCGAATGCACACTTTCGCTTCGATCCAATCTCTGCTCTTTTTATGGATTGTTTTGTATTTAATTCAAACACTATTTTGTATTTAAAGTTACACCAATTTAACGATGATAACAAACAAAGTCACACTTGTTGAACGATGATAACAAAGTCACACGAATAAAGCAAAATTGTCCTCTCATTTCTTGTTTTATGTGTTGCATACACGGACTTGGTTGCATAGAACATAGGTCCGAAGTCAATGTTTGGTTAATTCAAGTGGAATCATCAGAGCAGCATTTATAACAAAAACAAAATACTGACCTCAGGTATTTTTTAACTGACTGAAATGACAAGAAGGAAAATCATCGAAGGGAAATACAATGAAATATGTCTACACTCTACATTTAATGTTAATTTTTACATGATGTTTCCTGTGGTTCGTTGATTTATTAAAATCACCCATAAGATAATGAATAGCCCAAAAAACAGTGTTGAGGAAGTTTAATGATTCTCCATCAAGTTATACGACATCTGGAGTTCAGTGCATTAGTCAACAAAATCATAAAATCCAAAAAGTGGAGAGCTGATATCTCTAAGGATAAATTTTGAACTAGGCTGGTAGTCGGCAATTTACGAAAATCTATTTCAGAATGCGTGATTTCGAAGAAAAAATGAAAAAAATGACAGCAGCAGCAAAAAATGAAATAAAATGATATGTTACCAAAAAAATGAAAAAAATGAAGAAAATGAAAAAAAATGACGCACTAGACAGCCTGTATTTACGATGCCAAACTGACTGAATGTGTTGAAAAGCTACTTATGAGGACTAAAAAATTCAACATAAGATTGATTTGCGCAAGAAATGCAATTCAAGTATGCGGTTGCGAAATGTGAGAGATTTTCTTTCAACAGCACTTCTAAATATCTTCAAATGTGATTAGGAAGAAGACAGTCGACTTCTAGGAAATTTCACAAAATTGACGTCTTACATCTACCACTACAAGTCGGTATAATACAATGCAAAAATAATAATTAAATATTGATTTGCATCCTCAGTTAAAACTTGGGAGCAGACCTGAATAGCTGTCATTCCATCCAATATCAAGGATCATCAGTAGGCCCAGTTCACATCTCTCAACACCGACACAACTCCCTATTTAAAGTTGCAGCCATGCTCGGGTAAATTGAGATTTGCTATTAGCAAGTTAGTGACATTTTGACGGGTTTTCATTAAACATCACTTTAAACACACTACCGGCAACTCATATAAGTTAGTGCGCCTGCATTAAAGTGATAACTGATATTTAATAAATGCCTGTCGAGATTGCAGAGGCAGAATTGCACAGCAATTGCAATCAAACCTAAGGAATAGAACATGGAAAGCATATAAGGCGTTTTAAAGAGTCGTCCGATTTCATTGCACTGGATCGATCCAAAATAATAACATGTTTTCCGCAAGCTCATTAATGGCATGATTTCGATGAAGATCGATTAGAAACGGGATCGGATGTTGTCAAACCCTCTCTGCATTTTCTACACTGATCAGTGTAGTGTGGTTTGAACTGCTGTGTAATTTAATTTCCGTATCGCAGCGAAATAGCAGCAAGTGTAGGATGAAGATGGGCACATTTTACACATCTGACGTCAGGTACATTTTTCGCCGTCAAAATAGTGGTGAGGAGCTGTCTTCGTTTTTGCACAATGACATAAAAAAATCCCTGCTGCTAAATTCAGCGCCTCACCGATGTGTTCAATCAGACACAGGCAAAAAGAATTTCCCGAGTCAGTCAATTTTACATTATAAATTGATTTTGAGAATGAAGAAGAAATTTGCTGATATCAGTCGGTCTCGTGATAAAAAATGTACGTATGTAGGCCTACTCACCCGTAAATATGAATTCGCAACCAGTGGCATCATCTTGCCTCTATCAGCAACAGTTGCTAGTCGAATGGCAAAGCGAGCAGACATTGCATGGGTCAAATCCCTTCACTTCTTGATACTTCGATGACCACCGGAAGCTTCGGAAGCACTGAAGATGCTTCCTGCAAGGAATGATAACTTAGAGATTATCATCTATGAATAATTATCGTAAGAAGGACATGTGATCTTTACTTAATGTAATTATTGGTTGCTACTACTTCATTTGTGATTCTGGTAAAACGAGATTTCGGAGATCCATATTGCCCATTTTATACATAGCTCTTCAAAGTTACACAATTCAGACTTCTTTTAAACTTTGTTTAAAACCTTGTAACTAGCAATTTTGACGTTGTTATCGTCATGAGCTTTTAGTCGATGACGACCGCTTACAAAGCTGCAATTTTATCTTCCATAATTCGCATAATCAGATGTTATTCCAGTATCTCCTCCAGCACATCGGATATCAAGGAAGACCCGAGTGCCGAGATTCTTGTATTTATCATTTAGTCTTCATATAAATTTGTTTATCATAGTTAGCCATTGCATGACATTGATTCTATTAATCATCATATTTCTTTACTAACTCATTATTTCAATGCTATATTCAAAAATGGATTCTTAAAGTTTTAAATAATATACAGGGTGGCGCACGTAAACCGCCGGATTTTAAACTTTTATTACTCCTCAGATATTCATCCGATGGTCATGAAATTTCGACTCATGCTAGTTTGGAGTATAGGACTTATGATGATTATACCTGTTGTACTGAGAATTGTCAGAAAATTCTGATTCTATTGACCGAATGACATGTACTCATTTTGTTGACATCGAAAATCTAGATTAAGTTAATTAACTTAACATGAATCGTATTCTGCACAACGAATTGTGCACAGTCTTGAAGTGAATATTGTTCAGTTACTTCCATGTCATATAAAATACCATTCGACGAACATGAAGTCCAGTTAATCACATGTAGCAGTTACATTATTGTTGATGAATAATGGTGCTATACTGGCTCTGATTGACCGATTTTCTTTATTTTTGTCTTGCTTGATAGCTTTTGGCTTGTAGAACAACATATTACATAACAAAGGAAACAAATGTAATTTTATAAGAGTGAGGTATGATTTTGTGTAACATTGCTAAATGAAGATCAAATTATCTACTACTTTTTTATCTATAACAGGAAAACAACTCAATATTCATGCTTGAAATTTCCAACAATGATATTAGTAAGCACAACTGACATATCTTCCAAATTTCAGAGAAATTCGTTCAAGTTTGGCGGAGTTAGACAAAGTTGAAGTTAAGGCGATGTTTAAGGGTGATCCATTTTTTATGAAACAATCTGTATTTAGACTCATTATAGCACCATTCCCTCACAAGTCCTGAGTATGATAATCAATCGACTCAATCCTCAAGTATTTTTATCATTTTACAGAAGTCTTTGAATTTTTATAGATGCTTAATCCAGTTTTTTGTTGGTTGGATCTCTTGATTTTTTGTACTGAAGTTCATCAAATATACAGGGTGGCGCACGTAAACCGCCGGATTTTAAACTTTTATTACTCCTCAAATATTCATCCGATCGTCATGAAATTTCGACTCATACTAGTTTGGAGTATAGGATTTATGATGGTTATGCCTGTTGTACTGAGAATTGTCAGAAAATTCTGATTCTATTGACCGAATGACATGTACTCATTTTGTTGACATCGAAAATCTAGATCAAGTTAATTAACTTAACATGAATCGTATTCTGCACAACGAATTGTGCGCAGTCTTGAAGTGAATATTGTTCAGTTACTTCCATGTCATATAAAATACCATTCGACGATTAAATCACTACCTGAAAATAATCGAACATAGAAGAATGGATGATTATTCGGTTGCAGAACGAGCAAAATGCGCGGCTTGGTACGAATGGCTCAAGAGTCCAGTGGAGGTACAAAGGCTTTATCATTCAGAGTATGGCAAGAACGCGAGAGCACCGGATGCCCGTACCATAAAGCGTTGGCACACAAACCTGTTGACCAGTGGTAGTGTGGTGACTGTCAAGCGGGACCGGTCATCTTCTGAACGAACGGAGAGAATGTGGAACGAGTTGTGCAGCACTTCGAGGAGGACCCAAACACATCTACCCGTCGTGCATCTAATGCACTTCAAGTGGGTCGCCGCACTATCCAGCGCATCCTCCATGACTATGGATGGCATCCGTACAAGGTCCAGGTGGTGCAGCGATTACACGAAGAAGATCTGGAAAACCGAATGGAGTTCGCAGAACAGGAGCTACAGCGCATCCAAGCCAATCCGAGGCATTTAGTGGAACTAACCTGGTCCGATGAAGCTCACTTCCATTTGGATGGTGGTGTGAATCGCTACAATTGTCGTTATTGGGCGAACCAGAACCCTCACTGGATCAAGCAAGATTCTATGCACTCGCCACGCACCACCGTCTGGGCGGCAATCAGCCAATCAGGTATCTACGGACCGTTCTTCTTCGACACCTCCGTCAACAAGGATCGTTATCTCAAGATGCTACAGGAGGAATTTTGGCCAGCGGTGCAGTCGGACCGAAGAGGCAGGAGCATCATATTCATGCAGGATGGTGCACCTCCACACTGGGGACTTCCTGTGCGTGAGTGGTTGAACAAGAAGATGCATAACAGATGGATGGGACGTGGATCTCCTAACATGCCCTGGCCACCGCGGTCACCTGACCTGACGCCTTTCGATTTCTTCTTGTGGGGTTTTGTCAAGTCCAAGGTTCACCATACACGGCCAACATCCATGCCAGACCTGAAGGACCGCATCATACAAGCATTTCAAGAAGTGACAACTGCGATGTGTTGAGAAACTTCTTTGGCCTACCAAAAGCGACTCGAATCCGTCCTCGAGAATGGAGGAGGACACGTTGAAGTTCGATGACTACTAACACTTTTTTTCTTATGTTTTTCATTCAATAAAATGTTTTCTATGACATTTACCTTAATTCGTTTTGGTCATTATTGATAAAGAGGTGGGGGAAATAAAGCGAAAAGTTTATCATTAGATTTTACATGTTAAGATACACTGTTGGTATGTCAATTTTACTACATGTCATGCGGTCAATAGAATCAGAATTTTCTGACGATTCTCAGTACAACAGGTATAATCATCATAAATCCTATACTCCAAACTAGTATGAGTCGAAATTTCATGACGATCGGATGAATATCTGAGGAGTAATAAAAGTTTAAAATCCGGTGGTTTACGTGCGCCACCCTGTACTACCGTGAGACTCCCTGGCTTTAGCCACTGGTGGTGTAGGACTTGAACGCAAATTTTCTACGTAATGATGCATTTGCAATGGACTATTACAACTTGAAATATTAATCCGATGCTAGAGCATTATGAAACGACTTTCTATCTCCTTTCATTTTACTTTATAACTTCAGGGCCAAATCTTATTTAAAAACCTGCATTTTTGGCGAAAATTGCACGCTACGTGTCGTGAATAAATATATAATTGAATTTAATTCAGGCTATTGACTTTGATGGTTTTACATGGAATCCCGCGATTTCCAGTATTGGGATTTTTGTATCTCTAACTAAATATACGTCATTATTATTATTATTATTACGTATAAGAATATGGATTGTTATACTGTCGGCCTATCCCAAATATTGAGTAAGAATTTTCAGCTAATTCACCATTCATGGAGGCAAATTGGACGGTGCATCTTTTGTTCTTGGAAACAAAGTCATGGCTATTTCAATCGGCGCTGCAAATAAATCAATGTGATTTTGTTCTCATAAAACTTGAAGTCGATGGCAGATCAAACTACGAACTATTTATCGGACAATTGTTGTAGGTATGCCAAAATGATATTGAAGTTCCGTTTCTGAAGAGTTTCGGATACATCATGTCTTCCCAGAAAAAGAAGACAACAGCTCTGTTTCACCAGATGAAATTATTGAGACAGTATGCGCTACTCCCGAACGTCATCGATCAAAATTAGACTTTATTAAGTTTGTGTGAGTCTAGAATTTATCTACAATTGAAGTTTGTTTTTTATTATGTTATCCATATTTCACAATAGATATGAGATTATCATAAGGAAGAACTTTTCATTCATGCGGTATGCATTTTACACTTAATCAATCATCATTAAGTCCAAATTTAGCATGAAGAACCCATAGTAAAAGTTAAAAAAACCCGTAATATAGGTGGCCGAAGTTTGGTCAAGTAGCCCTACCTTTAGCCACCACCTTTAGACCCAGAAAAATATACTTAAAATAGTTATTTAGCAATGATCTCTCTCATACATGAATCTGAATACCACTTTTCTTCATCCAACTGACATATACTGAAAGCAAATTGATTCAAACTTGATGAAAAAAATAAAAAAATAGCATGTAAGTACTAAGGTTAGGGCGTCCTATGGCATGTATTATATTATTTTTCATGACATTGAAGAAAGCAACGATGTAGAGATACGACTCGTAGATAGCATTTTTCTATTACTGATTGTTCTTTTACTTTTCTATCTCATCAAATTTTCTGTTTAATTTTCGAAGCTATTATCAGCAAATGCAATATTTATTTGAGATTATCAAGAGATAATTGTCAGGTATGCGAAGCATGTTGCTAATAGAGATTCCAAAAAACTTCGAACAATTTCAGGAATGAAACACTCAAAGCTCCTAACTCAGGAAAGCATGATATTTGAATGACTTATATTCTGTAGCAGTTCCAATAAAACTAACAAATGCACGAATATTAACTGACTTTAATTCAATTTTCAGCGGCATGATTTTGTTATTCATTTTCTTTGATTATGATGTCTTTGCTCCTTCAGTGGCAGGTCGTTTGTGATATGATCACGCTTTAGAAAATAATCTTATTATAATAAGGCTGAGTTTTAAAGTAATGGTAGCCCATCGAATTGCTAATTTGTCATGACATGGAGGATCTGTAAATTTGCTATCCTAATATATTGTAAATTACTTTTCTTTCTTCTGTATTGCTATCATAATCATCAAGTTCGTGCACATTTCTCCAGAAGTGCAAAAATGTGCATATCTCACATGTGGTACTGGGTCTCAACTGAAGTTCATTTCATGAAATCGAAACTGTATAACCATTGGGGATTTGATAAATGATGAGTTGCTACTCTACCTAATATACTTACTCCATGGATCCTACAAATTTTCAACCCATTAGAAATTGTGTTCTTCTGACATGATTTAAGTATAGGAACGATTGACGGAGGTTGGCATTAAAAAATAGTAGGGAGGTGGCTACAACAGCGGAGTGACGCCTCACAGACGGACTGATGCCTCATCAGACCATACAACCCGATCCCATTGATTTCGCCAGTGACAATGACTCATTGCCCATCTGAGACGTCTTTTTGTATGCTGATCTGATAATTCGATCTGAGAGGGCGTCTTACAGCTCTTGAAATTCGACTCAATAAGTCTTCTACGAATAGTGGACTTAGAAATAGACGAGACTAGTGCAGCCATCTCAGTTAACGAGAGACTTGGATCAACTTTAACAAATCTCAAAATTAGGCGGTCTCTACGTTTGGATGTTTTGCGTGGACGGCCAGAGCCCTCTTTACGACAGAGTCGAAAATCATCATTATGCCATCGATGCACATTTGTGTAAGGGACATTTAGTTGCTTGCTTGTATCTCGCAAAGAAAACCCTCGTTCTAGCAAGGCTGACACTTTGCCTTTTGTGAATGCGATCTCGTTATTGTTCATTTGTGCTTTGTATTGTTTTCAACCGGCAAGAGATAGATTTCTAGCTGAAAGCAATCAGGAGTGCTGCCAACACCACCGCAACGAAGTCAGGAAGCTATGGAACATGAAGTCCAGTTAATCACATGTAGCAGTTACATTATTGTTGATGAATAATGGTGCTATACTGGCTCTGATTGACCGATTTTCTTTATTTTTGTCTTGCTTGATAGCTTTTGGCTTGTAGAACAACATATTACATAACAAAGGAAACAAATGTAATTTTATAAGAGTGAGGTATGATTTTGTGTAACATTGCTAAATGAAGATCAAATTATCTACTACTTTTTTATCTATAACAGGAAAACAACTCAATATTCATGCTTGAAATTTCCAACAATGATATTAGTAAGCACAACTGACATATCTTCCAAATTTCAGAGAAATTCGTTCAAGTTTGGCGGAGTTAGACAAAGTTGAAGTTAAGGCGATGTTTAAGGTTGATCCATTTTTTATGAAACAATCTGTACATATATTGGAAACTTATGCCCATTGGAGATATACGTGTTGAGATCAGAAATCAAATCGGCTGAACTGCTCAAGACATTGAACGCCTACTTCTAAGAAACGAGCACCAGGGAGAGATTCTCCTCGCAAGTGTCAGTAATTCACCTTGTCCTCCCCTTACAGTATCACACCTGTCCATCATGAATGTTAGAAAAATTCGTCAACGACAGATTGTGCCGGATTAAGCCATGATATATAAAATGAAGAAGATCATTTTAATGTAGACCTTTTTAAGATAAAAGAATAGTAAGCTTATCGTAAACCAAATTAGACAAAAGACCGATCTTTATTTACTTACTTCTCATTTGACTAAAGAAGAAAATTACTCGACAAATGATTGGGTATCCATCGATTACACACGCGTAAAACACTCTACCTATCAGAATTGGCGTAGCTGCTGCAAGAAATTGTCGGGACTGAGTCAAAGATGTCAAAAATTGAATATTGTTCATATAATTTGAGATTCAAAAACCACTTTCCCGATTCCTGGTGATTTTCTATAATTATTTTCCTGAAATTGGAAAAGTACTACTTTTCCATACGAGGATATCTATTCACACGAGAGAGCGCCAGCGATCGAGTGTGAATAGAAATCCGAGTATGGAAATAGTGCTTTTCCAATGAAGGAACGTATTTTTTTCTATGCATATCTATGACATCATCATGGAAATGTATTGATTTGCAAAACTATAGACTTCCGTGTAGACTTCTCATTTTGTAATTTCAAATTGCTAAATCAACTTGTTGGTAGTATAGTTAGCAAACTGCAAAAGAAATGAAGCGTTCTGCTGCTGAAATTATTGATGATATTCATCCTATGAAAAGTGTTAAAAATACGATAAGAATTGGAAACAGTTTCAGGAATATTCTAAGTTAAACAACGAAAAACCTAACGAAGAAAACTTTTTGCAGTATTTCGATTACTTGAAAAGAGAAAAGAAGTTGGCTTCAAGTACATTATGGTGTATTTATTCGATGTTGAATAATAAACTTCAACTATACCACGGAGGAAAACTCCAAGCTTACCCACGTTTGACTCTTCTATTAAAATCTTATGAGGCAGGTTTACGAAAAACTGCTAGTGTGTTTTCTAAAGAGGACATATTCAACTTTCTGGAGAACGCGACGAATGAGAAAGAATTCATACATATGAAGGCAGCTGTCACCGTGTGTTATTTTGGAGGTTTAAGGTGCGCAGATCTCGCCAACTTAAACAGTGATGATTTTGAATTTAATGAATCTACAGGTATGTGGGTCACCTATTCTGTGAGCAAACAGAAAGGTGAGCAATTCAACAATAAATTTAATATTCCGCTGGAATATTGTGGCTTTTTGGAAAAGTATGACAACATGCTGGCAGACTGTGAAGCTTCTGAAGGAAGATTTATGAAATCATATCGCTTGCATAAAGATAGTCGATCGTATTATACCAAACAACCAATGGGAGTGCATCTATTAGCTAAAATAACTCAGAATGTTGCGACGTTTTTGAAACTGGAACAACCAACAACTTATACGGGGCATGCTATGAGGAGAACTTCAGCAAATATTCTTGCTGAAGCTGGAGCATCTTCAACATCTTTGCAAAAACACTTCAACTGGAAAAACCAAAACACGGCATTAAAGTATGTGGACAATACAACTTCTCAGAAACTGAGCATTGCGAGCTTAATGAAAAAGCAACCGTCAAGTTCTTCGGGCATTCATATGCAGAATCACACGTCCGAAAGGGCTGAACAGTCAAAAATTATCAATTTTTCTAATTGCTCTAACATTGTTTTCAACTTTTGATGTTAGAAAACATTCTAGTTAATGTGTTAATTGTTCGCTAAATTTATTTGCAATTAGAACTCTTTTATCATTGTCTACTGATAATTTTATATAACATGCAATGCAAACATATTGTTGCTTGCTATTTTCTTAATTAATGAAAATTTAACAAAAAAGTATAAGTTGCACGGAAAAGTAAAAATGAGTAGGGAAAAGTAAAAGTTGTACGGGAAAGCAAAAATGAGTAGGGAAAAGTAAAAGTTGTACGGAAAAGTAAAACTTTTCCATAGATATATTGTAAGGAAAAGAGAGCTTTTTACTATATGCATAGAAAAAAATATTTTTTTACAATCATATGGATGCATTTCTATTCGCTTGCGGAAGAAGGGACCTCAAAATTGCTCTTGCATTTTTTAAGAAATGTTTGAAAATTCGATTTTTTCAAAAATTTTCTGAAAATTTTGCTTTTTTAGAGGGCCCACAGAAATTTTCTCGCAGCGAAAAAGTGATGAATTCCGCTTGGAACACCTATGGTTGGTTATCAATTAAGCAGTCCAAGAAGAATTTTTCTCAACTTCGCTGCGAGATCGGTGATGAAGGCCGTCAAAAATGTACAAGATTTTTCATAAATTCTCTAAAAATAGAAAAATTCGAATAAGTCAAGGCCACGCAAGTGACCTTCCCGATAGAATTTTTCCGAACTATTTTGGATTTCATCTAGATCGACCCAAATGATGAAAATATGTGAATTTCAAGAAAATCTGAGAACCTTCGCCACTCACTTTTTCCGAAATTTGACGTTTTGATGTGGAATGACCCAATTTCTACTGATGCGTCCTGATAACGGTACTAATGGAACAGCTGTAGTGACCAGGCCCCAGTATGTATAATGAATGGAAGCAATAGTGAAAGACAGTAATTCTCCAAAATGTCTAAAACCAATGATTGGAACGATCAAGAGTTTCGAAAGGTCACTGATGTCACTGGTAAATTGATCATTGATCAAGGATAAAGAACTGCCCCCTGAGGCTTTTCAACTTATTCTGAAAGCGTGCGTCTTGCCTAGACTATATGGACTCGCCAATGTTCACAGAGAAGATGCTCCCTTGCTGTCTTATCGATGGCATCTTCAGTTTACCACAAAATATCAAAATGTGTCGACAATCAGCTACGCAAGCCCCTGTCGAAGAAATGAAGTAAGTTGTTACTGTAAGATTCATTTACATTCCCAAAGGAAATCACGAATGTCAACCTTGATCAAGAAGGCATCATTATTTCATTCGACGCTGTAAATCTCTTTACTGATATTCCGGTAGACATTATTTGTTCGCAGCTGTACAAAAATTCTAAATACCCTTCAAAACTTTACGATTGAGTACTTAAAGAGAATGATTTCAGACTTCTATCGACACTGGCAACTGACGTGTGATTTTCCTTCAACGGCAATACGTACCTGCTACGAGATGGACACGCCATGGGTCCACCTTGAGTGGATGATTTAGCGAGATATTCATGAGTGCTGTTGGGAACAGGGTTGTGGAAGCGGTCGCATCTCCATCAAATCCGCTTCCAGAAGCGCCTCCGATTGGAGGATTTCATGCAAGCTCCTGTCACCATCATATTATGCCTCCGTGTGTATGTATACCGGTAGCTTCTCGAATTTAATAATTGAGATTATTTTAGAATAATTACGGTAATAAATATTTAGCTTCTTCTTTTCGAGTATACTGTGTTCTGTTTTCAGTTATCTATTCATATAAAGTGCAAAATCAATTATAGAATCAAAACATAGGACTTTACTTTTTTGTTATTGTTTCTTATTGTTATCACCGCAGTTTATAACATGTTCCTTTTCAGATGCCTCCTCATTTAAGCTGACTCATGCAGATAATGCAATGCAGATAATAGCCTATACCTAGGCTACGTAATCTTGTATTATATGCGTTGGTAAAACACAGTAGCATTTAATAGGGGAATAGGCCACAGAACAATGGAATTCTATAGATTTAATTAGTAGGCCTACCATACATATTTATTTTTAGATGCAATCTATTTCTTATTTTGTTGCTGAACTGAACTTTCAATGCAGTCAGAATTCGGAAGCGGAAGAGCAAGTTTTCAGTGCCCCACATCCACTCGAAATCACCGCTTCCGAAGGCTTACCCTTCTGCTTCCGCTTCCACAACATCGGTTGAGAAAAATCTTCAAGATGTATTGAGACAATTAAAATACTTCTGCCGCTATCTTGATAACACTGTTGATCGTGAAAAGTCAGGACGGAATGTTGTGGCATATTCAAATGTGCCTTTGGATTACAACGACCGTAGTAGAGCAACAACTGCAAAGACTAATAAATCTCTTTTTCCAGCTGTCTTGCTATCAAGCTATATATTATTCATATCAAAATCTTATGATTTGACCGCTGAAATCAGAATATCATCCTCTCATCTTTGAATCCTTGCATTGCCATCATCAAAGAAAGCTGATCGACTTTTGGTGTGGCAGAAGTAGTCGCTCTGAAAGTTCGGAGCTGGTTTACGGTTGGCTGAGGAAAGGCGTTTCTGCGGGTTTCCGATAATACCTTCTGCTGCTCCGAAAGTCTAAAGTATAGAATTAAGTTGCCGAATGTGTCTATATTCCTATGAATCTGATGTTAGCAGAATTGACTACCTTGTCGTGCAATTTTTGTAATTTCTTAGACGACGATCTGTCTATGTTGCTATTGTTGACTGATAGCACCATCATTTTCAATGCAGATTTCAATCATCTCGTTATAGAATTGATCAACATAAACGTCGACGTGGTCAATCATGTTCAGTCAGCAGCTTGTGATAGGTTAACCCTGGTCTTCCGCGCCAAGCTTTCCTAGGACTGATCACGTGCCTTTTTCACCTAATTATCTTCCGCTCATCTGGAAGATGGTCATCAGTTATCTTCCGGAAGACTATCCCAAGTAATCTGGGACCGTTGATTTTCAAGAGTCACAATTTCTGGCTTGAATCTTCCTTGAAGTAGTTGGATAAGCATGAATGCAGCAAAGCAAAACTGTCCCTCAAAGATGCTACTATATATCATCCAAAGCATCATTATGCGTTCTGTTATCACTACTCTAAAATTTCATCTAAATTCCAACATCGACTGCTATTTTGAAGGTCTTGGTCACTTATGTTATCATGTTTACGATATTCATTCGCATTCCAAAACATTTTCTCCTACAGTGCGTTCGAGAGGCTCATGTTCGAAAACAGCAGGCGAACGATCAGCGGAACCGCTAATTCAAGTCTGAATTTTGAGGCAGAACAGACATGCCAAGAGACTGGAATTAGGCCTACCTCCCTGATCACGGTTTACCTACAATCACGGCCTTCTACAATGTCAACGATCGAAATAGATAAATTTATACATTCCTATCAATAATATCCTTTCATATATTACAGGTTGACCCTCTCAATAACGGCGAATTTCTCAAATCTGATTTTTGATTCGTGATAAGGAATCCAAAAGTGACAATCAATTGCGATTCTGAATAGAAAAATGTTGCAAAAAATTGATTCCACCGTCCATGTGAATTTTTTATCATAGCTGCAAACTAAACAACAGCGCTATATCATCTGTTCTAAACCATATTTTAAGTCTAATCTAACCATCAGACAAAAACAGATTGGAAGCACATGGTCACTACACTCGTAACAAAAATAGACAAAATTTAGCTGAAATTGCTGCTTCCACTACCTAAGATAATTAGTATTACGAATGAAAGTTCGATAGAATTTTTAAGACGGTAGAGGAGGATGGGTTATATAAACCGATCACGGGTGTCGATAAAATCCGAACGGATCATTTCCGAACAACGAAAATCTAGTCAAAGCTGGTAAAATATTGCGCCGAACATTCTACATTTGATTGGAAAATTGTCAATTTTATCTGTCAGTTACCATTAATCCGCAAAAAGTCAAAATTATATTCCGAGTAGTTCGGAGAGTATTTTTAGTAGTTCGGAGGGGAATCACAGCACGAAAGCATTGAAGGTCAATCATAATTGCGTAGAACAAAGAACGTCCTGTGCTTGAAACCGCATACTCATTGTTCCGCTTTTGTTCGGTGGTATTATAGATGTTCAGAGGTGTTCGGGTTTGATCGGAATGTAATTTTATGACCTTCTTGCGGATTAAAGTTGACTGACAGATAGAATTAACCACTTTCTAATGAAATCTGGAATGATCGGTGCAATATTTTACGTTTCGAGTAGATTTTCGTTGTTCGGAATTCATTTGTTGTTCGGATTTTATCTACAACCTCCGATCACGGATGGGTATAAAATCCGATCACAACCGATCAAGCCGATCACAACTAAATTAAAAAAATCTAATAAAAAGTACAACAAAATAATTTACGCTATTAAAACAAAACAAATAAACTATACTTTTCACTAACTAACAAGCTTTTCCTTACAATGTGCGCTTCTACCACATCCACACGAACACAGAAAAAAATCCAGACGCTGATTCGAATATTCTTGTGATCTCAATGGTATAAATTCTATAAAACATCGCACGCATTTGACGTAGACTGCAAGTCAAATTCCTCCAGGAATTCTTCTGATCGAAAGACACATTCACTCATCAAATACAACATCCCACTAAATTCTTCCCAAAAATTAGAGAGCTCTCCCCTATCAAATCCACACATGAACTAACCATGCTGTTTCTACCATATGAGAAACGTAGAATGTCGATGCGCAATAGGCCAATACAAACATCGACTTCGTCCAGATATTCGTTTCATCTGTTGCGATTCTACTAGAAAAATACTGAATTTACAACTTCGAGTCAGGGATACAAAGATGCTATTGAAATCAAATCTGAAAACCACGCGAACAAGATGTTAAGATGGTAATGTTGCATCAGCTTATACACTCCAGCAGGACAACTCAGAAGTAAATTTCCTCAATGAATCATTTTGATCGGCGGACATTTCTTCTCTCCAACTGGTTGTTCACATCAAGTGCTACTCAGAGATGCAAAGAAACCCCTGCCGATCAAATCGGAACACCAACCCAGCAACCTGTGCGCATCAGAAGAGGTAGAGAAATTTCAGGATTTTCTAGTTGAACTGGCCTACTAGAATGTCAATTTCCTCAATGAATCCTTTTGATCGGCGGACATTTCTTCTCTCTAGCTGGATGTTCACATCAAGGGCTACTCAGAAATGCAAAGAAACCCCTGCCGATCAAATCGGAACACCAACCGAACAAGTCACTTTTGTGAAAAGACAAGGTGAAATTTCAGGAGTTTCTCCTACACTAGGCCTACTCCAATGTCAATTTCCTCAATGAATCCTTCTGATCGGCGGACATTTCTTCTCTCTAGCTGGATGTTCACATCAAGGGCTACTCATAAATGCATAGAAACCCCTGCCGATCAAATCGGAACACCAACCGAACAAGTCACTTTTGTGAAAAGACAAGGTGAAATTTCAGGAGTTTCTCCTACACTAGGCCTACTCCAATGTCAATTTCCTCGATGAATCCTTTTGATCGGCGGACATTTCTTCTCTCTAGCTGGCTGTTCGCATCAAGGGCTACAAATGCAAAGAAACCCCTGCCGATCAAATCGGAACACCAACCGAACAAGTCGTTTTTGTGAGAGGACTTACGGTGAACTTCAGGAGTCTCTCCTACACTAGGCCTACTCCAATGTCAATTTCCTCAATGAATCTATTTGGCCGTCAGCATGTGGTCCAGTGGTAACTTGAAATGGCTCGCGTGGTGTTCCGTTTTGTAACTACTTTTACAAAGATTTTTAGTAGCTTGATGGTAGTGAAGAATCACGGAAGGAAATATACACACTAATTAACAGAATTTCTCTTTTTTCTAGTGCTTGTAGTATTTAATTTTCATACATTCGATTGACTTGAATGCGGAAAAGTTTAGCTAAAATGTATATTAAAGAGAATTTGCATTCTGTAGGCAGATGCAAAAACGTTCTGAATTTGCATTCACACATTTTTATACAAAGGATTTACTTTTCTATAATCTGTGAGACTAAACCTCTGCAGTATTGACTTATCACGACCGAAGACGGCTCAGTTCGTCACAAAAAGCACGTTTCAGCTGATGTAAAATGTCCGTTAGCGAGTTGTCTCAAGGTATGACTTTTTGACACGACTAATGGCGAGTTTATGTGACCTGTTAGGACGAAATATCTATATGCTATTATTGATGCATCCAAGCATAGCGTCCTTCCAAATTCTCTGAAGCCATCCCTAAGGGCGAGAGAATGATGGACTCGAACCATCTGACGCACTCAGACGCACAAAACCTATGATAAGCCATAGCCAATTATCACCTAGTTATTTAAGACAAGCGCTATCTCCAAATATGTGGTGAAGATTTTGATCAAATTTTAATATTTCAAAAATTACACATTACAATTTATATCTAAGAATATAATTAGGATATATAGGATATAATAGAATATAATTAGGGCTGCCACTCTTATCAAAAATAGAAACCGGAACGTCAAATCGGAATTGGCCCCCTAAATTAGGTGGTCGTGGGCCCCTCAAAGAAAGAAACTTACGATCATTGGATATCACACAACCCGGTAAGTTTTGAAAGCGTTCAAGCAGATGTTGGCTCTGTTCTAATAAAGATGCTTCTGAATCCTCACAGTTAGCAAGTAAATGTATAAAATTATTACTGATGCTTATTCAATCATCAGTTTCAACAAGGTGCACTAGAATACATGACTCGAACAGCTACTATTTTCAGGAGAACCGTTTTCGAAGGTTAGACAAAGTGTACTACGAAGACCCCTCTACCTGCCCCCAATGCAAAATCAGCATGAAGTTATTGAACGATCGACGATTTAAGCTCGATATAAAGACTGCATGTAACCTCCTTTCCTTGTTACACTCGTGTGGTGTACGTGTAGGGAAAACAACCGCAGTGCAGCGAAATCAAGAGAGTTGTATTTTCAAACAGGTCAAAATTTCTTAAATATTTAGCGTCTCACCGTCTGTTCAACCAAAGCCACACTGAGTCATGACGCTCGATAGAACATAAATCGTAAACGATTTCCGCATGCTGGACTAAAATATACACACTACTAACAAATTTAAGAGTATATACATCACTGTACTCAATTTTCTCCGGATAATCAAAAGGCTCAAATAAGTGTCAACAATTATAAAAGGATAAATTCGCATCGCCAATCACGGCGATACACTGCATATTATCGAATAACCTACATGTAGGCCTATGGATGATCTTACTTAACTGTTTCAAAGACAACTTTCTTCATTCCGTTCAAAAATTTTACATTCAAATTTATAATGCACTATTCCCGTGCAGCTTTGCCATTTTCTATTAATCGTGCCATGGCGTCACACGGTGCAAGATCCTGTCTTTATTGTGAAGAATTTTCATGAAACCACTAGGAAATTGCTGTTCAGCTGTTTGACGTTTGGATTGCTTCAGCAGAGCGGTCTAGTCACAGCAAATATCTTCATACAAAATCCATGCTTGGGCAGGTATTTCCATAAGCCATCTTCTTTGGGAGAGCCATTATTCTTTTGAGAAATCGAGAATGTGTGGCAAAATCTTCCTTTCTATGAAGTATAAAATATACCAAATGTCTTGAAAGTTATGAATATCTTCATGCAGGATGGAATGCCAGCGCTCTACTACAGACCCATCGTAAATTATTTGAACAGCAATTTTCCTAAATCTTGGATTGACCGTCATGGGAGCCTTTGGAATGGCTTCCGATAGCACCGGATTCAATGCCCTGTGACTTTTTTCTTTTAGGCATGTTTAAGAAATGGTGCATTAGAGTCATCCTATGCATTTGGATGAACTGGAAAATAAAGCTTTGCACCGTTTTCTGCAGAACGACGAGCGATTGCGTAGAGATACACTCTTGCTCTCTTGATCGAAGAATTAGATTGCGTTCGGGCAAATGGTGAGCAAGTAGAAAATAAATTTTAGTGGTACTCGTGTCAGCAAACTGTTTTTCTTTTGGTCATAATTAACCTACAGAAATTAATCATTGAGCCGCAAATTGCTATTGTATCAACAACTTTGAAATGATCACTGAGAATCCGCCACGTTCGTTAAAGAAAATAATTTTGAATCAATGTCACACAGAATAAATTGACGACTAAAAACTATCGCAGTTGCTCAATATGAGAAAACGTAGTTCTATATTCTGCCCAAATATTGCACACACAGAGTTAAATATTTCGTTTATCTGCTTAAGCGAGCGCAGATGAATCTGATTCAGTGATTACACATTTACAGAAGCATGCAACTTAATATACTAATTTAATCTGAAATGAGATGAGAGCAACATTTGATACAATCCATTAACGGGAAAATACTAACGTTTCTGGATTTTTTAGCCTCATCAGTGCAGTATGCCTGTAAATAATCAGTAACTCACATGCAAACAAATCATCATCCGAAATACAGACATCTACAATTAATGAAATACATGCAGTTAAAACTCATTCTGTAGAGTTCGTTTCCAAAATTTGAAATTTGCAAAGAGCTAATTCGTGTTTGCACTTCATGCACGAAGGTGAGCAGCCGGATTTCCAAGCACATCCACCTACGAATGGTCTGTGGAATGAGTTGCTGATTTACTACACTGATGGCGGCTAAAAAGTCAAAAACGCTTGCAGTTGAGCCTGAAGAAACTTCATCAGTTCTTGTAGCTCCGGCAATGATTCAAATCAAACCTTGCTCTCATTTCTTGTACTTCAAACATAATAAAGAACAATTACATCTAAGAACAACTTTTGGCTTTCAAACAAGATTATGACAGCTATTTGATAAAGGTTGAGCCGTCATGCCATAAGTAAGCGCAAAATCAACACGATCCTATCACTTCTGCAGTTGTTTGCGATATTTCAATTTTCGGTTGTGTCCTCGCTGAAATTTAGCCGCTTTTGCAACAAGTGATCATTCTTTCGTCACTCCCTTGTGTTTTAAGTAGATTTTTCTTTCATACTTTTCTGGCAGCCGATTCTTGAAAGACACGTTTTGGAGTGCATCAAAGCAATCAGAACTCAATTCATAATAAGCTCCATAATTACGTATTACAACTTTTTTGTCAAGCATTCCCACCCAAATTTATTTTTTATTTCAAAACCTTGATTACTTGCACTTTGTCCAGTTTCTTAGGACTGACGAAAGGATAACTGACTTCCTTGTAGAAGAATCTACTGCTCAAGAGTCAAGCGGATTTTTAGAAAGCATCTGCTTTGAATTGGGTCACCCTTGAAAATTGCAGCATCTTTAAGGTCCTCTAACAATCTACATAGCCGCGTTCCCAATTTTAAAGAGCCCTTCATAATCTGAAAAGGCCCCACATGCTCTTATCTTTAAGTGTACCGGTCTCAACCTTTACAATCAAATCAATATGAATTTATTTAAAAAGAAAAGGCGTTCTAGGCCTCTGTATAATTTAAAAGATGCATTTTTAAAAAACATTTAAAAGAGGATACACTAGATGCAGATGTCACTGTTTGCGGGAGGCGGTTCCATAGGCAACCAGCAGTCACACCAAAGAATGCAGGTTGCACCAAACACTTGCGGGTTGCAGACCGAAGACTCTGGCGACGAGGTATCATGGTGGCCTCCACAAGCTGCTCCGATAGGTACGATGGTGACATATCATGGCAGCACTTAAACACAAGAACACCAAGGCGTAAGTCTATGCGTTCGCGGACAGACAGCCATCTCAATTCTTCGAGCAAGGGAGTCACGTGATCGTACCTTCCAGCGCCAAACACGACTCGAGCAGCAGCATGAACAATTCTCTGAAGCCTCCAGATGGTAGATGCAGGAACACCAGCGTACAGAGAAAGGCAGTAATCCAGTTTACTGAAGACGAGGGCACTGATTACCTTCAATAGAATTGGGCGTGTCAGGCTCCCTTTCACAGCACGAATGCGGCGTAGCATCGAGAAACAGGAGTTCGTCGTGTTAGAGACATTACGTGATAAGGTTAAATGTTCATCGAGTGTCACTCCAAGATACTTCACGCTGGCACTGGGAGTCAATCTAAGTCCATCAAGGACGACGGGAGTGCACACCTTATTCCGTGCGCGTGGGGATTGGCACCACATGATCTTTGACTTCCCCGAGTTAAGGTGTAGCCCATTGGAAGCAAGTCAACTCTTGACGTCATCGAAACGAGAGACCTTCATAGCCAAGGCAGACACATCCTTTGCAGGCGATGAACTGTAAATAAGGATGTCATCCGCAAAAAGATGAATGTCCAAGCCATGCTGCTGCACCAATGATGCTATGTCAGCAATGTAGAGGGAAAACAGGGCAGGACCGAGAACTGATCCTTGAGGGATCCCGCTTACCAGGGGAACGAACTTGGTTTTCGTGATGTGGGTAACAGACACTGAGCGGTTGGACAAGTAGGATTCAAACCAAGCCAATGCGGCGCCACGGAGTCCGGCTGATACTTTGAGGCGTCGAGAAAGAGTGGCATGATCGACACAGTCAAAGGCGCAGCTGAGATCCAGAAAAAGCATTAGGCAAACATGCCCTCTGTCCAGACTTAGCAGCGCATCAGAGACCTCTTTCAGAACTGCCATTGTAGTGGAGAACATAGGACGGTAGGCTGATAGTAGTCGCGGAAGGAGGAGATGGTCATCAATATGCTGCTGCAGATGGAATGCAACTATTCGCTCGGAGACCTTGGAAAGGACCGGTAGTTTCGAGATGGGTCGATATGATGACACATCCAATGAGTCTGCTGTTGAATTCTTCAATGTGGGTGTAATATACGCCTTCTTCCATCTGGTAGGGACCAGGCCGAATGACACTGAACGATTAATAAGGAAAGTCAGGAATTGTGAAAGAAGATCTAGACATAACTTTAACAGTGAAGTAGGAATTGGGTCACATAGAGAATACTTATTTGGCAAGCGCTGGATGATTCCAATCACGTCAGTCGTGGAGATCTGCGGAAACTCTGCGAGAATACAGTCTTCGGGAGGATTGGAAAATTCTGGTGGATGATAGTCAGATAGACTTTGCTTTGCAAGTGTCACTTTGGATAGGAAGGCACTGAGGAAAGTGTCAGCTGAGATTGAGTCCGGAGGAGAAGGTCGATCACGCCCCATGAGCCCATCAATGGACTGCCGGAGTGCTTGCGATGAACTTTGCTCAGCATCAACTTTGTAGCGCCAGTAAGAAGATTTCTTTTCTTTGAGCAGAGAACGATAGAGGTTCTTGCTGTCCTTCCAAAGCCGAAGAAACTCAGGTGGTCTCAACGGACACCTCAGTAAGTAGCGCTCCAATCTCCGAACCGCTTGTTTCAGCTTGCGGCACTCATCGTCATACCATGGATTTGACGGTCTTCTAGGACATCTTGAGCTCTTCAGTGGAATAAGTTGATCCAAGATGCCGGCAATTTTCGCGTCATACAGATCGGCAAGTTCATTAACACTGAGATGTATCCATTGTTGAGGACAACATAGGATGGATTTCTTCAATAACTATCGAAAATGCTCGATATCTAATTTCTTCCATGGTCGATGGTTCGTGGAAAAATACACGAGTGGAGGTAGTAAAAGATCTGATTTCCAACGTAGGAGAAAGTGGTCGGAGATTCCGGGGTCAGACACGGCTACTGCTATTGGACGAGTAGAGGATGTAAATACAACATCCAGCGTCCCTCCCAAAATATGCGTGGTTTCATTGACTTGGCATAAGAAACCGTAGGTAGACATAGTATCCTTGAGTCTCTGAGCATTGACATCATTCTCCCGCTCCACATGAATGTTAAAATCTCCTGTGACAATCAGTGGAGCCGAGTAAGTTGCTGCACAGTCCAGAACATTCACTAACTCTTCAAGAAGAGCGAGGATATAGTGCTGGTCTGATAGACAAGTAATACAATGTTGGAGGATGATCCGTAGGTGACACGAAAGCAAAGATACTCAAAGAATGTCACCCTGACACAGATAGTAGCTAATTGAACACCACTTTTTGCGATAGCAACAAGTCCACCATGATTTTCTTCAGAGAAGGGAGATTCTCACGAGAGCGAGGTCTCGGACGGTCAATCAGGTTGTAGCCAAGATTCCGAAGTTCACCACTGCAATTTGAGTCCCCATCGTGCCACAACTCTGCCATAAGGAAGGCATTAATAGAAAGATCGTGACATAATTCAGCAACTTCCTCGACTTTGTGATGAAGTGAGCGTCGTTGTATGCCATTACATCACCCATTGTTCACTGCTAGCAGATCTGCATTGCTGTAGTGTCTTCGTACGGCGCAACGACTGTCCACGTCCATGAGGTGACATGCACAGCGCTTGCGAGACGTCATTCGTCAACACTATCTGCTGTCTGACTACAATCTCAGGAGGTATATTCACATCTAAAAAAAAGCTCTTCAAAAACTAGAACAGTTGCCGTAACCAATCTCAAGAGGGCTGCTTCACAAAATCATATAGGTTCCTTTCAAAATCTAAATATGGCCCCTCCATGAACTTATAGGGACCCCTTTCAAAATCTCAATAGGACCTTTCACAATCTCAATCGATCTTAAAAAGGCCCTCTACAATCTCAAAAGGGCCCTTCACAATCTCAAAAGCCCTCCTCACGATCTTAAAAGGGTCTCTTCACAGTCTCACAAGGGCCCTTAACGATCTTAAAGTGCCACTGCACAATCTCAAAAGGGCCGCTCGCGATCTTAAAAGGGCCCCTTCGTAGTCTCAGATGGGCCCCTCACGATCTTGAAGGGCCACTGCACAATCTCAAAAGGGTCCCTCACGATCTTAAAAGGCCATTTCACAGTCTTAAAGGGCCCCTTTCAAAATCTAAAATAGTTCAAAATCCAACTTATTTGTTCCTTGGCAAAACATTTTCTCACCAGTTTATTCTTCTAGTTTGCTGTAAAAAAACCCCCGAAAATCCGGAATCAGCCCTGTATAATACACATTATCCGAATATACAGGGTGTCTATGAAGTTTGTACCTGGTTTTAGCGCACTGTCATTTAAAAAAATGCTGAAAATTAAATTTGATTCATCACATGCAGTGATGAGACCCTTAAGCTTTGCTTGAAACAATGCTTGATGTCACAATTTATTTCAAATACTAACTGCCAGGTATTATATTTGAATACCTTATTTAGCAGAAATTGGAGTCATATGAATTTCTCGTAAACAGAACAGACTTATTATTTATCATGAAAAGCATATCCTCGATTGCAAATTTTAACCTTGCATTAGCAAAACCTGCTCGTGTAAAAATCCTGCGTAGAATTTTGGTATATTTGAATAAAAGCTGAGAGAAAATTTAAATAAGTTATTCGCGTGCGAGTTTGTGATGATTCAAATTGTAGGAAAAGTTTCAATACCTGTCGGTATGCTAGCTACTGATGGCCGTATACAACATTATGATGCTTGTGGCGAAGCTGAATTCTGATACTTTGGTTGAACGCCAATTGATAAAAGGGGAGGCAAGAAACATTCCCACATACAAACATAAGCCTATGACATTAAGTTACGCGAGGCTCAATGAAATGGGTTCATTTCAAGATTGATCTTACTCTGGGACACCTAGCGTAGAAGAGGATGAAGTTCACGAGTTCAAATTCACAAATTCCTGCAAGAGTACAGCTCAACATCACTTGGCAATGCAACGTCGTTGACTGTGATTCCATGGAGCACTACTTTTCAACTCTATTTTCTTTCCCAACAACTATAGGCCTACGAAAATGAGAAAACGGCGCATGATTGCTATGTGTAATGTTTGTCATGAAATTATTCACTCTGACGACGAATTTTTTACCATGCACTGATTAACTATCCAGCTAGAGAGAAGAAATGTCCGCCGATCAAAAGGATTCATTGAGGAAATTGACATTCTAGTAGGCCTAGTGTAGGAGAAACTCCTGAAATTTCACCTTGTCTTTTCACAAAAGTGACTTGTTCGGTTGGTGTTCCGATTTGATCGGCAGGGGTTTCTATGCATTTATGAGTAGCCCTTGATGTGAACATCCAGCTAGAGAGAAGAAATGTCCGCCGATCAGAAGGATTCATTGAGGAAATTGACATTGGAGTAGGCCTAGTGTAGGAGAAACTCCTGAAATTTCACCTTGTCTTTTCACAAAAGTGACTTGTTCGGTTGGTGTTCCGATTTGATCGGCAGGGGTTTCTTTGCATTTCTGAGTAGCCCTTGATGTGAACATCCAGCTAGAGAGAAGAAATGTCCGCCGATCAAAAGGATTCATTGAGAACATTTAGTTTAAATGTATGAAATTCGGTCGAGAGCATCAAAAATGAAAAAAATGGCTATTATTACTATTAGAAAGTGTTTTCTGCAAATTTTCTTGCATTTCCTGATGCCATTTATTGCAATCTAAACATAGGGAAACAATATTCTACATGCAACGAAAGAAAATATCATATTTATCGGTTTGAGCCTATTGAGTTGATAAAGTTCAATTTTGACGTTTTTGATGATTTTCTGTGATTTTTACTGGTTTATTACTGTACTACAGACAATAGTAGGCGACAATTATTGCTCTGAAGCCATTTTTACTGCAAAAGCGTCTGATTTTTTCTGATCGGTATGATCGGTCGTGATCGGGTTTTATACCCATCCGACGGCGGACAACAGGATCTTGGATTAAGCGCAATTTTGAACATTAAATTATTATCATTGAATTATATTTTACAATATAAAAACAACATAAGCATGATAATAATTCAGAGCAAAAAGCCAAAATCACGGAACCGTATGGTAAGTATATTAGGTAGAGAAGCAACTCAGCAACAACCTTATCCCTTTTCCGAATGCATGAATTTCCTTTGATAATCAGCAAAATTACGATCCTTTTCAGCAAATGATGATTCCTTTTGATATCCGTCTTGTTTCATGCACCTTATGAAAGGGCTCTGTCTCGATAGTATATGAACACTGGAATACTTTGCAAAAATTAAGCTTCTTAAAAACTGCTCAAATAATTTTTTGGACCGTAGAAACACAATCTCCGCAAAAAACTGAAACTTATACTTACTCTATGCATGGAACCGAGAGTGTGCATGGAATTTTGGTCAAGGAATTAAAAGTGAAGCATTTTCAAATAATGCTACAGATAGCCAAGCTCAAAGATGCCACAAAATCTCGTTCGATTTCAGAGGATTGATTCTTAATGCTGACCATTTTTTCTCTTTTCCAAATAACCGTATTTTTCGGACTACAAGGCGGCACCTAATTATAAGACTCATAGTCAATCAACGGATCTACTTTCATACAAAAGACCATAGAATAGGATATAGGTGGAGTATCGACTCAAAATATGTGTATAAAGTGAGCATTTTTATATCAAAAGATTCAGTTTTTTGCGGAGATTGCGTTCTCGTGGTCGAAGAAATTATTTGAGCAGTTTCAAAAAAAGTCAAAATTTTGCCAATTTACCGAGATGACTCCTCTATGTAAGTAGTATGCAACGATTAGTTGGATATCAAAATGAAAGAATATTTGCTAATAAGCATCCTAACTTAGCGGAAATTAAGCTGATTATCAAGGGAATTTCATGATCCGTTTTATATTGGGAGTCTTCATGAAAAAGTCGACATCTTATTGTGCTTTCTTGGCTGAAATTTCATATTCTAATTCATTAAAGCAATAGCAGGTCATCGAGTTGCCAATTTAACAAATATCATGACACGAAAGATCCTGTAAAATAATATCATTTCCATCTGCTTTGCTTTCATGATCAGTCAATTCCGTTATGATTTGCTAAAACTTGCATATATGTGAATCTCACATTTTGAAACAATTCCGACTGTATTTCCCTTGAGTTCATTTAATAAAATCGAAAGTGTATACATTGGATATTTAATAAATGCGGAGTTACCACTCTACCTAAACTCTATGCATAAGACGCACTGGATTGTGGGGCATAAAGCGAGACAAGTGCCGCACCTGGATGCTACACGAAGAAGTATGTTCACATTTTCTATCGTTCCTCTTCGACGAATCAAATACCTCGTCTTTGATGCCGAAGTTTAATTAGTTGGGCGATGGCGCTGTCAAGCAGGCCCGGATACGTGTAGAGTAACTGAGAATAGAACTTAATTTCTAGTCAGTCACCTCTAACATGGCTGAATTGTTAACGGCAAAACGTGATATTTCGCGTTAACTGCGCGAATAATCCATTAGCTATAATTAGAGAGGTCCATTATTAAGCTCTCGCATTTAATATACAAGATTTTAGAACATGAAAACCAATTTTGCATCAAATGAAAGAAATCTATTACATGTAAGGTGACAGTTTCGACTTTACAGCTGCTCGAGAAAATTCATCAAATGCATAAATCTGACGATAAAACCCTGATAGACTATTATAAACACTAGCTTTACATCAATCTCAAAGCTTAAAGTGCAAAGAGAAAGTTTTGATGTACAGAGTCATGTCATGAACGAGAAAATCTTTCCAATTGGATAATTCAGTCAATAACGGGGTTGTTTACAAACGTATCATTTCTAACACACCTCAGCCACTAAACAACTTCCAGTACTGCTGAGAAGTTGTTTTTACATAAAGTTTTCTCAAGTAAAAATATCTATTTATCGCCCAACTTTTTTTTTCATAAGATACTACTTCTATGAGAATACAAGTAATATTTCGTTCGACATTCAAAGTCATTGAAGTTCAATATAGAAATTCGATTTTTCAGTTACGTGAAAATTCAAAACAGGAAAAATTAAAAAAAAAAGTTGGGCGAAATCATCTGCCAAATGGTTATCACAGAGAACGTATATATTTAAATCCATTATCCTTTGTTGCAATCAAATCGAAATTATGTCGATACAGATGGAGAAGCAACACATGAACGCATAATACTGATAATCTAAGATTCACGCGCACGTTAACCTCGATGAAAATTCGCTGTACAGAACATAGAAATCAATGCTACACAGGAAAACACTGAGATCAGCTGGCAGAAGAGTAGCAATGGAGTCGGAGATGAGAAAGTAGAAAAGTATTGAAAATCAAACTTCCGATTGCCACAAACAATAACTTCACAAAACATCTTAAAAATATTAAGGTATTGATAAATGCTGAGCTACAAAACAGGTCATTCTAACATGCCAAACAATTGAGTACAGAGAGGTAACGTTTTTTTGCATATGTGCATTTTCTGATAGAACCGTAATTGCATTATTTGGAAAACAACAAAAAGGAAGGCATTGAGCAAGTTGTCTGACACATTCTTTAGATAGATATTATTATCCGTTGAAAAGCTTCCGATATTACTGCTTCGCACATGAAGTGTTGATAATAGAGGCTTAATTAGCAGGAGATAAAACACGAAAAATCGATGTAGTTCTGTTTCGAATGAAGTGTCTTAATTTTATCTATCAATTGACGGCTGGATACATCAACAACGAAATTTTCCTGTACCCATGGTGGTATTGGTTCTATTCGTTTGTGTACGATGCCAGTTCAGCAATCGAATTTCTTTATCAGAATATGCACATCAACCTCGTTAAGGTTCTCTTAGGACTATGACATTGGTCCGTATCGACGTCGGTAATCGGGAGGTGGTGGGACACGAAAAGATCCTGATGGATCATACGATGTATTTACAGATACCGGTGCATAAGATAAAGGTACAGTGTGCATCTGACTATTGACATCTTGTGTCTGAATGGGGTTAGGAGTTCTGCTATGAGACACATGTACAGGGAAAGAGGGAGAAGATACAATGCTATTTTGCAGATGAGGGGGCGGATGATAGTCGTATGACAAAGGAATGTGCGTTGCTTGATTGTAAGGATCAACGGGTATCCCAGGTTGATACACGATTTGCGGTCCTGTATGAAAGTAGCCAGTTGCTGGTTGCCATCCAATTGTATGGACAGGGACATCTAGAGGATATTTATCAGGGAGTCCATACGAATAATTGGATTGATCATGATTAACAGTTTGACTTTCCCCATTATTACTCACATTAGAAGGAACATTTTCGTCAACATCTATAACCGCAGTTTCTCTGTTGCGTTTTCTCGCCCTTGGAGGGGGATCTTTTGGAGGAGGCAACGCTGACGATTCAGTTTCAAAGGATGCTAATGGCAACTGCAAATGGCCGGTATGAGGTATTATCTCTTTATGTCTGTCCTTCTTTTTACGTCTCTGAATATTCTCCTTATCTGGTGGAACACGAGATGTTTCGCTTGTCTGATGAGATGGGGGTAGGCTTATAGGATCATCTTGATTGTCACGCACATCAGTGCAAGTTTCCGTGAGTGACCTTGGAGGTAAAATAGGTGGAGGATGTACAGAATCATACAGATAGCCATTTTCGAAGTCCTTATCGCGTAGTAGCGACTTCACATATTGCCGTCCATCGTCAGTTTCCAAAGTTAGATGCTTCTCTGGCAAGGTGAGGACTTCATTTACATGATCAGATTGCGCACCCCTATTTATATTACTTCCATTTTGCACATTACTACTCCGATTATTGTTCCTCTGCGTTGCATTGTTTCCTCGACAGCTCCTTTGTGCTGAACTACCACCAAAATTACTCTTTTGGGCTGAGTTGTTTGAAGGAACTTTCTTCTGTGGAGCATTAGTCCTGTTCTTTTGCGAAGCAGTGTTCCTTTGACTTTCTCTTTCTACCGTAGTGTTCACATTGTTAACAACTGTATGAGCTGCGATGGCGACAGACGTATCGATGTGTGTTGATGTAGTTGCAATCTCTGTGCGACCTGAAAGGACAGGTAGAGTGGAATGCGGACGATTCAATATTTCAACAAGTTGCGTGCTTCCACAATTTGAGGACGGAACACCAACTGACACAGGTCTATTTGGAGGATTGCAATCCGCAATATCACTTGGTCTTGAAAAGTCTATACTCCTCGTACATTCCGTTGCTGGTGCAGGAGGTTGCCCAAATGTAATTGGTTGCACTGACGAACTTCTGGAATCCACGTTAGAAACCCAGCTCATCAGGCCAGTAGCTTTGGCTTTATAGATGAAGAACAAACTCAATACGCTATCTTCATTGGACGCGTTGTTGATGACGGCATCCGCAACAAATTCAATTGTAATGATACATGGGTTTTGCGTGCTGATTAGCTTAAAGATGCGCGGCCAGTCAACATGGGTGTCCTCACTTGAGCGCTGAGAGACGTAGCGCTTTAGGAGATTAACAACCCGCTGTCGGTCCGTGTCTTGAATCCATGAAATTTTGTTGACACGAACAAGATCTAAAATAACAAAAAGAATCAAATAAAATTACTGATCAAACACAAAATGAAATACAAGAATGGCTCATAAATCAGCATCTACTATTGTCAATCAAATACTCAAAAAAGAAAATGATATTTACCATGAAACCATGAAAAAACGGTAGCAAGAGTCAAATGAATTATAAAGATGATTAATATATTTGTAAACTCCAATCTCAGCAAATGAAACCGCATCAAATGGTATCGAGGCACGATTTTCAAACCAACAACGCTCACAAGGTTAACCACTTCCCGCCTATCAAAAATACATTCTTGATGTTGCAGTCGTTTCACCTGATGTTATTTATTGTTCCATGCAGTTCATGGCTCTCATTTAGTACTTCCTGACTCGCAGAGGCAATTCAGGAGTAGCAATGGGGTCAACATCATCAACCTTGCAGGTAGAAGCAGGAGGGCCGTGGAGACGGGTTTCTGGCGACTGTTGGAAAAGCCGCTTTCGCAGCCTTGAGCAAATGTCGTCACATCAGACCACCACCAACATTTTTATTTGGATTTAAGTTGACTACTTTAGCTTGATTTACGTTCATTATAGATAAACTGACATGAAATATTGGTATATTTTTTACATAAGATGGGAACATTACAAGCATAAGGAATAATGATGGTTCCAAGATTTTTCGTAGTAAGTGGTTTTCTTGGATCTATCATTTGATGACATTGTTGAAAGGGAAATGGATTTATAGGGAAGTACATGCAAAAGCAAATCTAGCAGATCGCAAGTTTTCAGAAGACAAGAACCTTGCGTGCATGATGTCATATTGCAGTCACTCCTTCAGTTTACTTTGAATGTTGATACCTCACATTGCAAATGGGGTAAATGCCAAAAACGGGTAGCGATTCAGGTTGATGGGAGGTCATTTAATTCATCGGTTAGTATCCTCTCTTGCTTCAGGACAGGACAAGTGAAAGTGATGTCGACCAGCGATGGAAATCTATCTTTCATAACGTACTTTTATTAAATCCTATTTCGAAGCATTCGCTGGGAGTTTTCATATTGAGACCATTTTGTACGAGAACGCAATTCAATCATTGTTTTACATATGAAGAACCTTCTGGAGTAGGACTCTTCCAAGTGATAATGTTGGAAAAGACGACACTGGCATTCTTCGACTTTTGTTGAACATACGACCGGAGGTGGCGAAATGAAATTGTGTGAAGTTGCTTAGAACCACAGAGAGTTAGGAGTGGAAAGTGTTTGTGGCTTAGGTAGTGCATTCTTTTGAGCTCCGAAATGATTGGATGGAAAATAGAATATGAAGACAAAGATGAGCATCTCAGCACAATCTGACGATTCCGGCAAAAGATCTCCGTGTATGACTTCAGGAAGCTTCAGTGTGTAGCTAATGCGATGGATGAGTTATGTGAGAGTTGCTGTTGAAGGGGATACATTAACACATTTCTTTTTTATCATAGAGGAGATTCGGGTTGGTTAAGGTCTTTGGCAGACATGTGAAAGGTTTACTCCGACGCTAGTTTCATTTTCAGAAAAGGGTGGTAGGGGCGTTTTCGTCCTCGAATCATTTAGCACATAGGAATTGCTGTTGCTGTGGGTGGCATACAGTCGGAGTCTCACTCGCCTCCACACCTTCATTGGGTCAATGCTTCTCGAGGTTATGCATGTGCAAAAACAACCCCGTACTGACCCTCATCCCTGCCCTCGTCACACATTCCAAAATTTACTCCACCCCCTCAACTTCCAAACATCCTTCCAAGTATCCACAAATTCTTCGCCACTTTCTCCGCTTAACATAAGCCAGCTTCCGTCGTCACCGTCACATTTTCATCACCAGTCTCTCTATAATCTCTCAACAACGTGTCTAAGACGACTATGAGGCCTACGCAGATGCACCATACAACAAGATATTCATAATTAGTGCCATATACCACCCTCAAAAACTATTCAATTTTGCACTTGCCCAAACTGCATTACGGAGATGGATTATTTGTCGGCGATGCAATAGCTGTGAAGAAGCGTATGGCGTCCTAAAAGACATTGGCTCACTTGTGAATGACATCAATAGAGTAATGGCTGATCGTATTTATAGATACATAAGAATTTGGCCAACCGCTACTATCTCGGCGACACTCCAACCACAGCTTCTGTGTAAGTGGAATCCGCTAGAAATATGCTATGAGCATCAGATTTAGCGCCTCGTCAGTGGAGTGCAAGTCTTGCGCATGAATTAATGCGAAATGTGTCAGAAAATTACATTCGTGGATCTACCCTCGAACGCCCAAATGGACGCTACGCCTCTGTTGAGTACCCACATGGAATAGTTAAGATGAATGCATTCCGATTAATGTTGCAAGGATACGGGCAACAGACATGATTACAATTAGAAATGTAGGAGATCACCGTATGTCAAATCAAGCACAACAACAATCGAGCAGGCACCACGGCACTTGACTCCAAGAATCCTCAAGCATTTCCACGGAGACAGCTGGACGGCTAATAGAAAATAAATGAGAGCCAATTCTATAATACATGTTATGTCTATAATACAGGTGAGACCCTGTCCTAGTTGAAGGGGAAATCAGAACAACATCTGTTAGTGATCACTTTCGATCACACACCGTTTGGCGTCATCAGGATGCTGCAAAACGGCTGCAAGGGTCGTTGCACCAATACAATATTACATCAACTTAGCCAAGACAGCAGGTGACGAGGGTAGACAATTGGATATGGACAGCACAGTAGTACATGTGGTCCGTAGGAAATGTGAGAAGGCTGTTTGAAATTTTCGTTTCCAGGGTTATAACAAAACCAAGGAAATATTAAGGATTATCTAGCTGCATGGCATTAACATTCTACTGACAAGCATGAAATAGAAGAATAGCTGTTGGAAATGCGGGTGTTCAGTAGGAGATGCGAATAACCGAGGGAGGCAACCTGGGACGGCGGATAGATGTTGGAGACCCGCGTCCGGTCAGTTGGTGGTTGGTTGTCCAGTCACCGCAGCATACGTTTGATCGGCTTCACCTTTCAAACCTATCAGGTGAACGATCACTGGTGCGTAACTGATGTGTCCATAAGAAAGTCAACACCAAAGAGTAGGGAAATATACAGATTGTTTCATAAAAAATGGATCACCCTTAAACATCGCCTTAACTTCAACTTTGTCTAACTCCGCCAAACTTGAACGAATTTCTCTGAAATTTGGAAGATATGTCAGTTGTGCTTACTAATATCATTGTTGGAAATTTCAAGCATGAATATTGAGTTGTTTTCCTGTTATAGATAAAAAAGTAGTAGATAATTTGATCTTCATTTAGCAATGTTACACAAAATCATACCTCACTCTTATAAAATTACATTTGTTTCCTTTGTTATGTAACATGTTGTTCTACAAGCCAAAAGCTATCAAGCAAGACAAAAATAAAGAAAATCGGTCAATCAGAGCCAGTATAGCACCATTATTCATCAACAATAATGTAACTGCTACATGTGATTAACTGGACTTCATGTTCGTCGAATGGTATTTTATATGACATGGAAGTAACTGAACAATATTCACTTCAAGACTGTGCACAATTAGTTGTGCAGAATACGATTCATGTTAAGTTAATTAACTTAATCTAGATTTTCGATGTCAACAAAATGAGTACATGTCATTCGGTCAATAGAATCAGAATTTTCTGATTTTCTGTCTTGTTTTTTTGAAAACAATACAAAGCACAAATGAACAATAACGAGATCGCATTCACAAAAGGCAAAGTGTCAGCCTTGCTAGAACTAGGGATCCAAGTCTCTCGTTAACTGAGATGGCTGCACTAGACTCGTCTATTTCTAAGTCCACTATTCGTAGAAGACTTATTGAGTCGAATTTCAAGAGCTGTAAGACGCCCTCTCAGATCGAATTATCAGATCAGCATACAAAAAGACGTCTCAGATGGGCAATGAGTCATTGTCACTGGCGAAATCAATGGGATCGGGTTGTCTGGTCTGATGAGGCATCAGTCCGTCTGAAGGATAGTGAGTGATGGTCGATTGAGATTATGGATAAAATCTGATCAGGAAATTCCGAGACATTTACATCGTCCCCGGGTACAAGGTGGTGCGACTCTACTGATTTGGGCTGGCATTTGGACCAATGGCCGCTCTGAACTTCACATACAGCAAGGAACCATGAATTCTGAACGCTATGTGAATGTTTTACGAATGAACATTGGCCAAATGACAGATCAGCTTGGTGATCCATCGACTGGGTTATTTATGGATGATAATGCTACCTACGTGTCACTGGAGTAGTAGTAGAGTCAACTTATGCAAGTCTCAGTTAGGGCTTAGGACATTATCTTGGCCAGCTCGTTCTCCTGATCTGAATCCCATAGAAAATGTATGGAGTATTCTAAAACGTAACGTTCGTCGTTCACTGCTACCTACAGATGGCGTATCACAGCTTACGTCACTGTTGAAAAGAGAATGGAGAAAGTTAGATCAGTCAAAAATCAACGATATCATCGAATCAATGCCTAGACGAATTGGTAATGTCATTGACAATAAGGGTACGGCCAGAAAATATTAGCTTCTTAAGAACCGTTACTGTATCATAGCTTATCAGATTATATAAGGACATTTAAATATATTAGGGACATGAAATAACATGAAAAATGCTTTCTGTATCATACTTATGTTTTATTTAGTCAAATTTTAGGATGATCCACTTTTTATGAAACGGACTGTAGGTAGAGTGTGGACTCAAAAAATTATCTGTCTACAGCGAAAATTTTTATATCAAAAGATTCAATTTTTTGCGGAGATTACGTTCCCGTGGTCCAAAAAATTATTTGAGCACTTTTGAAAAAGATAAAATTTTGCTAATTTAAATACTACCGAGATGACTCACCTAAATAAGTAGTATGAGACAAGTTGGATATCAAAGGAATGAATATTTGCTAATAATCATCCTAACTAAGCGGAAATCAAACTGATTATCAGGGGAATTTCATGCTCCGTATTAGAATGGAAGTCTTCATGAAAAAGTCGCGATATTATTCGTGCTTTCTTGGCTGAAATGTCAAGTTTTTAATTCAATTTTCACAGGCTTGATTTTATGATTCACTAAATTCATTTTTCATTTCATGGATCTGAATTGATGTGGACCCATTTACATCCTTCAAATTTAATTGAAATCATTGTCTTTGATAATGTGATTTTGCGCTGCCAGTGGCAGCTGTTGCCTGATCACGCTTAAGAAGTTTCTCTTGAGGTTCAGCAGGAAAGCAATAGCGCAGGTCATCGAGTTGCCAGTTTATCCAACATTACCTATCCAAGGCTGTCATGACACGGAGGATCTGAAAAATGCTATCATTTCCTTCTGCTTTATGCTATCATGATCAGTCAATTCCGTTGTAATTTCTTCAAAACTGCATAAATGCGCATATCTCACATTTGGAAACAATTCCGACTGCATGTCCTTTGAGTTCATTTAATAAATTCGAAAGTGTATACACATTGGGGATTTATTAAATGCAGAGTTACCACTCGACCTAATATACTTCCTCTATGGTCAACACATCCCTCCGGGTCATAGACGTGACTGATGAAGATATACATCTTATCAGTTCGACGAGGGTCCATGAATGACCCACTAAAATTTGTGCACAACACTGCTGAATCTGATAATTACTTGATCTGAGTCCAATCTTATCAAAACTTTCACTACTCAAGCAGTAAACTTGTAGCTTTTGCGCTTTTAGTCGACCAAAGGCCGGTTCATACTTGTGCGCGGTGCGCGTCCGCGTGATGACGTGTGCATCCGGCGAACCATGGCGATTTTCACTATTTTTGAAGGAAGTGATGTCTGCGCGGAAGATTTTGGGAGTTAACGAAAAGTTATCTTTCTCCGCGTTGCGCGTGGCTAAACTGTAGGAAATATACATCGACCAAATCGCCGCACAGGTTTCGCATTTCATTTTTGTTGACCGTGGATTTGCCAAGTCTAAGTTTCGGAGAGATTCTGCTCACTGCACACAGACGCCACCAAGAATCGTAGAGTAATGGCCACTAGCTCAGAACATCAATCGGGTAGCCATGAGTAGCCGCATGAGTCAGTTTCGACCTCAAGTGTTCCACAAGATAAAAAACGAGCCTTTGACATCCGAAAATACTGGTGTTGAATTTTAACATCACCCGTATCCCACATGCTTCCAAGAGACTATGAAATTCTCCAGTCTCTCGACACGATATATGCAGTGGTCGAATATAGCATGTCATTTTCTTTTTCTTGTTTTTGTACTTTCCTGTACAAGTGGGCGAAAGTGGTGAAGTCGGAACCTTCCATGCGTGTTGACAAAGTGACAAAATATCAACGTTAGGCAATGCGTATCCCCACAGCAAAGGAATTTGGGGAAGAAACACAGCATCATGCGTCTGTCGAGTTGATGTGAGTGGTCATGTGAATATGACGCTGTACACGACGCGCACATCAATGCGGTCGAGTATGAACCGGTTTAAAGCTTTTTAAGTTGTTTAAACACCATCCATGCTGGGGGAAGGGTGAGCGGATCGATTCGCCACATGTCGAATTTCTGCAGTGGTCTTCGCTAAATTAAGCGGCCTGACATCCGCCTTCGCAACTTTTATCTTTAGCGCATATCCAAGCTATTCATCAGAGTTCTTTGAATTTGACCAGGAAAGTCAAATTTACTACCTATATTTTGAAAAACACTTTTTCGAAGGTTTCAAATTCTGTCACTTTTTGCAAGCATATTGTGTTGCAACTTCTAACATAGCGTGTAAATATTCAATGTAAGTGCAGTTTCGTGTAAATGTAGGTCTTGAATCACATCATGATCATCAATCAAACCATGGGCACCGACGGGAGTAGTGAATATTCTAGTGCTCTGTAAATACTACTTATCAAAATTTTGAGCAAAGGCACTCTAAAGTAGCCATTTTTGTGCAATTTCCAAATCATTTCAATTCCTTTGGCATCCGCAGGTCGTCTATCTTCGTTGCACTCATATTTTAAGCTATGTATAACTGTAGAATATACTTCCACTGGTACATTGGAATGAATGCTATGGAAGGAATTTCTTCCACATTCCATACACGTGCATTTGAGTTGTATTCCATGCACAAATCAATCTCTCTTTATATTCCTAAGTAATTTCGCAATACATCAAACCAGTTTGGAATCGCAAATAGCGCTCATTAAGGATATTCATCGCCAACATTCGGTAAAATTCCAAAACTTTCAGAGATCTGTGAAAATCGCCGATTTCAGTTGTTTAGTGTTTTCCGGATAATTCGCCACATTTCCTTTTCCCCGAATAAGTTTCATATGTTGCACATTGTAAAACGCACGGATAATTCGCAACCTTTAATTCATAATTCGTCACTTTCCATCCCCAATTCAAAAATCTTCGTACTAATCTCTACGCTCAATTCGTCAAGAAACCTGACAATCGCACGCATTTCCATTGTAGCGCTATTACAAAATTCTGTCGTTAGCGGGAGTTTGTTAAGAGTTTTGGTAGAAAGGACAGGCAGACAAATTCAACATTTGTAGCAAAACATTTGGTTGGAACACGCAAAGACCATTTGCTACTGTAATGATTGCATCAACTTTGTGCTATAAAAGATCTAATAACTGCAACAATTTACTAATGCTTTATCCAATAGAAAGGCAATGTGAAATTTCAGATATTGCTCTTGATTATTTAATTCAATAATTCATGGAAGATATTGTGTGGAGCTCACGAAAATATAGACTACAAGGCTCGTGTCTGGCCAGACCCATCTGGATCATTTACCTAGTATTTGCAGAAGGGGTCGTTTACCCGTCAATAGACATTAGGGTCGCTTGACCGTCAATAGACTTTACATGTAGAAATAATTTGCTTTGATAAAAGTGAAAGAATCTGTTCCGAATACATGATACACAGATACACGAGTTTTGAAGATACTGATTGCGGAAATATATTTATACGGCTAATTCACCATTTTTTGTATGTCCCGAAGGATGACGAATTATCCGGAAAACACTCTACTGTCTTATTTACTGTACTATTTTCATTTTTGTTCAAACCAGTAGGAGCAAATGAATGCCACCGGAAGAAAGTTCACATGCTAAATAGGTACCGTTCATTTCATGTCATTCGAAGCAGTCAGTCTACTTTAAAAGTTCTGGAGTGTGGGAGAGGTGGTACAAATCTGAATGTGCTTCAGAGCCCAGCATGGTTAACTTTAAAGGAGAAACCAATTCATGATTACAGCGAAAATCGTCCTTTCTGAAAAGATAGATAATACACCCAGATCGGTACCGAATATGTATACTAATCCAATGTACCATATTTCCTCCAATAAATGCCATGGCGCTTGTTTACAATCGTCTACCATTATGTGCGGCGCTTAATAGGGAGAGGTGTTTATTAAAATGTACGACCTCCACTTTCGAGATTTCTCCACATTGAATATCAACAATGATGATAGATGTGTGACTTTAACGTAATAACATCATTAAGAGCAGAAAACTCATTTAGTATGCCCCCTATTGTATTGCCGACAACGTGTGGTCACGTGGTGGTTTCGACGATGACTGAACACAGCGTTGGGAATAATTTCTAAGAATTTCCTGTACTTGTATTCACGTTTTCCTACCTGCGGTGACTTGAAGGCAAAGCCCGCACAAAAACTTGAGCGCGACGAGTCATACCATGAGGACCAGGATCATGCCCCTCTTCTGATTCTGACAGCCGCCAAAACCTCATTCAACTCGCACACTTGGTCATTTTTCTAGAAAGGGTGCTGCACCATCCCTTCCAATTAGAATTGCAGTGCTCCTACAATTTTTCTAATTTTCGGGCATGCAAGTTTCATTTTGAAACTTCAAATTTATTTTTGATTTGAACATTGACATGTATTATATAGACACACGATGGAAATGCATATGTGAAGTTTGAACTTTTATTTTCCAGGCACTTATAAATATCAATACCCAACTATATTATTATGATTTCCTTTGCAAGTCTGAAGACACTCTAATCGAAGCACTCGATACCGAAAGAGATAACGGCAACCATATATATCATTTTTCTGTCCTTGAAAAAAATAGAAAATTAACGGATCTTACAAAACAAGATCATTAACAAATATAAACAAAATCCCATAAATATATCAGAATAGAAACACAACACGTTTTCAGTTTTTGGGTTTGTCTTGAACTTTCTGGCATTTAGTCGAATCAGGAACTTCTTATGATACGACAACAGACTTTGCGTGATCTTTTAAGACGTTTACGACTATGGTATACAATTAATCACTTACTTTGTGTTACGAAGTAAGTCAATTGCGTACATCATTCTTAAAATGAAGATCTCTTGAAATTTAATGCACTATACTTTCTATAATGTCGATCGCTGTATCAGTGAATGCCAATAAATGATCGAGTGAAAGCATGATAGGGAAAATTTTAATTTTCTCGTCACGACTGTCGCTGACATCTTTTACACAAAAGGTTTTCAATTTTCGGGCATTGTCCTGATAAAGTTCCGGGCATAGCGTCTATTTTTCGAGCATTCGGGCATTTCGCACGTCCGTAGGAGCACTGGGATCGTCCCTATGCAAAGTAAGAAATATATAAGTTGATGACGATTTAAAATCACGTGGAGAGTGAGATTGAGTTTGACAACTTTATTATGTGACTTCTTTGTGCCGTGCAATGTCTTGAAGCATTCCACAGACGTGTGATAACTATTATTGTTTTTTAGCTCAACAGATGACATATGCACTACACCTAGTAATTATTTTCTTACTTCCTTGATATCAAAAGTGTGGCGCTTATTCGAGGAAGTACGGTATATACAAAAACCATGTAAATAGAATAATTAAATATTGATTTGCATCCTCAGTTGAAAAATTGGAAAGTACCTGAGTAACTGCCATTTCATCCAACATCAGGAATCATCAGCAGGCCTAGTTCACATCTCTCAACATCGACACAATTCCCTATCTAAAGTTGCAGCCATGGCCGGGTAAATTTGAGGTTTCAATTAGCAAATTGGTGATATTTCGACGGGCATTCATGAAAAGCTATGTAAACTGCTATGCTGTGCGAGGTGGCCGATGACGTGAAGTAAACAGGATGAATGAATACCTCCACATCAATTTTAGTTGTGTACTCTACTCAGTGAGACTCGAGTAAAAACTTCTCAAGGCAAAAAACGAGACATACAGATTATAATATCAAGCTCCACAGTAATAGTTCCTAATAATATGTTTTTACGGTTTAAATAAGCCTATTCAGAAACATGTTAGAATGTGATAATTTCGGAAACTTCCCAACATTGATTTCGGATAATTTTTCTGATAATCTTATTGACTTCGAAGAATCATGCTGCAGAGAACGCGAGGTAATTAATGCAATTTTGGAATTCCCCAGTCAGCAACTTTCTCTCTTGAAAGACACATGCGCTTATGCTTAAACTGATAATCGTACAGAAGTTGATCAATATCTATAGGATGATATCGTCTTTATCAAGTATATGAAGCTGACAAACGATGGTTCAGAAAACAAAAATAGGAGGTCAACTAATCTTTCGGTAGAAATTTCAAAATCTTCAAAGAACTGTTGAGCGACATAAAATCTAGGGAGTGTGTCACATCCCTTTTTCATGCTTCCTTTCGAGATGTGAATTTCACTAATAAGCACTTCTGCGGTTCCAGTGGAGTACAACGACGGTTCAGCATTTCCATGTCATTCATCATCCACGTCGAAGAATTGCTGCAATCAATTTTAAACTGTATTCTAGCGAGTCAGAAAGGGCCAAGAAAGTCACGGATATCAAAGTTGCTGGTAAGCGTACTGTAGGACGTCAAAGTAAGACCTGGCGCAATGTGATAGATGAAGATCTGAGGAAGTGTTGGTGCTGAAGAAGCTGATGTATGCGATCGCTAGAAGTGGATGAGAATCATCAAGCGAAAACCGTCCAACCCAGCATCTTCTGGGCCACAAGGACGTAAAAAAGATGAGTGAGTGATTCAGTCGCCGCGAAGTTTCGGATAAAAACTATAAATGTAACCTCTGTGAGGTCCTCCTCAGTTTGTTCTGCTTTCCCCTTGATCCTAGTGACCCTCTGTTAAGCCCGAATACAAAACAACTTCGACAGGTACACAAATATTTCACTTTGTCTACAATAGCTTTTGGTACTTCTATTCTTCCCCCCGCACATTTTTCAAGTTTTCCTAAATCATCAAATTTCGCCGTAGTTAGTCACATTGGGTTTAGAATAGACTTGATCTGTCACTGAGTGACACTACAGCACGACTGAGAAGTCTTACTTGAACCCTGGGAAGAAGGATTGGTCCCTTGGATACTCAGTTAGAATACAAGGCACAGCTGTGATCATGAACTTCGTGTGATTGTTGTCTACAGACAAATGACGAGCAGTTGTCTAATTCTGAGGCTGTGAATGTTCTACAAGTCAGATAAGAGGAGTTTTACACACTCAAAGCTATGTCACGTCAGTGAGAGCAGGTAGGAGCAAGAGAAGATCGTTGACGATACAACACTTCCGGGTGTCAACAACAAAAATGTGGGGGGGGGGAAGAATAGAAGTACCTAGCTTTTTAATGCAGTAATAAAGACGAAGGTAGCGCGCGCGAGAGAGAGAGAGGGAACCGTGGGTTTGCAGGTGCTTCGGTGGAAAGAGTAACGAACGGGGGATAGTGCTTCGAGTCTTTGCAAGATATTATGTATTGCCAGTAGTGGATTCTCGGCGCAGTCTCTATAGGTAGGTCTAGGGTCGAACCTCACGCCTGCCTTCGGTTCTTCTATACTCACTGTGTCGTAAACTCGGACTCCGACAGGATCGTGTACGTTTGAATATGCGAGCGTGAGGTTGTGTCGGTTGCTAATTTGAGCTTCATTTATATACAGTTCTTTAACTTTGATGCGCTGCCGCCTGCCCCCATTAGCTTCGAACTCCTTTCCTGGCCATTATCCATTTAATGGGACACTTCAGCGGTCTCTTTGATAGCTCTGGGAACGACCTCTCTTCAATTCCAGTACTACGTAACGCTACCCTTCGCTGCCTTGTTTTCTCACGGAACCGATCATATTTGTTACTATTTCTGGAGGTATGGGCTAAAAGATTACGTAACAATCTTCTGCGCACTCTGATTTCCCACGGATATGATCACGTTCAGGCACCTGAAATGGTAGTTTGTTTTCCGAACGGCGCCACTTTTACTGCTCTGACCTTCTCTGTCCTTCACTATTTATTCCTGTTTACATTGCTCGTTTGGCCTCTTAAGTAACTATCCCGTTTGTTTCTCTTCCCGCTCAAATTCATGCATGTGACCCGGCTTGCTGTACACTAAGGGTCCTTAAGACATTCAAATAGCCTACATTGCTTCAAACTCAAATGAAGGAAGTCCAAACTTGAATTTGGTTGGCAAAAAGTTGAAGTTGCGTTATTTCTACGAAACACCAATCAGATCCGCATTCTCTTTTGTTTCGTCTCATTCTTTAAAAACAATGTGGTAGTAATTTTGAAACTTGTGGCAATTCTCTCACTGAAACTGATGCGTTGATTTGCACTGTAGAAAGCTATCAATTGTGAAATGGTTTGATACACCATTTGTTCTATTATGCAGTTCTGTCACTATTTATGTCATAACAGATACGCATAGCACATTATATTAAATTGTGGTCAACGATGAAGGAAGATAAGTCAACTAGATCATGTAAGCTTGTGGATAAATCATACAAAAATCAAATTCTTATCTAAGGATAATTATCAAACTCCCGCATTGATGGCATGTCAATGACATTTGCACGCTATTTATGCCAGGCTTGAAAAGTAGACGACTAACAGGAGCATGAGATTTACAATAAAACAATAATAAAGAAGCATACTTCGAAAATCCTAACTGGGAATCGTGGGTCTCAAGTCAAAACACAGAAACATACACAATTTCATAGAAATACAAGAACATTAATAAAATTGCATGATTTCATAACAAAAACAGCAGGTTAAAGGAGAATTAAAAAATGAAATATGTTATTTGACATACTTTTCTACAAATAGCAAAAATGTTTTTATTATTCACCGAACCATTTTATTATTTCGCCGATGTATCATACTAGTCCGGCAGCCAGAACGAGTTTCTGCAGCGAACGAGGCCGAAAGTGAGACTTTCACAGAATGTTGTACAACATATGTTTACTACGAATCGGCACGCCTGCCGAGTTCTAGTGAGTTCCTCCTCTTGTCAGACAGGATCAAAGAAAAACACATGCAAATCCAATGGAACGCAGATTGCAGTTTTTGGCTAAAACGAAATTTTGTATATTTTCTCTGATTAAACGAAAAGTACTTAACCCCGAGTTATAATTTTTGGCATGGAATGTCTTCAGGTCATTTCCTATAGTGTACATGTGCTTTTATCATGCATCTGATCGGCAATGCATGTGAGAATATGGTTGAATGTGGATAAAGTAGCTCAAAATGTTTGTGTTTGCCGACATTAAGAGGCTCGCCAAATCTAAATGGGTTTAGCTATATAGACAGGGGTGTATGAAAATGAAAGGAAATGACCTGAAGACATTCCATGCCAAAAATTATAACTCTGGGTTAAGTACTTTTCGTTTAATCAGAGAAAATATACAAAATTTCATTTTAGCCAAAAACTGCAATCTGCGTCCCATTGGATTTGCATGTGTTTTTCTTTGATCCTGTCTGACAAGAAGAGGAACTCACTAGAACTCGACAGACGTGCCGATTTGTAGTAGGCATAGGGTGCACATCATTCTGTGAAAGTCTCACTTTCGGCCTCGTTCGCTGCAGAAACTCGTTCTGGCTGCCGGACTATACTGGGGGTTACAAATGACGAAGCCTGCAGAAGACAGAATTCCATTGACACTCTTTCTTCAAGTCAGAAGTAACGCTTCATTGGGTGTGTGTAACTGTGTGTTTTGATACCGGATAACTATGACGCAATTTCATTTCTATCTAAGAGCTTCCCAAAATCTATCTATTCATGCGCTGCCAATAAGGGCGCCGTGATGGAAACACATATCGAATGAGTAGAATAATGCATCGCGCGTTCACCACTTGAGTTGTCATTCCGTTGCTAGGACATATGCTGAAACTCATTGATTATCACGCAATGTAGGTTTGGTTGTAGCAGTTCACGAACAATTAACTAGGACACAGAAAATGTATGCGAACTCTGATGTAATATCCATCTTGACCGACTTCCTTACTCTGCATTTGAGGATTCATCATAACTTCACGATCACACACTTATTAAGCACTGCGTTTGATTCAATTTGTTCACCTGCAGTTCAACCGCATTAACTGTACTCCAGGCTTTGCAGACCTAGCGATCCTAAGTTCAGTCCGAATTCAAAACAAACTTGTTGGGTACACAGGTATTGCTATCTATTCTAAATAATTTGACGCATAAATCAGAACAAGTTTCTTTTATTTTGAGCACGCCTGACCTCTTTAGTGAAACACATCAGGTGTCTTGATGTGTTCCACTAAAGAGATCAGGTATGGCCATGGTAAAAGAAAATTGTTTTGATTTATGCGTCAAATTATTTATTTACAAAATTGCACCAACTTAAGGACTGCTTTCTACTCGATTCTACTAATTTCGTTCACAACATGAAGAGAGTGTGGTGTGTGTGTGTGTGTGTGAGAGAGAGAGAGAGAGAGAGAGAGAGCAAGCATTAGAAAGCAGAGACTCTTTGTGCATTTCTATCTGCCGTCCACCTCCAGTGTATACTGTAGGAATTCTGTGCTATATGAATACTTTCTGTGGACCGCTGTCGAGACATTGTGACTGCCCCAGAGCTGCGGGTAGCACTTCCCTAAAGAATGACGACCGCGGGCTGCGTATGTGTGTCTATCAGACTGGTCTGATTATTCCTTTCTTTGTAACGCCCCAAGCCATGATGCCGACGGTATTTCGGTGGGAAGAGCATCGAAAAGGGGAGTGCTTCGAGCCTCGTCAGTACCTAATGGTGGACTTCCGGCGCAGTCCTTTTTCTTGAGTACCAGAACTTTACGCCTCCTTTCGACTAATCTTATGCTTACTATAGCTGATGCAGGATCCGGACTCTTGCCAAAGAAGTTCGTGGTGCTCGTATGAAAGAGCGAGAGTGTGCCGATTCGTTGATTTGAGCTTCACTTATGGTATGTGATTCCTTTACTGCTGCCTGCTGCCTCCCCTACAGCTTCGTTGTCCTTTCCTTGTCACCATTACTTTCTAACAACGCTTTCAGCGGTCTCTTTGATGATTTGGGAACGAACGCTTTTTGCTTGTAGGATTACGTAACGATCCTCTACGCTATCTTATTTCCCACGGATCCGATCGCGTTTCGGCGCCTGCAATTGCCATATATGTCTCCCGATTACATTTTTCCCGTTTAGATCATTCGCTTGGCCGATTATGTAACTATCCCCTTCTTTTCTCTTCCCACTCGAATTTCTAAATTTTACCCGGTTTGCTGGACAATGAGGGGTCCTAAGGCGGGGGTTGAGTTCTCCAGGTTATCATTGCTAGAGATCGCTTATGTTACAGGAGCATTTGCTTTTTCATTATTGGAGATCGCTAATATTACAGGAGCATTTCCTCATTCATTACTGGAGATCGCTTATATTACAGGATTTTGAAGGATCGAGTCCTCCAAGTTACACTTATACATCTATTTTTGTTTCTTTGAAAAGTAGCGGGAAACGCCAAAAAAATTCGTGAGCTTGTCCATACCTAATTGCGCAGCTTTCTGTGGACCTTTGATCATTGTGCGTCGTAAAATCTTCTATTCCGATATTTGGAATCAAGAGAAAAGCTATCTCATCTACTGCGTATTTCCCTTGCCATGACCGTCTTACCTTCCTAGTGATTACATAATAATTTACTTCTCATGCCGTGACTTTCTCACTGTTTCTTCGCATTTTTATTTCTAAAATCCGGTGATATAATGCGGGGAATGACCTAGGGTGAGGGATCGAGTCCCTCGGGTTACGCATGTATGGAAAATCCAGATATGTCTATATCGCATTTAAAACAATAGGTTTTTAAATGTCATTACATTTACAAGCGCATTGACGAATAGATTATGAAATAACGCTACAATGATGAGAGAGGCTGGATTTTCAAATATTGTAATAATTTCCTAAGACAATTTTATGGGCTTGATGACTAAAATAAATAACACAAAGCATTTGCAGCCTTAGTAATGATTGTACGTTTGACTGTTGTCTTATCATTTACAATGACCACAATAATCAATCAATGTCGGTCGGTAGACGATGCTACATTACATTCAACGAAGTACTGAGATGATGAAGTTCTGTCAATCATAAGGCATCAGGATTTCTGGGATTATTCGACATTAAAAAAATCACTTTTCTTGCAAAATACGCTTTTCTAAATCAATGGCTTCTGCCATTGAAGTCTTAGATCAAACTTAGATAAAGAAACAAGTTGAGAAATTAGATGCAGTCCACTGTATATGAAGGCGTTATGATGTATGCTGACAATATATGTAGCATCCGAAAGCTATGTTACACGTACTATAACAGCTGAGTGTCTTTTACTTTTGATAACAGGCAAGTAAATAGAGAAAATATACAGCAGTCTCTGTTTTATTGGCATCGGAAAATCCCTAACGTCATTATCGTGATTGGGATACGGTCGCTAAAAATTTCTACGACACCCCTTTTAAAACAGCTCTAGTTGACGGCCCTCCATGAGCTTTTGAATGAAACGTTGTTTCGCAAATCGACTTAATCTACTATTTAAACAGCATTTACGCAAGCGATCATGCAAATGAGAAAACATATTACTGTGCATGTCACCTGGAACTGTCAACATATATTTTATGCTTCGTGTTAATAAACATCGTAATTGAGAGCTAAAGTTATTATTATTAGTAGTAGTAGTATCGTACAGACACGTGCATGCCAACATAAAGGGATTGAGCGCGTGGCAGGGAAAGCATGCTTAACGCTAATAGGAGAGTAGTCCATCTATGTTCAAGGAGGACTTAAATGCGTCCATGGTATACGAAAAACATCTTGTAGGTACCTGCTATTTGGGGTGTTTGGTGTTTAACAAGTGTGCCCTTGATAACGTCTGAGGACGAAACGCGTCGGGCCCTTGTACATATGTTTTTAAAACAATAAAGGAAATTTGTCCGAAAGAAGGGAGCGATTGTTTTTTATTTAAACGCTACAATGCACCTCCCGTACAATGGACGCTTTATTTTATGTTCGATTGCACTTAATACTAATACAATTACATGAGTTATAAGTATTTGATGAAAATATTGGCCTACACATATAAAGAAGTAGGTGAAGAAGAAAAGAATCACCTCATTCGCAAAATAGAAAGTGTGATCGTTTCAGTCAAGCATCATAATTAGTCCAATCAGACGGGAGAAATTTACCTTCACACATCAAACTAGGGGTAAATTGGATCTTGTTAAATCACGTTTTCATGTGTAGAGCACTTTTTGTGTACGGCTAAGACAAAATTATTCCATAGAGCACGAAAGGGAGATAGATTCACATGGGAAAAAGTCATGAACATTGCCATTCATGTGACAATGTGAAAACTAAAACATTTCGCTTTTCTCTACAACCGAAGATTATAAAACATCTTTTGCGGAACAGACCAGAGAAGAGATGCATAAAAGATGATGAATGGCAACTAATATTTCTGAATGTGCCGGTAGTTCATTCATGCAATGAACACTGGCAGAAGCAGCCCAAAATATTCACAAAAAAAATTGATAGAGATCCTCCATCAAAGTAACATAAAACTGAGGGGCCAACATAGTACCGGTACACAAAATACACAGATCATAAACATCTCACTTGTTCCAGAAAGACGGCCAAACCTAATTGACATTTTCAAAAAGAAAATATATGTTGATGATATACATCGATCAGATAGCTGACTTGGCTGCAGTTCTAGAATCTTCCAAAAAATTTGTTTAAAACATTCCAGGCTAGTCCAAGCATTTTGTGATATTACTTTCCAAGATATTAAGTTGTCACTATAATGCACAGTCAACCCTAGTTTATGCGCCACATTTGCTATCATCTCAGTTTTTTGGAGGAATATACTTTGACAGATAAATGTATTTTCTGTTTTACTTAGAAAATAATCGAATCTCATTATGCGTGTTGTTCCTTTAAGAAAACGCCTGTGTAGCAATTACAAAAAATGGCATGTATTCAATGATTAAGAATTAAAATTCTAATCTGGAAAAGAAGCAAAACATTGGCATTTCGAGATAGCGTTTTACTTGTCTCGGCCAGCTTTCACCCTCTCCATCATCTGAAGTATTCACTTCTTCCCCTTCATCATCGCAATGTTTATTCTAAATATCTTCTGGAGTCAGCCAAGTTGAGATTTGATTTCATCCCATCACAGAAGGCTTCGCGCCAACCAGGGTTTTAGCCTTATACCATTAGATTGCCATTGAGTGACCCTTGCAGCTTAATCCTTAATAATCTTACTGAATGTGATCGTTTCCAACCGACTTATTTCTGGGTAAAGATGACCATCTACTATTTAAACCAGTGTTTCTCAAACTGTGGTACGCGCAGTACTGGTGCTACGCGGAGGCGCTTCAGGTGGCAAGCGTAAAACATTCTGTACGTGGAAAAGATATTTTTCATAGTGAGCCTTTGTCAACCTTCTGGCTCAGTATGAAATCCTCATACGACTTGCTCAAAGGGCTGTGCCAGCTCCGTCCGTTTTTCCCTCTACCTGGGAGTACGAGCAGGGCTTTTCCATATACTTGACGATCAAGTCAATAGTCGACTCATAGTCTTGCTCAACCAAAACACGACTTCCGATGTGCTGAGTCGAACATTTTACACCGCATTAATGACCTTGCTCAGGAGTTAACTAAATCTTACACACTGACAATGACTATTTTCCAACTCGCACTAATCGAAATGCAGTTCATTCTTACCTCCAGAATTTTTGATTCATGATTTATTTAGTTGGGTAAATGATATGCTTTCATTTATTATTTAATCTTCAACTTTTTCAAACATATTAATAAAAATTAGATACAAATTAACCATTAATCTCTCATACCGGTAATCAGTAGAATTGTATATGATAGAAATAATTATCCAGCTTTACGGAGTGGTTGAATTTAATATTAATCAGCTTTTGATTTTGTTACGGCAGTTTCTTAACTTTCAATGATTAAGAAAGATACCATAGTGTACATAGCGCAAGATCTATAATTTCTCTACAGTACCAATTTTCATGATCGTGACTGAACGTCAAATCATTATCATAATTATTGCTATCAATTTCTTAAGTATTATGTGCAGTGGTACGCGGTAGAGATTCCAGTTGACAAGTGGTACGTGATCACATGTCTCTAAATCGATTTAAATGATTGGAAATCCGAATGAGATTAGCTTTGGAATATAGCATGGTGAGTGCATGGACATTGTGAATTTGAAATATTTCCAAAATCAGTCGAGTAGTTTTTCAATAAATCACAGTTTTATGCATTTCATACTACTTACAAGATTTAAGCGTCTCGTAGGCTATGAAGAAGAAATCCGAATAGCATCTTATCACAGACTATCAACATAAATATCATGTCAATACTGTATACAAAATTTGAAACAAATCTGTCTAGACAATGTTGAGAAATTTTGAATTTTTCACTGAAATAGCTTGTAAGTAGTATGTGTCGCAAGGGATCAGGCTAGTGTGCCGAAAAAAAATCCGAATGGCATGTAAATTGATTCATGCTCTTTCTATGGATACAGATTGTCGAGTATGATTGTTTAAGCAGATTCCATCGAGTCAAATTGCAGAAAATCTAAAATATATACAAAAATTTCAAAAAAATAAAAAAAATTGAAGAAAATTTGAATGTAAAATGAAGTATATGCCACTAAATCCGAATGAATTGAGATTTGAAAAGTGCATTCTCCAACGTTTCCCATATACTCTATCAAAATATAAAGCGAATCGGTCGAGTAGTTGTCTCAAGATTTAGGCTTATATGTATAGAGTTTTGCGACAAATAGTTGTTGACATTGGACATACTTACATTGGACATTTGTACGCTTCATTGATCTCATGTACTCTATGTAGGTAGAGTCAATATTACTTATCACGCTGCGTTGAATTCTGTAATCAACATGGAGTTACTGTTCAATTAATCAAGGCTCATTGTTCAATGTTCAATTAGGTCAAGTGTGACGGTTATTGCTTGAATAGGTAACACATTCCAGCTGATATTTCGATCATTGCATCTGACTTTCTTCTTTCCAATATGCTGATCTGTTGTATTCTAACCCAATGAAGATGAATCATGTCGACTTCTAAGTCAATGGGCGGACACTAAGGCGTTAGCTGGCATTATCTGTATCCATAGAAATTAACAATACCATAGAAAGTCTGTACTTCTATGTCTGTATCTGAATTACATTGAAATTGCATTGAGATAGAAACTGCATTATTATCCGGAAGAAGCGTTCTATGTCAAATCCCCATATAAATTATGCAATAGTCAGACTTTTTGAGTAAAACTTTTTAGATGTCTATATCAGAAGCATAGATTGTCATCTAAGGATCAATGTTTGTAGCCATGTTTGTAGCATGGATTTGTTTGTAGACATCGCCATAGATTTCATCTTCATTGGGTTAGAATACCAATAATATCCACTTTTATCGGACACAAATGCAAAACTCCTCGAAATCTATGCATTTATGTCCTCTAAAAGTGCATACTATTCCTATCATCTAATGATCAAGGATGGCATTGTTTCCGTCGCGCACAGGGATATCAACCCTATTCAGCAATGTGTCAGAATCACCACCCACGCAGCGTAAGTGAACAAAGCTTTTCTTAATGTCTGAGCGCGTGAAGACCAGCGCATGCACTTGATTGAATCGTGCGGCTGCGAGATTGTGAATTGTCGTGTTGTAATTTATGGCGTCGATTGTCTCAGCATTTCATGACGAAGCTAAACATAGAATATGTAGACGATGTGGTGAAGTGGGTCTACGATCCAAAATGGTCACGATCTCTGCTTCAACTAAACAAGGTTATCAAGATTATTGGAATATTGATTTGAGAAATGATAATGCCTTCTTTGCACCTGAAGTTCTTTGCAAAACCTGCTATACTGATCTTCGGCACTTGATGAATAATAAACCTGAAAAAGTTGGAACATTAGCCAGATCTTTTAGTCAGTTTCCTTTCGACGGCATTTCAAACATCGCAACTCGCTCGATCCTGCCCTGTACAGCTTCACATCCATGTTCTTTGTGCAAAATCCTCAAAAATTACCAAGATCGTACAATTGTTGAACAAAAGGAACTATTTGGTACTGCACGTTGTGGACGAAAACGAACTTCCGTTGTTATTTCACGTGTTGAGCCGTCATGTTCAAAATGCAGCAAAATCCTATCGAAAACTGAAATGAGTATTCCAAACAGACATCGATGTGTTCCTCTCTCTCTGAATCTGTTGACGTTTTATGTCATACAATGGAAAGAACGGGAGTAGCGGATAAAGTCATGTCAAACCTTGTGTCAAGCAAATTGACAGATGATAACCTTGAAATGAGTCCGCCAGGCACGTCATTTTCTGTTTCCCGTTTGAATGGACCACCACTCAAGTTAAACATCTCAAATGAGAAACACAAGCAGAGATGTACGAAACTGGAATTGAGAAGTTTGATTGGAATTAAATCATTGTCAAACTGTATCTCTAACAACAGTCTGAGAAAAATCAATTCAGCTATCAAAAGCAAATCAGTGAAGTTTCCAAGTGTTTCCTCCTATTATTCGGATCGGGATGCTTGTCTTAGCAATTACTTCTCATCCACTGATGAATTTCAGTTTGAAGTTTATCAAAAAGATGACCAATCTACAGATGACAAATACCTTGCAAATGTTCCAATGATATATTGCAATGACATCAATGGTTTAATCAAGGACTGGTGGTCATCTGAGACACCTCCAACGCTTGTCATCAAATGTTCCATTGATCACGGCCAAGGGTTTTTGAAAGTTTCTGTACAAATCCTCAATGATGAGCGCTATTCGAATTCTGTATCAGAATTGCTTTTGGTTGCGTTGGTAGAGGCACCTGAAACTCGTACAAATTTGTTGACAATATTTTCGATAGAATCTTTTCAAAACTTCTTTGGCGATCCTGATTTCAGTACTATTTTAGTTGCGGACAAGAAATGCTTGCAGTTGATGTTGGGAATATCAACAGGAAACTCTAAGTATCCTTGCGTTTTCTGCACCTGGAAGAATGGGTCAGATTCATCTGATGACGATGTAACCATGCGCAGCGGAACGCTACATTCTCAGCAATTGCAAAAATTCAATGACGAATGCGATCGGATAGCAAGAAAAGCAAAAGAATGTTACAATTCAATTTCTCCCTCTATTCTCGGAGAAACCGACTCGCCCAATCTCTACAAGTGTGGAATACCCATTCTGCATGTATCGCTTGGCATAGTGCAGCATCTCTTCAACAAAATCGAAGAAAAATTGTCTCAACCAGAGAAAGACGATGTTGGGGAGACATTGAACCGAATAGGAGCTCATAGGTCTCCTTATCATGGGAAAGCGTTCGAAGGGCGTGGAGTCAGGAGCATCTTGGAAAATCTTGATATTTTTCCTTCTTGTTTCAAGCGAACTGGCTATTATGTAGCACTACGTCGTTACAAGGAAGTCCTGGACGAATGTGGAGGCGTAAGACGCAAGCACACATTCCAAGACAAAATTGAAGAATTTAAAGAGGCTGTCCGTCAAGCAGGCATTACACCCTTCTTGAAAATTCATTTGCTTGACCATGTCGATTTATTCCTGAGTGTCATGGATGAGATCTGCACATTCTCAAATCCTGGCTTAGGCTGGACCAGCGAACAGGCCATCGAAAGCTCTCACCACCATTTTGCAAATACCTGGAGCCGCTACAAAAAGACTCCTGGAAACAGGAAGTAGGCCCTTCTTGGTGCAGTGATAGACTTTAACTACACAAGATTCTTGACATCTTTTTCTGATTAACTCCGAACATTTTTCCATTTCCAGCTTTCGTCACAGTGTTGTTTCGTGTTCAATATAGGTTGTTATTTGCTAATATTTGGTTCTGAATAATATACTTTCTGCTCAAGTCTTAAAACAAGGAAAAGATAATGCCTATTCTAGTACTGACAAGGTCAATTTTTTGCAATTTGTAAAAAATTATAAGAATGAAACAAGTAGAGGACCATTCTACAAATAATACTAATTTATATAATTTGCAAAAATCTATAAAAAAAACAAAATAAGTAGAAGACGATCACTATCCTAATATTGTTTGGGTCAATAAATGGATCATAGATGGATCATAGGACGGTGAAAAAATCGTGTAACCAATTTTGATTAAAGTTATGCCTAAATCTTGAGAAAACTACATTCAACATGATAATATTGACTCTACCTACATAGAGTACATGAGATCAATGAAGCGTACAAATGTCCAATGTAAGTATGTCCAATGTCAACAACTATTTGTCGCAAAACTCTATACATATAAGCCTAAATCTTGAGACAACTACTCGACCGATTCGCTTTATATTTTGATAGAGTATATGGGAAACGTTGGAGAATGCACTTTTCAAATCTCAATTCATTCGGATTTAGTGGCATATACTTCATTTTACATTCAAATTTTCTTCAATTTTTTTTATTTTTTTGAAATTTTTGTATATATTTTAGATTTTCTGCAATTTGACTCGATGGAATCTGCTTAAACAATCATACTCGACAATCTGTATCCATAGAAAGAGCATGAATCAATTTACATGCCATTCGGATTTTTTTTCGGCACACTAGCCTGATCCCTTGCGACACATACTACTTACAAGCTATTTCAGTGAAAAATTCAAAATTTCTCAACATTGTCTAGACAGATTTGTTTCAAATTTTGTATACAGTATTGACATGATATTTATGTTGATAGTCTGTGATAAGATGCTACTCGGATTTCTTCTTCATAGCCTACGAGACGCTTAAATCTTGTAAGTAGTATGAAATGCATAAAACTGTGATTTATTGAAAAACTACTCGACTGATTTTGGAAATATTTCAAATTCACAATGTCCATGCACTCACCATGCTATATTCCAAAGCTAATCTCATTCGGATTTCCAATCATTTAAATCGATTTTAGAGACATGTGTGATGAGAAGAAGTTTGAGAAACACTGTTTTGTATGGTTTGATTTAATTTTGATTAACGATAGAGTGACTTTATATTTGCCGAAGGGCGAATTGGGGGAAAAGTTAATGTTTAACTTGAAATCCTTGCCTAACCCTTCGCTGTGATAATTCCTGGCAAAAGGCGAGAATGGCGAGCAAATGAGAGGCGACTAAACGCGAATTGACTGTAATTGATAATAATCAGTCGAACATTTACTCTAAAGGCTACGACTTTTCTAATTTTCGTCAAGTTTGAAGTAAAGAATTGATGTAATTGATTTTTATATGGCTTGCTTATTGTATGAGATACATGACCAAAATGAAAACAAATACTGTTGCGAGAAGAAATAACTTTACAAATCAAATGACATCATGAAATAAGAAGATTTCGGAATCTTCATTTCTTCTTCTCTACTGGGAGCGTCATCTTTTTTGTCTTCGCAGCTTGAGAATGATCTGAAAATACACTGAAACAGGGCATGCACAAATATAAAAGAAAAACGAACAATTTTCCTTCAATTTATTCAAACAACTGAAAAGACATTAACATCAAGCAGATGGAATAACTTTTCCACTTACATGACAGAAAACATAGCTGGACAGATCAATTGTGACATATTCATTAGACCAAGTGAACGGAACATTCACGCACTTTGAACATATCACTTTAAAGCGACGTGACCGGACAGTTCTTTTGAAATTCCTGAAAGTAAGTTTTGTCTCAACATTCACATTTAGTTTTATTTATTTAAGAGAAAATCATTTATACTTTTGCAAATTTTGTTCGACTGTATTATTATCTTTATTATTACCTATAACATTATTTTCTTAGGACTTTTCCATATTACAGCAGTAGTAACTAATGTACATCAATTTTTATAATCGACGTGCAATTTGTAGGTCCGAGTTCTTACAACAATCTCTTGGAACAGGACAATCACCAACAAAGATAAGGCGCTCCAGAGTTATGGTCATGTGATTAGAAAGTTCCCTTTCGTCCTGCATTTATCTACCAACAAAACCTGGGATCGCTTAACAATGCAGCAAAAATCCATTAGAATTGGAGACAAGAAACATGGGCCGCTATCGCCATGAAATGCGTTCAACTGACGGAGCTTCGGTTCAAGACATTTAATAGACTTTTTCTTCCATGGATCAACTGTTTCATATAAACTGAGATGACAACCCTGGTTCTACGTGTTTGGGTTAATCCATGGAGTCATAGAGTTCAATCAATGCACTGATGTCTTATTGACTATGTTTCGCTTATAGATACACGCAAATCATGACGTCGGTTGCATTTTGATTAGTGAGCATGTGTATAAGAACCAAACTGAGGCTGTGTAAATGTCACAATAACCTCAAAACCAAGCGAAAATAACCAAATTATTTCCTCGCAATCAACCCACATCCATGCAAATGAATGAAAGTATAATTGTAAACCAAGCCACGACCCGTTTCTGCTCAAAAGATCAGAACTTGCCTGGCGCGGTTGCAAGTGTGGGGATAGGTACGGTAATAGAAAATCCAATCAGTGAATGCAGCAAACCATGGAGGTGGGGAAAAACCGATCAAAGGTTGATTGGTAACGATGACATCGTTAAGCTATACATGTTATGTGTTACAAACATTCTAATTTGTAAAAAATTAATAAATACTAGCTATTACAAAATGAGTTGTGGGAAGACATACAAGCAAATACCAAAATATATAATGTCTCTTTCGGCAGTGCACGATAAATATATGCATGTGAATAGTGGAAAGTAAATCTTTTTAGATGAAAATACTTACTTGGATTTGTATTAGATTCCAAAGCTTTTATTTAACCAATAGAAATTGCACGTCTAGATCACCAAAAATTACTAAGAGTCAATCCAAACAATCCATGATTCCATAGATCTATTCAGACCGCTTGCTAGGTCAAGTAATAAGATAAATTCTTGTCACTTTGCAATTTTATTGAATTGATAAGCATCAAATAGAGGTCTGTTTTCCAGAAGTCAAGATTAATGTGTTCATAATTACCTGTCTTCTCAAAACAGCGACGCGACAATGCATCGATCATTTCCTCATCAAATCGCAATGCAATGGATTTAGGATGGACTACCGACACCAGCTTTGACCTGGCAGCGGATACACAGCTGTTCCGGGAACTTGGATCATTGCCTGGGCACTGACAGGATGACTTGATTTTGCCATCATAGAGAAAGGTAGGCAGTCCGAACGTCATTTTTCCGGAGAGACTTTCATGATAAACGATCATATTCCCTTCCTGCAAGAAGAAATGCGAAATTATGATGCTTTTATCATAGGAAGATGCTATGCAGTATTATAGCACTAAATAGTTGCATATAGAAAAGAACACAGATTAAGTACTAAAATCAAAACGTCAAAATAAAAATAAAGAAAATAATATTCCATATCAAACTGCCGTGTGTTAACGACCGATTCGATGTATTCATAAAATAAATAAATAACGATTACGGTCATCAATCGGCAAAGTGCCTCAATAGTAAGACAACTAATGCTCTTGTTATATTTCTAACGATTTCAAGAACAACAAATACTCATGCATAGACCGATTCATCGTGTCCCAATATACGTTTGTTCAAAGCAGATGGTTTAATACTGGAAAAATCAATCAAAATATTTCAATCAAGGTACCAAGAAAATAAGAAGGCCATTGATAATAAAAATAAAGAAGTGCACTTTACCACCTGAAAGATGCGCATGGGGACAGACGAATGCAGTAACGTTCAAATCGGTCTCATCCACAACCTTGAGCAACAGTCGACACAATAATATCAAGAGAGGCACAAGCAATGACTCATGTAAACCTCAGATCAACAGGAAACACGGACTTCCAGACTACAGCTTCTATTCACAATTCGATAATCGTGTAGTTGCATCTCGTCTGTTACCATCGATCGTTAGGTGTTCGGCGCCGAAGGACCTTCCGTCTGTATTTCAAAAAAAATTTCGATCTTAACTTTTGGGGAGTTGTCTGTCTTTATTCTTGTTTTTTACTTTTTGGGAATTGACTTTCTGATTGCAAATTATCTCTATACGACTCGTTAAGTACATGATCGAGTTCAAAAACGAATTAATTCAAAACAAACACGTAACCTTCCGACTCCACAATCCATCACGGCTCGTCTCCAGACCAACCATTGATCATTTCGTGATTTCGACTAAGTCACATACACGAGAGAGTTTCAGTATTCACAACGAAAGGCAAGATATCAGCGCCAATGAGTTACAATTTTAGCGCTTCACAAAATTCTTCCATCTGATTTATACATGCTAAGTAAAGCCTTTTTCCGAAATCTTGCATTGATGGCTGTAAGAAACGCCAAATCTCAAAAAAGAATACATCAAACTTGCAAGATGATTTCATATATGGTAGTTACTTCACTGTTAGTCTAGTGAAACCTTGGATGAAATGCTGCACATCGATCGTGAAGCATGCTACCTATGAAGATAAATCGAAATAACAGCTATTTCAGTATTTCCATAGTCAACTTTCCAACACAGAAATAATACAAGTCCTTCTGAATTGGAAAGAATGCCCCTAGCAGAGACAGAATGGGTGGGACATTATTTTACATTTCATATTATCGTTGAGCAAGGCTGGCTTCAGCCAAGTTCATTGAGCAACTTCGATGCACTCATGTACGAAAATAGCAACCGTAATGGAAATTGGAGAAGCTGTTGTAGCCAAGACGTTTGGAAGTCTTGTGAGCGAACTGGAGAGCGAACAGAAATATGTGAAAATTCGAATCACTGATACGGTGATACTTGTTATTGGTACCAATTCCGTTATATGTCAACTTTTGTGTATGATAAATATACAAGAATACTTGTGTTATTTAATAGCGTGGCATTGACAACCATGCAGTAAACATAGCCTAAATTACTGAACAAATGAGCGCTTCATTGTTCATGAACACTACAAAAATCTTTGGAAAGAAGATAATTTTTTCCATTTATGAATTCAGGTAACTAATTTTCCTTTCAAACAGACAAAGGCCAGTGCACTAACTCTTTTTTGGTTATATAACTGATAATCCCAGCATTCACCGCTATCACAATAGTTGCGTGTTTCGTCATCTTGGTAACGGCAAATACTACGCTAAACTGACTTGATGTATTTGCACAGGAACCCACACCATACTTTAAAACCGAAGGAAACGATTAATCCTACGTTGTACAGACTAATCCTTTAAGTAGCTTGTAATGTATTTGAACCATTTAGTCACCATCAAAATCCCTGACATAGGATTAGGACCGCAAAATACATCTACACAGTGAATACAACCGCCACATTAAAAAGTGTTTGACATTATTCGTAGTTCTAGCCTTAACAACAATGAACTGAAGTGAAAAATCTACCCAAAGGAACCAAGCCGCAGTTAAATATTCTCATGATCTCAGATATATAATTCAGTGTTAACAGTTTCACATGTTGTGAAAATATAAATTTTTGACTGCGCACAAAAGTTGCAGGTACAGAGAAAAGGCAAAATTGTAAGAATTCACTTGAGATTATTTCTGGATTATTATCGATTGATGAATTGGCTTCCCTGACATTAAAATGAACTTCTTAATAATAGTGGTTCATTTGATATAAGATCTACACACCTTACAGAAATAAGCGTTACTGTGTTCGAATACCAGTTTAGTAGAGCAGTCTCAAAAAATGCTGACATGAGCGGACGGACGTGGGTTCGAGATCAGAAGCGTGAAAAGTCAATAACGCTCTCATTTTCAAATATCATTCAACTGTAAACTTGAGTTTTTAAGAGTAACTAAACATTATCAATGCAAGACATGAATGATAGAATTCTATCATGTGCCCAGGCGAAATGTCAGAGTAATATCTTTTATGATCATGAACTCAAGCTTAAACTACGAGTATGTAGATTTGACGAAAGATATGACCATAGAAAAAAACATAGCGGACTTGTGACTGTAGAACTGCACTAAGATATCTTTTTATCAAACTGAAAAACATTTCTTTCCTACACATTTGAATGCAAATTTAAGACGAGTTAAATGTCATGCTGCTATCTGCGTTAATTACTTCGTTTCAGTCACGGAAAGTATCAAAATTATCAATAAACATAGAGCCTTCTGGATATAAAAGTCAGTCAAGTACAATGGTTTGGATTAACTTACCAGCCCATCATCTTCGAACTTTGTAGTTGGTGAAACATCATCCACCAACGCTATAATTCTGAATGTTGTAGCAACAGTTATCAGGGTTTTAAGTACTATGATAGATGTTGCGCAATATCCTCCAATTACTGGCGATCAGGAATTATAGAAGTGATGAAGTTGCATCACGCCTTCTGATGGACTATCCATCCAATCCAGATCTAGTATTACAACGCAAACTGATGACGCAGGCACTCATTACGATATTATTTACGATCAACAGTGTGGTAATAGGCAACGGAGAATGCTGTGGGTGGGATGAGCGTGGATACATAGGTCGGGGGGTCGTGTCACAGCATAAGTCCAAGTGACGAATTATTAAGTAAATTATGATGCAACACTGTCAATTATAAGACAACATTATTTAGAAGAACTCATTGAATTGAAGCGAATGGATTACTGGTGCGTGGTAGTGGCGGTTCTGTAAAATGTACTACAAGATCACCCCTACCACAACTATGAAACATTATGTAAGTGCAATCCCGATCGTATCGCTGTTTTGTTACTCACATTCAGTGTTTTGAATTGATCTGATATTGAAATGACATTTCTTCTAACATGTGCTTTGTCAGATTCAACACTCATGCAGTGAGAGTACTACAGAAGTGTAGGTTACCAATTCAGAGAAGCCATGTGGGCGATCAAATATTTGTACATGCATACATTATACGTGCATTGAAAGAACACTGTTCGGCAACGCAATCTGTGAATTCGACGATGCTGGCATGCGGTCAATCATACGAAACAGCGTGAACAGTTATGGGATTACTTTGCTAAACCATGACAATCGATTGTCCAACTTCTATTATGTAATTCTGTGAGCTCTATTGTCACCGTGATGCGGCGAAATCAATAATTATCCGATCGCGTGGAATTCTTTTGACGAACCATCAATCAATTATTCACATCTGAATTTATTTAATTATTTTATATGAATCATTACATCTGAAGGAATGCAAACGCAGAAAATTAAGTTGGTTGCGCCAAAACATACAATATTATGCAAGGACGATTAGGGAGGAAAGTGCATTTCACAAGAAAGTATAGTGGTAGACTCAGTTGAATATGTCATTTAACATTTGTACTTAGCCGGAAATAGGTCATTTTCAAAAACATGTCATTCGCCCATTTAATTGACTATTTCTCATGACGTCTCATTTTGAAGACGATGAATACTTAAACTAATTATAACTCATTATTTATCAATGTATTTTTTATCAACATTACCGTATTTCCTCTATTAAGAGCCCCGGGGCGCAAAATTTACAGACGAGGTTTTTAAGGGGGGCTCTAATAAGATAGGGGCTATAATAAGAGGTGGGGCCCTTAATATATTTTCCTAATTAATGAAGACCTACTTTTTCTACCAAACATTTTGCTTTTCATATATAATAAATACTGCATGTATAGAAGAATTTGATAAACTGACATGAATATAAAATAACAACATCTATTTTGTTTTCTATTTACATTATTTTAAATGCAGTATCCACCAACACTAATCTATAACTACTCTTATGTCCTCTACACAGTCTTTAACGTGCAAATTAAAGGAAATGAAAAGATAAATTTTCAGCTAATGAAAAACTTTTAATTCAAAACAATATGGCAGAAACTCAGACATACAAACAATTAACGTCATCAGTTATACAGATTCAGGCTCACTCTCAGCGTCCAAGTCTGCGATTACATTATCGTCACTGCAGCTCACATCTTCTTCGATGTCATAAGGTACTGTCGACTCACGCGCTGTTTTCAGTTGATTAAGAATTCCCAATTATCTGACCGCCACAATCTCCTCGTCCTGGGATCCGTCGAATTTAGTCGTCAATCCACACACTCTGAACGACTTTTGAATAATCTCCTTTGAGATGCTTCTCCATGCGTCCACCACCCATTGACACACTAGCAGCTTGCTGGGAGCTCGTGCATTTCCAGCCTCTGTTCGATTTTCTTTTGATGATCCCGTAACACAGAGCCAATCTTCGTATAACTTCACATATGCAGCTTTAAACGGCTTATTCCATGATACGTCTGGTGCCTGGAGTATGCCTGTACATCCGCCCGGAATCATCGCCATGTCCGTTCTCATTTTGCTGACTGCCGCCTTGACCGCTGGTGTCTTGTGACAGCGGAAGGAATCCCATGCCAGAAGTCGGCGGCCGAATGCTAAACTTCCCCAGCACTTGGTCAACAACTCCAATGTCAGTGCTTCGTTCATCCATCCATTATCACTTATTCTAATCACCGCATTTTTGAAATCCTTTAATTCTGCAGGGACTTTCTTTCCTTTAATGACGATGAATTGGGTGACTTTCTTTCCATCTCCCATTGCTGCGAGAAGAACAGTAAATTTGGCTTTATGGTTACCGGTACTGAGCAGACTCACTGTCTTACTCCCAACCTGGTCGATCGTGTGGTCTTCAGTTGGGTCGATCCAGACCGCCGTCTCGTCAGCATCACCAATTGATGAATTAGAATATGCACAATTTCTTCTAAGACCCTCCACAAACAATAAGTAGCTGATAGTCTTATTGGAGATATCCTCAGGAGTTTTCTGTGCAATCGTTGTCCTTTTACGGAGGCTCAGATGGTTTCTAGCCATAAATTTTTCCAGCCATCCATTACTGGCACAGAAACGTTCCCTCTTTTTCTGCATTATCTGTCTGTTCGAACAGAGCCTGTGCTTTCTTTTGGACCATCATTCGACTTACACGCAAACTTTGTTTTCGTTGATTTTGAATACACTTGATCAATTAATTTTCCACATGTTGGCACTTAAGTGGTCTCCCGCCACCTGATAGTCGCTTTACCTTCTTCTTGTTGACTACCGATCTTAGTTGGTTCTCCTGCTTACACCACTCTCGTATTCTTTTCGGGCAGACTTGATGGACTCGAGCTGCAGTATGTTTCGATTTGAGTTTGGCAGCATCGATCGCACGAAGTTTATCTTCCACAGTAAAAGTTCTCAATTTCTTTGAATTCATAACGGCCTTGTACGTGAGAGCGTAAGCTATTGTTAATGACTGCATGAAGACACGTACGCGCACTCAGGTGGAGCAGAATTCATCCCTGCCACAACGAAGGATAGTTAAACAGCTTGATAGATCTTCTGATGGAGCACATCGAATTGAGAAACTGCTCGAAATAGTGACTTTTTGATGTTGTATATGCTATCTTATTTGATATTCTATATACCGGTACTGCACTTTGTCATGTTTTGGGGCACATTGAATTGAGAAATTGTTACAAATACCGGTAGTTATCTTCTTGGACGATATATAATGCCATTTTATCGCTATTTAATACTCTGGGGGCCCTAAATAGAGAGGGGGCGCTTATTAACTTCTTCAATTTGGATGGAGGCTCTTATTAGAGAGGGGCGCTTAATAGAAGTAGGGCCTTTAATAGAGGAAATACGGTATTTCTCATTACCGCAAAAGTACACAAACACCATGCAAGGTTCAAAACAAATCGGTTAGCGAAGGCTTATCTTTGTTCTCTAACAGTGACCTGATCGTTCACCTTACATGGCGTTAGTGTACTTTTGCGGAAATGAGAAAAATATTGAAGAAGTTTGTAAAAGAACTATTGAACCTATTTTAGCATAACTTACATGTTCGCACTCCTTACATCGCAAGGATTCTGAAGATACCAAACTGTCGAACGATGTATGGCAAGTTGTTGTGGGACACAATTGGAATACACGAGAATCGATTGAATTTCGACATGATTTAGGTTGTCCGTTTTGTAGTATCAGCTCTGTAAAATATTTCAATTTCTTCTGCAATATTTGACTTTGACCTCGAAGGGAAAGTACAGACATTGAACACGCAAGGGTTCGATGCACCTGTACTTCTATTGTAAATATTGATGACAGACACACAGACGACTGTTATAATTAATAAGATGCCATCTTTCTTCGGACAGCTAAGTTTGATGAACAAAGACTTTATATGACAGCTGCTTCTGTCGTGAGCATCTGTGCATTATCTTGCAAAACTGCAATGATGAATCAACAAAATTTAAGTGATAAAGGTGAATGTGAGAAGAAAGCAATCGACAACATTCTGCCTGCCATAAAAATTGCTTTGACCTCTAATCTGGTAAATTAATCGCGTTGAATGCGTTACAACATCGTCATGGAAACGTTTTCACTAGGCTTGACTGTCATTGACTTCATTATTGTTGACTTAGAGTGGATTTTCCTGCTTATCATCAGACTATCAAGACCAGTGGGAAATTGACAGAAAATGTTGAACCAATGGGAAAGCCATTTCAAAATTCATGTAGACTTCCTTTATGCTCATTTGTTTTTGGCTTCTGAATCGTGATAGCTACACGGATGAAAGACGGAGCCAGCTAAAATGTTGTTGACTGGTTGATTCTCTAAATGTGCCAACTTTATCAAGATCCAATTCTACATGTATCACTATTGATTAAAAAATGCTAAAATCATGGCATTACATTCCTCACCGAACCATCTTTTATACCTAAATGCAACGGAAGTACCATATTACAGTTATCGATAATAATGAAGAGAATATCCTCAAATGATGGACAGAAAACAAAATGCAACACTGTCATCAGTGATCAAGCAGGTGAATCAAATAAATCAAATTCAATTCCGACAACGCCAAATACATAGACTAAATGAAGATGAATGATGTGTTCCACTATCGTATGACTGAAGCTTGCGAAACGCAATGCTTAGCATGCCTTAAAATTAACATATGGGCCAATACATAAATATTTCCAATTTTTTCAGTTGTAGTCGCAGTTTTTTATCATCATAGCAAAAACGATACCGCCAAGGTACTTAAATATTTGTTCGTCCTATGGCTACCACTGAAAGGAAATCAAGGACTATCATGTCTTATAAATCATGCGGTAAGTGATATCCTGTTCTCTTGGATTGAAAATTCGGTGTGACAATAACGCCAAACCCAGAATGGGGCAATGTTTGTACTTGATATATATATGGTTTGCGACGCAACTTCTTTCAAACATATTTAATCACCATTTTCATCCTTGAATAGATAACCGAGTGTCTGAGATATTACCTTGAGCTTTAAATGAATGACGTACATGTATAATGGTGATTCGATGTTTTCATCATGGGTGACTGTGATTTCTTGGACAACTGGTACATCAGATCAACTGCTTATGGAAATCGGTTTTTTGCTATACTGTGATCCAAGTTTAATCCAGGCCGAGCCCGATCCGAATCGACTGCTGGTCTCCCCCCTTAAGAGCGTAAGACAAAAGAATAGGATACGAATAATCACTGATTTATTGAAGCCTACTCAGGAAGACGATCGACAGTACAGAAGTAGTGGAAGAACAGGAAGATGAACTAAAGATAAGTGCATCAACTGACGACCAATACAATGCCAAGATCGGAATATATATAGTCTCTCTGGAAGTGTCGGTCTCTTTGTAGCGTGTAATATTCCAAGCTGTTGCGTGTAATATCCCCACACATTTGTGCAGCTGACGCACAATATTTCACACTTAATCAAAGTTTGATTGCCGATCGAGATCGTAATGCCAGTTGCACATGTGTCAAATAATTCAACCACGGGGTCAAAATCCGGGCAAGCTACCGATGTCACATTCCATAAGGAAAACGATAATTCTCACATTCACATTCGATGTTACAATGCTTTCTCTCGAATTTCAGAAGACCTCACACGAAAAAGCGACAATTAAGGATTTATTCCTATTTAAAAAAGCAATTTATCTAGGAAGAATATGAATCTGAATTTTTATTTGTTTATTAAGTGAACTGATACCTTAGAATAACTGCGGACATTAGAATCACCGCATTTGAACTTCCGTTTGCCGCCGCCTAAGATCGGCAACTGAAAAATGTAACTTTCTTTTAGTATCGTGGAGGTCATCTGCAAACAGCCATCTTATTTACGTTTTCCCTCGATAGCATTCATCGTGTGAACACATCACATTTTTTTATCTCATGTCCCTCCATTAGTAATTCTGAACATCATGATTCCTCAGACGAAACAAAACTCTCTAAAAGTTGTGTCATTGCTGGATAAAATTCCATGAGTTACACTTGCATTCATTGATAAGACTTGGCTTAACCCTAACAACAACGCGCTCCATAGCCTAAAATAAGAAAAATTCTACATTCATTCTTCAGAGACTATAAATGATAGCCCTAAAGGTTGACTAGGACTAGACAGACAAAGTCATTGATTTCATATTTTAATGGCTATTACTGCTGACACATGTTAGTCAAACATCATGTGAACTTTATTTGTTTGAATAAATTAGATGAGAACAGCATACATATTCTGTTTGTATAATATAGGGGTTTACCTTCTGAATATTTTTCATTCAGATATTCAGAAGTATTTGAATTATCGTGCCTTCACTGCCAATTTGAAAAGTAATAAGATAAGCGATTGCTATCCTCACATAATAATCAAATTTCTTGGATGTTATTGTAGCAACTTGAACGGGGTCTACAGCAGAGATGTACCTAAACCGAGCCGAACCGATGGCGGCTCGGCTTGAAATCATCTTCCCTCGCCTCGGCTCCACTTGTTCGAGTCGGTCGGAGCCGCGGCTCTTCGGCTTGGCTTAAAATATATCGCCGTAAGGTGTAAGATAGGTGTAAGATAAATTTTTATTTAACTTTTTGTGGCAAGCTAACTAAATTTGGAAACATTTAATAAGCAAGTAATAATTTAAAGTCTTAAGCATTAGGATAATGATTTATAGCATTAAAAGACATACTTCAGAGTTAGAGTTAAGGCATAAAAAATATTTTTTAGATAATATCGAATTCGATATATTTAGATGAACTTTTGATTATACACGATATTTATGGGTAGGCCTAATTGCAATCTTAGTTATAAAACGAGGTATATAGCTTTACACCAGGATGGGTTTTTCCAAATTCTGATTTTCTTCATTTTGACTGATTTCGCAGCCTACCAAATGAATGAATTTGTAAGTCAAAAAATATCGTTTAATGAATTTAAAAAAATTACATGGAATTATTTCCCGAATTTTCGTGATTTAAATTACATTATAAAAGCACAACTTTTTTATGAAAGAATTAAAATTCAATCATTTAGGAGACTTTAGGCAGACTTTAAGACATTTGCCTAAACTCAGTAATGGACAGTTTTGATATTCTTATGCTAAGATAGATGAACCAGAGGCTCTCCTCCAATGGTAGCTTTCATGGTAGATGAACCATCATCCTCCAATGGTAGCTTGCGCTGCGATAAATGTCCTTCTCAAAATTTTATGATAAAATTGATGCGTAATTATATTAGCCAGATGCATCAGATCGTTGAAGAAAATGAAAAGTAGAAAACTGCGTAGGAAATTTGTAAGAATAATAGACAAGGAAAACCATAGCCATGTATAAATATTGCATCAATACAACCAGGAATCTTCATAAGACAAGATAATCATTGTAATGTAACCATATTACTCGTCAAGTGAAGAATTTCCTTCACAATCTATAATTGATGATGTAACTGCAATTATATCCAGTAAATGTTCTACAATCAGCAATTGTCAACAAACTATGTGTATAGACACTGTACATTAGATTGAATTTTAACTTTGTTTTACCCAAAATTAAAACGGCTTGTCGGCTCGGCTCAGTTCGGTTTGAAAATTTCAAAACCATCTCGGCTCGCGGCTCGTCAGGTCGATCCATGTACATCTCTAGTCCACAGGAAATGTCCTCTTGTGTCACCGGCTCACAACCTTCAGTGATGTTAGGATCGCTCTCAACCGTCTGGGAGCGAGCGATGCTTGTATTAACTTCAATTTTATTGGTCCTTATAATGATCCGAAGTGTCTTACCAAGGTTGAAACTAAATCGCCAAACTTCCTTACAAATAAAGCAATTTGGATAGACAAACGAGTATTTATATTTCTGCCTTCACACGCTTAAAGAAAGAAAGAAAGAAAGAGTGCAATGATGACAAGTATCAGAAGCTTGCACAAGGACTAAGTCTCCGTTAAATCGGAGTGTAATGCACAAAGCTCGAAGCTCGGCGACACTCACCAGAAATATAAGATACAAAGTCACTTGGTTCCGTGCACAATTTCGATCGGATGGTTGTCGTCGATCAATCTTGTCGTGTCCTTTTATAACTCCTTCATCAGTATGGCCGAATGTTTCTTCAACTTGTCGTCGAACAGGAGTTGGTCGTTGTGGATCACTTGCATCGTTACGGTCCATATATGGCGATTTGCCACTGCACGACATATCATCTCCACAGTGATATAGTGTTGACAATTGTTTTGCTGTCTCCGATGACCATTTTTGGTGGTGATTACGCATATCGTCAATCGCCTTTGTATGCTTGATCGCACTGTTTGACCGTGATTCTGTTATGTAATTTAGCATCTGTTAATTTGAGTCCAACGTTGCATTTCTTCTATTATTTATGTAACGCGACAACGGCTAATCCTTACGTCATGCCTCGGCACCAAAACAAAAGAAAACAAGTTAAGGAATAAACTTGTTAATGCATTGAATCTAATTACTCAATTTAATGTCTACAGTATCTTATTTTCATGTTTGAATAGGACTCAAACCCAGGGATGTGCGTTACGACTTCTCATTGTATTCTAAATTTAATCGCAATAATTTGTGATGTATTACACTTCAACGAATTCCTTGGTAATATCTTGAATTCTTGTAACTTCAACGGTATTTTCCCAGCCAAACCGTTGACAAAAAGTATGGTTAGTCTTTGTCGCATAGCAAGCTAGCCATTTTTTAAACAGCTTTCTGATGAGAAAATGCCCGTCATACTACTAGCATGTGAATATTCCATAATCAGGCAGTGAATCTCGAGAAGAAATCAACTGATGCATTAAGAAGACAATTTCATGCCATCAATCGCATATTCACCATCACCATAGAAATAAAAATAAAACAAATTAAACATCCACTCAACAGCGATGATAAGGCATTCTATTTCAAATACTATAACACAACTTTCACACTTATATCTATGGAAATGTTGTATAATCACTCAATAAATGGAAGTGACATCAGAAGTAATTCAGCTTTGGATCTGTAATATATTTGTCTGGCTAGTTTCCCACTAGATCTCTACGTCGAAAGCTATGGTTTAACAAAATTTTACGCCCGGACACCTTGCGTCATCCCTATATTCCTTTCCAATCCGAAGAATCTACGCGGGAGCCTCCCAAGTTGCGCAAGCCAAAGTCCTTTCCTACCAAGCCGCCCTCTATTCTTTTGTTCAATGCCCGGTCACTGTTCAACAAGGTAGAAGATCTTAACCTTCGTATAAATAAACATAAACCTGACATCATTTGAGTCACTGAAACTTGGTTTGATGAAAATATTGACGATCTGGCGATAGCTATTCCTGGCTACTCCATTATTCCCTTAGATCGTGATTGTCATGGCGGCGGTGTAGCAATTTACTTTAAATCTGAACTTGACATACATGTACATTTAGAGTCGAACTGTCATATTCCTAATTCCCGATCTTATGTACTGTCATGCCGTTTTGATTCTTTTAATGTAACACTCATTCTTTTATATCACCCACACTGGAATAATTTAGGCGCCCATGAGTGTGTATTAGATTTTATACAAAATTTAATCGATGACAGTGTTTCCCAGAACTTTATTGTAACTGGTGACATTAATGATTTAAGGACTCATTTATCTGATTTTTGTGCTTATAACTCCCTCAAACAATTGGTTCTACAATCAACTCGAGGGACAAATATTCCTGACGTGATTGCCGTATCTGACTCCCTGTCTTATGCTGATTGTGAATACCTCAGTCCTCTTGGTCTCATCATTTAGGTATTTTTGCTAGACTTCTCTCTCCCAAGCCCATTGTTACCACCAAGGTCAAAACCCGTTCATTTACTCCATCTTCATTTGCAAATTGCCGCAATGTTTTGGCCTCTGTTGACTGGAACATTATTTTTTGTTCTCGCCCAACCGATTCTGTCAATGATGTTAACCAAATTGTATCTGAATTTCAATTTCTATGTCAGTTTTTTTACGATATCTTTTTTCCTGAGAGAATTGTTCGCATGAGAAATACTGACCCACTTTGGATGACCCCTACCCTGAAGGTTCTATCTGACGATCGCGATAAAGCCCTTTCCCGTGGTAATATGGTTAAGTACTTGCACTTGAGGGAGAAGTTTCTTGAGGAGTCTTACAAAGCTAAGCGACGTTACTTATGTAATCTTACTGCTGGATCGTCCAATTCGGATAGCTAAAAACTCATCAACTCACAAATTCGGAGGAATCAAAGTAGAAAACTCGATGAAAAATTAGCTCTTGAAATCAATGACAATTTCAAGTCCAATTTTCTTGCTTCTGATATTTCCCCTTTCGATAATGATAATCTTCTGTGTGAGGATCATTCTTTCCCGATAGTTGAGGAATCACAAGTCACTACCATGGTGAAGAACACCAAGTCTAACTCTACTGGACCAGATGGTGTTTCTGGCATCTTCTTTCGCTCCTTCATTGATATACTTGCTTCCCCTATCACAAGGATTTTTAATCTATGCCTTCAAGCCAACATCTTTCCCGATATCTGGAAGAAAGCGAATGTTTTCCCGCTCCCCAAGAAGGATTCATGTGCTCATTGTCCCATTTCCATTTTGCCCTTCTTGAGCAAATGTCCTGAGAAATTGATTCGAGATCTTATTCTTCTACCTTCCCTACAAGGCAAATTCGATCGCCGACAGTTCGGTTTCATCCCAGGTGATAATGGTGGTTGTACTAATGCCCTTCTGACCATTCGTCTCACTTCCCTTCAACACATCGCTAGCAGCCCCTCAAACTTTTGTCGACTCCTTGCCATTGATTTCAATAAGACTTTCGATTCACTCAGTCACCTCACCTTGCTCCAAAGTCTTGGAACCCTTTTCCCTTCCAATCCCCTTGTAGTGAATCTCATACAAAGCTTTTTGTCAAATCGTTTTCAACGTGTTTACGTTAATGGCATTTCCACACCTTGGAGAGAGGTGACCAGTGGGATGCCTCAGGGATCTGTGTTAGGACCTCTACTTTTTGTTGTCATGATTAATAATGTCCCACAGTTCGCTAACACGAAGGTTATTTCGTATGCTGACGATATAACCCTCATTCACTTATCCAATGGTAACACCAGTAATGATCTTTTTCAAGAGGACGTTGACACCTTTTGTAATTGGGTAGCCTAAAAGAAAATGACAATAAATGTGAATAAAACCAAATGTATGACTCTTTCTAAGCGTTTTGATCCCACCAGATGTACTAATATTGTTATCAATGATAAAGTCATAGAGGAAGCTGTAAATTTGAAAATCCTCGGTGTTTTCTTTAGTGCTAATTTGACATGGGACTCTCATGTCTCGTTTTTATACAAAAATGCTGTAGTATTATGTCCATTGTAAAGTGTCTGAAGATCAATTGTAATGAAGATCATGTTGTGTGGCAGGCATACATGGGTCTTGTTTTTTCTCGTTTATCATTTTGTTGGCCTATTGTGTGTGATATGAAAATGAAACACTTTTGTAAATTTGAACATCTGGATCGTTTGGCCAAACGTTGGTGCAGCATGTACAACAAGCCATCCCTAAGACAAATGTTAGATCGTGTTTGCGTTAAACTCATCCGCAAAGTGTCTCATCATCGTGATACTCATCGCCTGTCCTCCTTTTTCAACGTCCGTCAACATATCAGCAAAGTTAGACATCAAAGGCAACTGACAGCTCCTCTGCGGAAACCATCTTATTACACCAACTCCTTTGTCAGATTTTCACAGTTTACATGACTTTGCAGTCATAACCATGTACCGCTCTATGTATTTTGGTTTCAATAAAGCATTATTATTATCATTAATATTTGATGAAAACGATAAATGCCATCTTAAAAAACCAATCGTTTAAAAATGTGCAATTTTTTGTCGACTCCTATAGGCCTATATGTCGTAATACTCGAAAGATTTATTTTTATTGTATCTTCCGACGCGTGTGAATAGTGCTCCACGTTCAACGTCAGCTGTTGCTGTCAGCAAGTACAATCCTGCAGTCTTCGTCATCGGTCATTTTCGCAATATCTTATGAAAGTGCAGTCAATATAATTTTCCGAGAAAATACTACAAATAATGGAAAAATTACACTATATAGAGGTAGTTTGTTAATCTTAATCATGTGCACTACCGACATGATGTGTATGGATTGATCACATAGCGGTGCAAAAACAAAGGCATACACATATTTACTTCATTTAATGACAGAATTCACAATTTTCCATCTTCACGGGAGAAGTTTTTGCAATACATATTAGGTTCATACAGTCCGTTTCATAAAAAGTGGATCATCCTAAAATTTGACTAAATAAAACATAAGTATGATACAGAAAGCATTTTTCATGTTATTTCATGTCACTAATATATTTAAATGTCCTTATATAATCTGATAAGCTATGATACAGTAACGGTTCTTAAGAAGCTAATATTTTCTGGCCCTACCCTTATTGTCAATGACATTACCAATTCGTCTAGGCATTGATTCGATGATATCGTTGATTTTTGACTGATCTAACTTTCTCCATTCTCTTTTTAACAGTGACGTAAGTTGTGATACGCCATCTGTAGGTATCAGTGAACGACGAACGTTACGTTTTAGAATACTCCATACATTTTCTATGGGATTCAGATCAGGAGAACGAGCTGGCCAAGATAATGTCCTAAGCCCTAATTGAGACTTGCATAAATTGACTCTACTACTCCTGTGACACGTAGCATTATCATCCATAAATGACCAAGTCAATGGATCACCACGTTGATCTGTCATTTGGTGTCATTTGGACGGCCAGAGCCCTCTTTACGACAGAGTCGAAAATCATCATTATGCCATCGATGTACATTTGTGTAAGGGACATTTAGTCGCTTGCTTGTAGCTCGCAAAGAAAACCCTATTCTAGCAAGGCTGACACTTTGCCTTTTGTGAATGCGATCTCGTTATTGTTCATTTGTGCTTTGTATTGTTTTCAACCGGTAAGAGATAGATTTCTAGCTGAAAGCAATCAGGAGTGCTGCCAACACCACCGCAACGAAGTCAGGAAGCTATGGAACATGAAATCCAGTTAATCACATGTAGCAGTTACATTATTGTTGATGAATAATGGTGCTATACTGGCTCTGATTGACCGATTTTCTTTATTTTTGTTTTGCTTGATAGCTTTTGGCTTGTAGAACAACATATTACATAACAAAGGAAACAAATGTAATTTTATAAGAGTGAGGTATGATTTTGTGTAACATTGCTAAATGAAGATCAAATTATCTACTACTTTTTTATCTGAAACAGGAAAACAACTCAATATTCATGCTTGAAATTTCCAACAATGATATTAGTAAGCACAACTGACATATCTTCCAAATTTCAGAGAAATTCGTTCAAGTTTGACGGAGTTAGACAAAGTTGAAGTTAAGGCGATGTTTAAGGGTGATCCATTTTTTATGAAACAATCTATATATATCCACAGCAGCTCAGACGGCTTATGACGCCTATCCTTCTAGGCGTAGGCTACTCCAGTGCACTGAGTGCTAGCACCCCCAGCTGGTTTTGGGTTATAATTTTCCATACCAATGCCGCGAAGAGCAAGTGTCAATCTGTTAAAAGAAGCTACAAAACTGATTTTGCAGGTGATTTTTTTATCATGATGAAGCCGCTGGTTTGAAAAGCAAAAAGCTGAACAAAATTATTGAAACAGCTATTTTGTGAGATAAGATTCTTCTAATTGCCTGATAGCTATTTAGATCATTATTTAAGTAAATCCGTTTTCAAAAATTCTGTCTCACAAGAGTATTCAATTTTGTCCCGAGTAACCCGACTTTGTGGTACATTTTTACTTTAGAAAATTTACTGAACACTGCATTTGAGTTATCACTTGAACAGAGTCGGAGAAGAATTGGAGTGGACCATGGAACAAATGAAATCTAGAAAAATTAGAGACACAGAAACACGGATCCAACGGTCTGAGACGAAGGCAGGAACCGAAATGAAATTAGTTGATCGAGCAAAGTCAGACACATAGTGATGATTAAGACAGTCTAGTTAAGGGCGATTGTAGCGATTATCAACATCTAATCCCACGTCAAAAGTCTAACTTCCAGTCTTACTTGACACTAAGGTATAATTCCGATCAAATTTTAAATCCAAGTTTTCTGTTGCAATGTTTAGTAGCCTATCACAGCTGACACCTGACTGCTAATAAAGGAGGAAAAATTCGGACAGCAATTTCATGCAAAGCTGCGCTAAAGGGATTCATATTTAGTCGTCTAGCTCGACAGCGGCATTTCCACAAACTGAGGAATATTGTTGTCTATCAGAGGAACCTCTATTGTTCATACGTAGCAATGTGATAAGAGAGAAAAAAAGTTAAAGCACTCCCTGATGTGACATAACCGTGAACGACTCATTTTTAGATACCGGTATGTATCTTCACAAAAAGATAGACGTCTCGCGACGACGTAGCAGCCTCCGTACCTAGTAAAATAGTGCAGAATAAAACGATGAGCGTGGTTTTATGTGCAGCACTTTGAGATGTGAAAAGAGGACATAATTTATATATTAAGCAACTGTGTGATTCAAAGGAATATGTTGACGAAAATCTTGGAAAGCGAAATTGTCGTGGTGGAAGGACAGACAAGAAAATGAAGAATATAAGCTCCGATGTTTGAAATGATTAATTATTCAACATTTTCAAGTCCTTCATTTTCTTAATGCAAACGCATCACATCCTTGAAAAGCAATCACAATAATCGCGTGCGCCCTCAAGTGGAACGCACATCTAGAATGATTAGCAATAGAATAAACCAAGTCATGTAATATCTTGCTGTCTATGTAAATATGCGGGTGATAATACTTTCACGAGTCAAACGATCGCCGATTCAATCAGAACTTATAATCAGATAAGCCCTGTTCTGTATCTCTTCATGAATTCAGTATTTATTTGCACCTCCTTCCTGCTAAATGGCTTATGTAATTGAGTATGATTTCACAATATCATGATTAGGAGTCAAAGCCGCACAAAACATCACAGAGAAATACGTACGATCATCAACTGTTGTGACTTCGCGCACACGGACAATTCTATGATTCTATCTCGGCACCACAGATTGCTTTCTGCTCTGCAGTAGGATGTAATGGCGTCTTATGTCGTCCGAGACTAATTTGCATCATCATGAGAGCGAACATAAGGCTTGTCCGTCTTCGACCCCGCACCAACCATGTCAGAGCTCAAGAATCAAAAATGTCCTTTTCCCTCTCATGCACAATTGAATCAATTGTCACAAAACTTTAAGTACATGCAATTGATGATATTTTCTACATACATACCAAAATTTGTGTAAATCAGACAAATAGGTTTGAATCAGGAGCAATAACTTGAAATGTAGCGATGTCAGCAGCTTGACTTTACTTATCTGACCTCACCGTCTGAGCAGAAAGCATTTGAGGTCAACAAAGTCATTTCGCGACAACTCGTGAAGTGATAATGACCAGGCTATATCTTTTACACTAATATGCTCATCTTAAAAAAGGTGTGGCAAGGTAGTGGTCGTGGGAAGAGTTCAAATTGCTGTGGATGAGACGAAGAGGGAGAGAGAACAATGCACACATGAGTAACAATAATGAGTCGAACAGACGTAGTCAGATCAAACAGGTTACATCGCTACACTTCACGTTATCGTCTCTAATTTAAGAATTACTTGTCCGATCTGCATAAATTTTTGGATGTGGGTAGAAAATATGCTTAAGCACGTCTACCTGAAGTTTGGTGACGATTGAGCCATTTCTTAAGATTCTAGACAAATTTGAAAACCTGGGGGAGATATTCCATAATCAGAATAATCAAATAATATTCGCTCTATCGATTTGAAATCAACAATGCATCTTCTCATCCTTGAGTAGGATGTAGCATCAGCAGCATCTTTTCCGAAAACATTGGCTACTAAAGACTGAATTTCCACTTTTTTCATTATGGAATCTAGAATTGTTTGTTGCACCCAATTTTGTTACAGTCGAACCTGTGTAATTGCAAAACCTGTCATATAGCAAAAAAACGTCTCAATTCCTAATTTTTTCCTATCTTTACCATAGCCATGCAGTCTCTGTTATTGCAACTTCTCCTATTGCAAAACCTGTCTTATTTCAATGAAATTGCGCGGTCCCTTCAAAGACTTCACCTTTCATGTTGCCAAAACACTCAATCTGCAATAAGTGCTGAGATAAAATAACAATTCAATCATGTCATGTAATGTAGGAAATAAGATCCATAAATTATTTAGGCCTTCTTTGCACATAGGCTATATTTCAAAAGCCTAATTATGAGCAGCTCACGCATAAACGTGTAGATTTTATAAGTGACACAAGCTTAATTTCTCCTCACTTTGTATAATGATGCATGTTTCGGGGAAGTTGTTAACATCAGTAGTCGATTGTAATTATTGCACTAGGGTAATTCATTATGGCTCGCTATCAAGCTACTTCAGATAGGTATTCTTATCAACACGCATACTGAAAGTACAGTATCCGATGTCATAGTTCTTCTGTGCCTGAGGATGTTTTTCTACATACAATTGTAAACCTTAAAATTTGATAACCTCAATAATGACGTCATTGCAGAGATTATGATTTCACCTAGGATGATTAAGACCAAGACGGTGCCACACCGGTATCGTGCATAGTGAACCGACAATGCCTTGTACATGTGGGCCTAAATTGTAGCCATGCATGAGTTCTATACACAGTTATATCCATCAACATCATATACATATACTGCAAGCAGTGTCGGCTCGCATTATATACTTTTGAACTTGAGGTAGCCCGCAGCTGCCATACGTGACTTCGGTCGCAGCTTTTCACAGGCCAAGGTTACTGATTTATTTTCAAATCAATTAATTGTTCATGAAATTTTTCTTTGATATAGCGCATGGATGTGATAATTAAAAAATCGTATTAGATAGGTGTTTTCGTCTGTAACCTCTATTATTGCAAAACCTGTGTTAATGCAAATTTTTATGAAGGTCCTTTGAATTGGCAATAAGACAGGTTCGACTGTATTGAAAATTAAGGTTGACTGCTTATTTTTTAAATTTCCAATGAAGTTTGATCACCAAAGAGCATTCTGAAATGTTTCTGACATATCAAAATTATGTCGCGTCGGTAGTGTTGTTCTTAAAGCGCATAAATTTTCAATGTACGCTGTGATTGATGGCCGAAAAGAAAAAAAAAGAACATTGTCGTATGAATGCGATAAAATCCTGTGTGATTCATTGGCTACGAATTCGACATAGGATGAGAATTATCATCACGTAGCTACTTATCATCAAGTTGAGTGACTAGTCAATTCTCCACCAACTTATAAAACCAGTCGTGTACAATTAACCGGGTCAGCGGGATCAGGAATAGCACCATGGATTCATGTTTCTGAACAGATAAGTAACCAATCTGTCGTGAAATTTTCCTAGTCTGAATGTCTCTAAGGCCTCAAAATTCTACAAAAAACGACTACCTTTATGCTTACGCATGACTCTTCAGTTGCACGAACAGAATATCAAATGAATTAATTGGGAAAACTAACACCTAGGCATCGCAGAGGCCTTAGTTTTTTTCTAGACTTCAACCCGTTCATCAAATCCCTATGAGTTGAATAAGTTCCCGGTCAAAATTATCCTTTTATAAAGTTTGAAAAACTGTCTTACGGAAAGTCTCGAAATAAAATTTAGACACATGTAACCGAGATGCTCGCAGTACCATCAAAAATCAATCTAGGTCTACATGCTCCTTAAATTCTAGTCAGAGACTCTTTTGTCTCGTAAGACCTTAGTCACACTTGAAACCAACGGTAATGTTCTCAAGCTTCTAGTCGCTAAATCGTCTTGAATGGGTCAGTACTGCTGCATGACTTTGTATTTGCAAACGTGGCAAAGTGTGGCTGAACCTTAAAGGTCGTGGAAGTAGGCCTAAGAATGAGTACTTCTCAGCTGTCACGGGTTCTTGAGTCTTCGGCTAATATTTCAACAGAAGCGAAGTTTTTGGATGTTGCTGAGAACTGTCATGTTGTTATATTTTAAAACTTCCTAGTGTCATCAAAACCATTTTGAGGCCATTTTTGTACGAGGACCATTTTGACGTGACAGCGTTTTTACCTTTTTATCAGATATGAAATACCCCTAACTCATAAGAAATAGTATTCGATATAATCACAACTTCGTAAAATTTTTACATGATCTAAGATTACGCAGAAATTCGAATCTTTATTCTCTATAAAGGCAGAGAAGGTTACATGTGAAGATTACTCCCACAAGTGCATACATGAACTTTGATTCACTATGAAAATTCAGCAAATTACAATTAAGAGAGGCAGGCCAAAGAAGGCTGTTAAACAGTTCCTTCTACAATTAGGCATAGTGAGCGTCCCTCTGAATGTGCCATTTCTCATACCCTCTACATTCGACACCGTTATGGTCGAGAACTCATAAGTGTAAAATATTCATATTCATAGACTCCTTTCAAGCTCAGCGACTTAACAGTTTAATTACATTGAAGGATAGACATTTTTTAAGAAGGAGAAAGTTGAGATACAGGTCAACACGCGATAGCAGCGGCAGACTGTGAGTCACCCGATTACCATGGCAAGCGAAGATTAATCACATGGTCCTTTTGCTTGCACAGGTTGGGATTATCACGTCTAATAAACAATGCCTCGAGGATACGTAAAATGCGGTCATTGTAAGCGTGGCATACAATCTCAAACTTGCTGATAGGGTCATTCGGAACACTACAGCAACTGAGCACATGTTCAGTAATTGCAGAGCGAGAAATTCCTAAATGACCATTTAAGAACCACCTGGGTATGTGCTCCCGCGCTCGAACTGTCAGGGGTCGTGACGTCCGTCCAATATAGGTTGATCCACAACCACAACGAAAAGAATAAATAACAGAAGACGTGGCGGCCACTGGCAGACGATCTTTAGGAGAAGCAACAGGAATACAGTTGGTCTTAAAAATAATTATGGGTTTTGCGGCAGGAGCAAACTTGGCCAGCAGTTCATCGATCGATTTGCGAATGAAAAGACTAGATTTGTCACCATAGAAAGGCAAGTTGACATAAACAGCCTTTCTTTCAGCGGTGGCAACAGAAACATTATTGATCTCAGTGACTTTATATTGATCGATGAAGTGCTCAGGATAAGCATTAGACTTCAAAATAGCACGAATGGTATTGAATTCTTGGTCTAACATTTCATCAGAACAAATACGAAGCGCACGAATAAATAGAGAACGGACAAGGCCTCTTTTATAGGCAATGGGCACGAAACTGTGAAAACTCATGTAAACACCTGAAAAAGTTGGTTTACGGTGCACTGTGGTACACAGTTTCCCGTCAGGCATGCGTTGTATAGAAACATCAAGAAACGGTAGTCTGCCCTGCTCTTCACATTCATAAGTAAAATTTATATGAGGATGAAAGCTATTGAAAATGTCAAGTAAAGATTCTCCTGCCTCCCTGCTCCTCACAAGAGCGAACGTGTCGTCAACATAACGATAATACACATGACACAAGGAATCAATATGACTAGACAAACTACTCTCAAGGTTTCCCATGAAAATGTTGGCAAAGAGAGGGCCGAGAGCACTGCCCATGGCTACACCGTCTACCTGACGGTAAAACTGACCGTCAAATAAAAATTGCACATTGCTAGAACACTTGTAAAGAAGCTCACTCAGAATGTCGGCAGGGATTCCACAAAGGTTAGGACACTTTCTTACCGTGTCAACAATGAGCCGGATAGTCTCACTCACGGGAACATTAGTGAAAAGGGCACTAACGTCAAAAGACATCATAGACCTGGCAGATGAATCAATACCACGAATGCTTTCTGCAAAAGTGAACGAATCCTTAACACAGAAGTTCGAGAAACACCTCTCAACAGGTTTGAGTAAAGATGCCAACCATTTTGAGACGTTCTCATAAACAGTCTTTGTCATCGATAAGATAGGACGAACAGGCACATTAGACTTGTGCGTCTTGGGAAGACCGTAGAGGCGTGGGATACCATTAGATGAAGTCGTCAGTTCCTTATAAGTGTAATCCGAAATCACCTGCTTTCTCTTGAGCTTGAGTAATGTGTCAGAAATACTCTTGGCTATATTAGCTGACTGGTCTTTCTGGCATTGATCAACTTGGAACTTCGTCTGATCAGATAGAATTGAGTTCACTTTATCAACATAGTCATGTTTATCCATTATCACTACACCAGATCCTTTATCCGGTTTCAAGATAACGATGTTGGGATTTTTCTTAAGGTCTATCAACTCGTCGATGTGACACGGTAGAAGACAACTCCTCTCAATCCTTGCACTACCATACGTCGATGCTAGAGAAACTAGTTTTGCCTTGAACACAGATAGATCTTCCGAAGTAGAATGACACACATCTTGAAGTTGCTGGAAAAGACTCTCAAACTCGGCATTGATACGAATCTGCTCAGTCCGTCTAGGTGGAACACAAAAGTTCAACCCCAAGCAAAGTGCTTGCTTCTGTGTAGTCGAAAGCGTAAGGGAGGATAAGTTGATTATCCTTTTCTCCATATCCTCAGGAAAGATGGGTGCACAGGCATCACGTAAACGTTGATACTTCGCAACGCATCGCTTTAGAGTCTGATTCACGACAAATTTGGACATCTTGTGGAATTTAAATAAGCCAATGAGATCAAGGGAATGCAACACAGAAGCGACTTGGTTGATTGAGTCATCGATGCCCTTAAGTAATTCGAGATCATTACATAACTCAGTCTGTAGAAAGTCTTGACATACATTCGGCGTGGCACTCAAGTGATTCTTCTTCAACTGCTTCCTTAAACGAGAAGTATAAATTCCATACTTAATGCACAAACGATCAAATTCAATCTTCTTCATTAACTTCGCACGTCTGCAACGTAGTGTGAGCAGCCAATCCAACTGTTTCACCTTGTCCCCAGGCAAGAGGCGCTTTATGTAATTGAAACAATTGTGCCTGTTTGTAATTTTATAAATAAAAAGCGCACAGAATGCTTTCGAAGTCATAATAAAGTTTATTGAAATTAGGAAGAAAAATGTAAACCTGACATGTTTCGACTGGTCTTGTCAAAGGTAACCCAGCATGTGAAATTACATTGAAGGATAGACATTTTTTAAGAAGGAGAAAGTTGAGATACAGGTCAACACGCGATAGCAGCGGCAGACTGTGAGTCACCCGATTACCATGGCAAGCGAAGATTAATCACATGGTCCTTTTGCTTGCACAGGTTGGGATTATCACGTCTAATAAACAATGCCTCGAGGATACGTAAAATGCGGTCATTGTAAGCGTGGCATACAATCTCAAACTTGCTGATAGGGTCATTCGGAACACTACAGCAACTGAGCACATGTTCAGTAATTGCAGAGCGAGAAATTCCTAAATGACCATTTAAGAACCACCTGGGTATGTGCTCCCGCGCTCGAACTGTCAGGGGTCGTGACGTCCGTCCAATATAGGTTGATCCACAACCACAACGAAAAGAATAAATAACAGAAGACGTGGCGGCCACTGGCAGACGATCTTTAGGAGAAGCAACAGGAATACAGTTGGTCTTAAAAATAATTATGGGTTTTGCGGCAGGAGCAAACTTGGCCAGCAGTTCATCGATCGATTTGCGAATGAAAAGACTAGATTTGTCACCATAGAAAGGCAAGTTGACATAAACAGCCTTTCTTTCAGCGGTGGCAACAGAAACATTATTGATCTCAGTGACTTTATATTGATCGATGAAGTGCTCAGGATAAGCATTAGACTTCAAAATAGCACGAATGGTATTGAATTCTTGGTCTAAACATTTCATCAGAACAAATACGAAGCGCACGAATAAATAGAGAACGGACAAGGCCTCTTTTATAGGCAATGGGCACGAAACTGTGAAAACTCATGTAAACACCTGAAAAAGTTGGTTTACGGTGCACTGTGGTACACAGTTTCCCGTCAGGCATGCGTTGTATAGAAACATCAAGAAACGGTAGTCTGCCCTGCTCTTCACATTCATAAGTAAAATTTATATGAGGATGAAAGCTATTGAAAATGTCAAGTAAAGATTCTCCTGCCTCCCTGCTCCTCACAAGAGCGAACGTGTCGTCAACATAACGATAATACACATGACACAAGGAATCAATATGACTAGACAAACTACTCTCAAGGTTTCCCATGAAAATGTTGGCAAAGAGAGGGCCGAGAGCACTGCCCATGGCTACACCATCTACCTGACGGTAAAACTGACCGTCAAATAAAAATTGCACATTGCTAGAACACTTGTAAAGAAGCTCACTCAGAATGTCGGCAGGGATTCCACAAAGGTTAGGACACTTTCTTACCGTGTCAACAATGAGCCGGATAGTCTCACTCACGGGAACATTAGTGAAAAGGGCACTAACGTCAAAAGACATCATAGACCTGGCAGATGAATCAATACCACGAATGCTTTCTGCAAAAGTGAACGAATCCTTAACACAGAAGTTCGAGAAACACCTCTCAACAGGTTTGAGTAAAGATGCCAACCATTTTGAGACGTTCTCATAAACAGTCTTTGTCATCGATAAGATAGGACGAACAGGCACATTAGACTTGTGCGTCTTGGGAAGACCGTAGAGGCGTGGGATACCATTAGATGAAGTCGTCAGTTCCTTATAAGTGTAATCCGAAATCACCTGCTTTCTCTTGAGCTTGAGTAATGTGTCAGAAATACTCTTGGCTATATTAGCTGACTGGTCTTTCTGGCATTGATCAACTTGGAACTTCGTCTGATCAGATAGAATTGAGTTCACTTTATCAACATAGTCATGTTTATCCATTATCACTACACCAGATCCTTTATCCGGTTTCAAGATAACGATGTTGGGATTTTTCTTAAGGTCTATCAACTCGTCGATGTGACACGGTAGAAGACAACTCCTCTCAATCCTTGCACTACCATACGTCGATGCTAGAGAAACTAGTTTTGCCTTGAACACAGATAGATCTTCCGAAGTAGAATGACACACATCTTGAAGTTGCTGGAAAAGACTCTCAAACTCGGCATTGATACGAATCTGCTCAGTCCGTCTAGGTGGAACACAAAAGTTCAACCCCAAGCAAAGTGCTTGCTTCTGTGTAGTCGAAAGCGTAAGGGAGGATAAGTTGATTATCCTTTTCTCCATATCCTCAGGAAAGATGGGTGCACAGGCATCACGTAAACGTTGATACTTCGCAACGCATCGCTTTAGAGTCTGATTCACGACAAATTTGGACATCTTGTGGAATTTAAATAAGCCAATGAGATCAAGGGAATGCAACACAGAAGCGACTTGGTTGATTGAGTCATCGATGCCCTTAAGTAATTCGAGATCATTACATAACTCAGTCTGTAGAAAGTCTTGACATACATTCGGCGTGGCACTCAAGTGATTCTTCTTCAACTGCTTCCTTAAACGAGAAGTATAAATTCCATACTTAATGCACAAACGATCAAATTCAATCTTCTTCATTAACTTCGCACGTCTGCAACGTAGTGTGAGCAGCCAATCCAACTGTTTCACCTTGTCCCCAGGCAAGAGGCGCTTTATGTAATTGAAACAATTGTGCCTGTTTGTAATTTTATAAATAAAAAGCGCACAGAATGCTTTCGAAGTCATAATAAAGTTTATTGAAATTAGGAAGAAAAATGTAAACCTGACATGTTTCGACTGGTCTTGTCAAAGGTAACCCAGCATGTGAAATTACATTGAAGGATAGACATTTTTTAAGAAGGAGAAAGTTGAGATACAGGTCAACACGCGATAGCAGCGGCAGACTGTGAGTCACCCGATTACCATGGCAAGCGAAGATTAATCACATGGTCCTTTTGCTTGCACAGGTTGGGATTATCACGTCTAATAAACAATGCCTCGAGGATACGTAAAATGCGGTCATTGTAAGCGTGGCATACAATCTCAAACTTGCTGATAGGGTCATTCGGAACACTACAGCAACTGAGCACATGTTCAGTAATTGCAGAGCGAGAAATTCCTAAATGACCATTTAAGAACCACCTGGGTATGTGCTCCCGCGCTCGAACTGTCAGGGGTCGTGACGTCCGTCCAATATAGGTTGATCCACAACCACAACGAAAAGAATAAATAACAGAAGACGTGGCGGCCACTGGCAGACGATCTTTAGGAGAAGCAACAGGAATACAGTTGGTCTTAAAAATAATTATGGGTTTTGCGGCAGGAGCAAACTTGGCCAGCAGTTCATCGATCGATTTGCGAATGAAAAGACTAGATTTGTCACCATAGAAAGGCAAGTTGACATAAACAGCCTTTCTTTCAGCGGTGGCAACAGAAACATTATTGATCTCAGTGACTTTATATTGATCGATGAAGTGCTCAGGATAAGCATTAGACTTCAAAATAGCACGAATGGTATTGAATTCTTGGTCTAACATTTCATCAGAACAAATACGAAGCGCACGAATAAATAGAGAACGGACAAGGCCTCTTTTATAGGCAATGGGCACGAAACTGTGAAAACTCATGTAAACACCTGAAAAAGTTGGTTTACGGTGCACTGTGGTACACAGTTTCCCGTCAGGCATGCGTTGTATAGAAACATCAAGAAACGGTAGTCTGCCCTGCTCTTCACATTCATAAGTAAAATTTATATGAGGATGAAAGCTATTGAAAATGTCAAGTAAAGATTCTCCTGCCTCCCTGCTCCTCACAAGAGCGAACGTGTCGTCAACATAACGATAATACACATGACACAAGGAATCAATATGACTAGACAAACTACTCTCAAGGTTTCCCATGAAAATGTTGGCAAAGAGAGGGCCGAGAGCACTGCCCATGGCTACACCATCTACCTGACGGTAAAACTGACCGTCAAATAAAAATTGCACATTGCTAGAACACTTGTAAAGAAGCTCACTCAGAATGTCGGCAGGGATTCCACAAAGGTTAGGACACTTTCTTACCGTGTCAACAATGAGCCGGATAGTCTCACTCACGGGAACATTAGTGAAAAGGGCACTAACGTCAAAAGACATCATAGACCTGGCAGATGAATCAATACCACGAATGCTTTCTGCAAAAGTGAACGAATCCTTAACACAGAAGTTCGAGAAACACCTCTCAACAGGTTTGAGTAAAGATGCCAACCATTTTGAGACGTTCTCATAAACAGTCTTTGTCATCGATAAGATAGGACGAACAGGCACATTAGACTTGTGCGTCTTGGGAAGACCGTAGAGGCGTGGGATACCATTAGATGAAGTCGTCAGTTCCTTATAAGTGTAATCCGAAATCACCTGCTTTCTCTTGAGCTTGAGTAATGTGTCAGAAATACTCTTGGCTATATTAGCTGACTGGTCTTTCTGGCATTGATCAACTTGGAACTTCGTCTGATCAGATAGAATTGAGTTCACTTTATCAACATAGTCATGTTTATCCATTATCACTACACCAGATCCTTTATCCGGTTTCAAGATAACGATGTTGGGATTTTTCTTAAGGTCTATCAACTCGTCGATGTGACACGGTAGAAGACAACTCCTCTCAATCCTTGCACTACCATACGTCGATGCTAGAGAAACTAGTTTTGCCTTGAACACAGATAGATCTTCCGAAGTAGAATGACACACATCTTGAAGTTGCTGGAAAAGACTCTCAAACTCGGCATTGATACGAATCTGCTCAGTCCGTCTAGGTGGAACACAAAAGTTCAACCCCAAGCAAAGTGCTTGCTTCTGTGTAGTCGAAAGCGTAAGGGAGGATAAGTTGATTATCCTTTTCTCCATATCCTCAGGAAAGATGGGTGCACAGGCATCACGTAAACGTTGATACTTCGCAACGCATCGCTTTAGAGTCTGATTCACGACAAATTTGGACATCTTGTGGAATTTAAATAAGCCAATGAGATCAAGGGAATGCAACACAGAAGCGACTTGGTTGATTGAGTCATCGATGCCCTTAAGTAATTCGAGATCATTACATAACTCAGTCTGTAGAAAGTCTTGACATACATTCGGCGTGGCACTCAAGTGATTCTTCTTCAACTGCTTCCTTAAACGAGAAGTATAAATTCCATACTTAATGCACAAACGATCAAATTCAATCTTCTTCATTAACTTCGCACGTCTGCAACGTAGTGTGAGCAGCCAATCCAACTGTTTCACCTTGTCCCCAGGCAAGAGGCGCTTTATGTAATTGAAACAATTGTGCCTGTTTGTAATTTTATAAATAAAAAGCGCACAGAATGCTTTCGAAGTCATAATAAAGTTTATTGAAATTAGGAAGAAAAATGTAAACCTGACATGTTTCGACTGGTCTTGTCAAAGGTAACCCAGCATGTGAAATTACTTTGAAGGATAGACATTTTTTAAGAAGGAGAAAGTTGAGATACAGGTCAACACGCGATAGCAGCGGCAGACTGTGAGTCACCCGATTACCATGGCAAGCGAAGATTAATCACATGGTCCTTTTGCTTGCACAGGTTGGGATTATCACGTCTAATAAACAATGCCTCGAGGATACGTAAAATGCGGTCATTGTAAGCGTGGCATACAATCTCAAACTTGCTGATAGGGTCATTCGGAACACTACAGCAACTGAGCACATGTTCAGTAATTGCAGAGCGAGAAATTCCTAAATGACCATTTAAGAACCACCTGGGTATGTGCTCCCGCGCTCGAACTGTCAGGGGTCGTGACGTCCGTCCAATATAGGTTGATCCACAACCACAACGAAAAGAATAAATAACAGAAGACGTGGCGGCCACTGGCAGACGATCTTTAGGAGAAGCAACAGGAATACAGTTGGTCTTAAAAATAATTATGGGTTTTGCGGCAGGAGCAAACTTGGCCAGCAGTTCATCGATCGATTTGCGAATGAAAAGACTAGATTTGTCACCATAGAAAGGCAAGTTGACATAAACAGCCTTTCTTTCAGCGGTGGCAACAGAAACATTATTGATCTCAGTGACTTTATATTGATCGATGAAGTGCTCAGGATAAGCATTAGACTTCAAAATAGCACGAATGGTATTGAATTCTTGGTCTAACATTTCATCAGAACAAATACGAAGCGCACGAATAAATAGAGAACGGACAAGGCCTCTTTTATAGGCAATGGGCACGAAACTGTGAAAACTCATGTAAACACCTGAAAAAGTTGGTTTACGGTGCACTGTGGTACACAGTTTCCCGTCAGGCATGCGTTGTATAGAAACATCAAGAAACGGTAGTCTGCCCTGCTCTTCACATTCATAAGTAAAATTTATATGAGGATGAAAGCTATTGAAAATGTCAAGTAAAGATTCTCCTGCCTCCCTGCTCCTCACAAGAGCGAACGTGTCGTCAACATAACGATAATACACATGACACAAGGAATCAATATGACTAGACAAACTACTCTCAAGGTTTCCCATGAAAATGTTGGCAAAGAGAGGGCCGAGAGCACTGCCCATGGCTACACCATCTACCTGACGGTAAAACTGACCGTCAAATAAAAATTGCACATTGCTAGAACACTTGTAAAGAAGCTCACTCAGAATGTCGGCAGGGATTCCACAAAATTTTACTTATGAATGTGAAGAGCAGGGCAGACTACCGTTTCTTGATGTTTCTATACAACGCATGCCTGACGGGAAACTGTGTACCACAGTGCACCGTAAACCAACTTTTTCAGGTGTTTACATGAGTTTTCACAGTTTCGTGCCCATTGCCTATAAAAGAGGCCTTGTCCGTTCTCTATTTATTCGTGCGCTTCGTATTTGTTCTGATGAAATGTTAGACCAAGAATTCAATACCATTCGTGCTATTTTGAAGTCTAATGCTTATCCTGAGCACTTCATCGATCAATATAAAGTCACTGAGATCAATAATGTTTCTGTTGCCACCGCTGAAAGAAAGGCTGTTTATGTCAACTTGCCTTTCTATGGTGACAAATCTAGTCTTTTCATTCGCAAATCGATCGATGAACTGCTGGCCAAGTTTGCTCCTGCCGCAAAACCCATAATTATTTTTAAGACCAACTGTATTCCTGTTGCTTCTCCTAAAGATCGTCTGCCAGTGGCCGCCACGTCTTCTGTTATTTATTCTTTTCGTTGTGGTTGTGGATCAACCTATATTGGACGGACGTCGCGACCCTGACAGTTCGAGCGCGGGAGCACATACCCAGGTGGTTCTTAAATGGTCATTTAGGAATTTCTCGCTCTGCAATTACTGAACATGTGCTCAGTTGCTGTAGTGTTCCGAATGACCCTATCAGCAAGTTTGAGATTGTATGCCACGCTTACAATGACCGCATTTTACGTATCCTCGAGGCATTGTTTATTAGACGTGATAATCCCAACCTGTGCAAGCAAAAGGACCATGTGATTAATCTTCGCTTGCCATGGTAATCGGGTGACTCACAGTCTGCCGCTGCTATCGCGTGTTGACCTGTATCTCAACTTTCTCCTTCTTAAAAAATGTCTATCCTTCAATGTAATTTCACATGCTGGGTTACCTTTGACAAGACCAGTCGAAACATGTCAGGTTTACATTTTTCTTCCTAATTTCAATAAACTTTATTATGACTTCGAAAGCATTCTGTGCGCTTTTTATTTATAAAATTACAAACAGGCACAATTGTTTCAATTAACAGTTTAACTTAGATTGCTATCTACGACGGAATGAAACATTGTAGAGTTCCTAGCAGTATCGGCTCTACGATATATAAAAATGAAATAGATAATACTAAATGGCTTAAGCCTATTAATCGCTAGCAGCATACCATCAGTTGGCTACATGAATTGTAAATTGAAAAAATAAGGTAGAGCACTCCTAAGTTCTGTATCATTCGATTCATGAATCACTCCCAGATTCGATGCGACTGCAAATTTGCCGCTTTGCAGGTCCCTAATGTTCACAAATTAACTTATGGACGGTAAGTTATCGTTAACATGCCCTTGATATACATCATGCATGTGAAATAAATTAGACGCAAATGATTTTAACATATTCGGTGAAGTTATCTGAAACGGTGGATGTCTTATGAAAAAAGTGCATTCTGGTAAGTGTACAGAAGAAATCCCATTGAAAGCACTGGAAGTCAAAAGTCTGCCAAACAACTTTATCTAGCCCCTATTATCGTGTTATTATAAACAAGAGGGTATTTTGTCTCTATCATTTTGTAGAGCATCGCTTCTAATAGAATACGAGTAGAATAACGCTTATTTTTCGAATTTCCTCCATAAGAAGCGTGAGGAATATACAACATCTTAAAGAACACAATCTTCATTACAAAACAAAAGTAAATAGAAAGTCAACAACAAAGGTGATTAACAACAAAGCAGTTTCCAAATTTTCTTTAAGCTGAAACCGCTATTTGATAATTTGGCCATAGATACTATAAATATTTTGGAACATGCAACTGTCAGAGACAATGGGAGTTTGCACTTTTGTGAGCGAGACATCACTGGGGGCACAAGATGATGATAAAAGTGAGTTTCGTCGTTTGTTATGCGAAGAAATTGCTTAAAACCAATGAAGCTAAAAAGGGCATGGGAATTGTCAAATGAATGTGCATCACTATCAATTAAAGACAATGACTCATTTGTTATTCATCTCATTAAGACAGATTCTCTCTAAGTTCAGAAAATTATGCTATCTAGCTAGCAAATCTGCAAAATTAAAGAAGCTAATACTGCCGCATTGTGGCAATACTCTGAAAATATTTCATATCATTGAAATGCTGAAGTTAGTTCAATGCTTCAAACTAACCTTAAGCTAACTAACCTAACTTTGAGCTACAGTTCACACATGAGAGAAGAACTTGAGAGTTGACCTCAAATCAAACCTGAGACTGAGACCAACCCGTTCACACTTGAGAGACAGATCTCAGTAAAAAAGCTGCCCCTCATTTTCTTGAGCCTCTCCTTCACTGAACGATCGGCGCTGAGACCCACTGAGACATGAACTGAGATCTGCTGAGATCTAGGTCTCAGACCTGTTCACACTATCGACATCAGGTCGCAGATAAATTGAAAAAGATTTCTATTTATACTCTTTTGTTGCGCTAACTCTCAGGTTCCATTCAGACTATGTGAGAGCTTGCTGATACTCATGAAGAATAGACGTAGGCAAGCCGCTGAAAGCCTATAGGTATTCGTAAAATATTCCACGTAAACAGGTCATCAACTCGTTTACGTAGGTTGTTTAATGCATTGCTATTTTAACATAATGAGCAAATTTGATAATTTTTGCTTAATTGATTTCCTTTGATAACAAGGAACATGGATATTGATAACAAGGAAGTCTCAGAAAAGTTGAAACGCGTATATCTTTTGCTGAGACATGGTCGTTGTCTCAGTTGAAGGTCTCAGGGTTGTTCACACTTGAGACAAGGATCGTGGAGTTTGTCTCACAGGCTTCTCTCAGACGATTGAAAGAAGCTTGTCTCAGGACCGTTCACACTATCTCTCAGCAAACGTGGTGAGCCTCCCCCGGGCGCCCCGCACAAACGACAACGGATGAAGTTAGTGGGTCTCAGGCATGTCTCAGGACTGTTCAGACTACGTGGAGTTAGTCGCAGCATAATTTTGATTGATGTTTGAAATCGACGACGGAAACTGTAATCTTGCCGTTTGATTGGATGATTGCCTGAGTCTCAGGTCTCATGTGTGAACGTAGCTTAAAACAATGGCGCAGCGCCATCGCTGCAATCCAATCCTGATGACGACAGGTGTAATTGCATTAAATTAAAAAATAAAGAATTTAAATGAGTGTCAGCATTTAAATGCTCGAATGCCCGGATCGGTGGACACTACTAAACTGCAGACCCAAGACTGATAGAATTATTTAATGAACAATACATGTGCTAGTAAGTTCGCAAATAAAAAAATAATTCAACACAAAGCAAGTGTCTGCGTAACAAGACACAATTTGTCAGATGTGTTTTACAATAATTCCTCTCAATCAAGCTATTGGCTTCTACCCACTTTCGAGAAGATAAAAGTGCCATGTGATCTAGCGTGTGACCTCATAACTTGGGCAAAAAAACATGGAAAACCGTAAGGAATGAGATTATCATGAAACGTTAACAAGATTGCAGAACAAGAAAAATTTATCAACTTTAAGACAAACGCGCACAATTACTTATTACTTTATATTCACTGCTTCTTGGTCTGCTGTATCAAATCTAAGAAAAGAAAAACGTTCCCGACGTGATCATTTCTGGTTCGTATAAATTCAGTGATGATGTTTTAACGCAATAATCGCGCCGAGACGCTTTGTCGTGCAACAAAGAGACGGTGATAAAACTGATCATAAAAGATGCATATAGTTGCAACTGCTTCATGACGTCTGTGACTGTTCAGTATTGGTTTCATGGAGAATTTCATCAGGCTAGCATCCAGTTCACGCACTTTTAAAACGTAATGCTGAAATTATCGATACAATAGTTGCAATTCTTGATATGATCACATAATGCGTTGGTGTCATAGGGCCGGTTTCATAAAAGCGTCATAAGCCTAGAACCGGTGTTAAAAGTCAAAACTTCATAAAATTGGAACGTTGCGCGTTTCATAACGCGGTTCTACGAAGAACTGGTTCTAACTTTAGAACCATTCCAGTTTCATGAAGAAATATTTTCTTAACACCGGTTCCAATTGAATGAAATTAGAACCTCATTCTAGAACTAATCGAACGTGGTTCTAACTTCAATTGAATCGCCACTTCTCTCGAATGTACAATCGCAGCAAAGTAATGGCTGGGTATGTTTTAATGATTAGAAGCCTTCGCCGTGAGAGGGTATTCAGAGATAGAAGTAATCCTTTCGATATTTACGGTGAAACAGAATTTACCATCAGATATAGACTATCCAAATCAACAGCACATCTCCTTATTGAAGAAATTCGCCCTCAACTTCAAAGACAAACTCGTCGGAACCACACAATAACTCCCGAGGAACAGGTGTTTGCATTTCTTCGATTTTTGGCATCCGGCAATTTTTACACTTCCATCGGAGATTTACATGGTCTTTCTAAAGCAAGCGTCTGCCGGATTGTCAAACACGTATCTGACTCGATTGCGTGTTTATCGAACCGATATATACGCATGCCGAGTACTACTAATGAAATACGAAAGATGAAGACTAGTTTCTACGAAAAGGCTAATTTCCCGGGAGTAATTGGTGTAATTGATTGTGTACACATAAGACTAGTCTTTAACATTGCTCCTCATGAAGGAGGTAGGTTCATTAATCGATATCATTGGTTTCGCGTCACCGTCGAACTGGTTCGAAAGGGGGTCAATGTCGGCCGCTACTAAAGCCATGACTCTCTCCTCGTCTGCGGAAATCTCTTTGGCTGGATTTTTCCCTCCACCAGTTTTAAAACTTTCTTTACGGTTTTCCGTCGCAGCTTTCTTTACATTACATTTCATCTTCTTCCAATAGTTCTTGATTTGACCTATTGACCGTTTTGTCGCGAATTGAGAATCTAAAAGTATTCGTAGCTCTTCAAATTTCTCCTTATGCTTCTGCGTCTTCACCGAGGTATCCTTACTTTCAATTATCGAATTCCTCTCCATAAAATCTAATATGCATTCTTTCTCTACGTTACTCAAGTTTTCCGCTCGCTTACGCTGTGACATCTTGAGAAATGAATTTCCTGCAATCGTTGATTCAAGCCAATAACATCGTGGTAACCAAGCTGAAATGTAGGTCATGACATCACCTCAACGTCACTTTGGATTTACCTCTAGTTCTAATTGGAACCAGTTCCAACTGGAACCATGAGGGAAAGAACTCGTTTATGAAACTGAAATTTCTCGTCGGTGCTAATTAGAACCAGTTCTTACGCTAGAACCGTTCTAGTTTAGAACCTCTTTATGAAACCGGCCCATAATGTTTCATAATACCGCAGGCCTTATCATTTTTTAAAGAATTTCCTTAGATGAAATTGACGAGCTCGATATATGAAGAATTACAGAAGTTGCGAGCAAATACATACATAACATTTGCTTAGTTTGTCACAAAGCTCACAACCATAATGCTCATTAAAAGGTTTTCTTATTACATTGCGCAATTCCTAAATTCCGGTTGTTTCGACATTGATGTCTAGTTCGCAATTGTAGCAATTTATGTTTCCAACATGTCTGACATCACTGATAAATGGTAGCTTTCAATTCATTTGTTTCATTTTTCCGAGGTGTTGTGTTCTTTTATGAAACCTTACAACTGGGCGTTAATAAATTTATCAATTTAATGCAAATAGTGTTGCAAAAAATGTTCTTTTATCCATCATATTTTAAATATTTTGAAGCATACTTTTTCTAAATATATTTGATGAGAGTGGCTTGAGTATCTAAGGAGAATTGAATTAATATCTTCCCCAAAAGATTTAGTGACTTGAAGGAAAACATAATTTAATATTCAAAGGCAAAAAAGAATTAAGATGGGAGTCTTTAGATAGAATGCTTAAAAATAGCACTTCAAGTTTGATTAGCCTATTGCTGAAAGCGGCATTTTACACATTATTTCCGAATGTTCATCATTTCTTCTTCAAGTCACTTTAATACGAAGTTTCACCTTTGAAGAATTAAATAATTTACACACAATGAGCTAGACAAAAAAGAGAATAAAAAATAAACATAAAAAAATAATAGAATAAATTAATAAATATTTATCATTATAAAATTTTATAATAAATTAATAAAATAATAATGACAGAAAGTACAAGGTGACCATTAAAAGATATATTACCGCATGTCGTAAAAGAAAACAAAGGTTGACAAAACAGCCATATTGGATGGATAGAAATTACTTGCTGATTAGGGATATTCACTCAGCTCAAGTCACTAACTCAACATCACTGAAAGCACTCAACTTCACTTTCATTATCGACATAAATAGGAAGCAATCATAAACAAAAATATTTTCTTGAAGTCTGTTGTCACACACAATCTTCATGAGTTTAACAATTAGTAGCCTTGCCATGGTGATGCTGTTGACAATCAACCATAGCACCGTAATACCACATCAATTATCACTCCATGCACTTATAAAACTGTACTCGCTCTGCTGGTACTATGTAAATGCATTTGTCATAAGATTGATTTGCTGACATTTATTGCGCAATTATGCAGAGAATGGATCTATATCGTCTTATCGAAAAAAAGCAAAGACGCCTCTTCGAGTAGAAACAATGCAAAAGAAATTAAAGACATTGTTTTTTAACCATATTTAAAATGCATTTTAAACATATACCGGTATTTAAAATGTCATATATTAGACATCGGAACCCTAAATGCAATCATCGAGTATTCTTCATCAGTGGACAGAGCACTGCCACATCTTGGATAAAGAGGGTCAGTTTCATGACATTAGTTTTGATTGAATCGGGAACCCTAGTTTTTCCTTTTGATTATTTCCCCGAGGCTAATTATTTGGTGTAGATCTAATGCATGATTATTATGTTGAAAATCAAATTAACAAGTAAAGAAATTTCATCTAACTTTCATCCTTACTATATTAGAGATTTCTACATCAGCTTCTTACTTCTAATTATTATATCAAGAATTTCGAGAATGCCTCCTAATAAATCTATTGAATAATGCCTGCGTTTCGCCCTTTGCATGAGGGTAAAGTTAGGTAAATACAGTACAGTATCTCATTTTTATTGTTCCGACGTTTTAAGCACGGTTCACTGTAGGACAAATTTTGGCGAGAACCAATAACTAAAAAATACAATCTGATGCTGTGACAGTGGGCGTTATGTCTGACTTCAATAGAGATGAATAATTTTCGGTACTTCTATTCTTTCTCCCTTCCCCCCCCCGCATTTTCCAAATTTATGAAATTTCATCAAACTTAGTCACATTGGATCTACACTTCACCTGTCACTAAGTGACAGTACAACACCACTGAGAAGTCTTACTTGAACCCTGAGATGAAGGATTAGTCCCTTGGATACTCAGTTAGAATACAAGGTACTGTGATCATGAACTTCGTGTGATTATTGTCTACAGACAAATGACGAGTCTAATTCTGAGGCTGCAAACGTTCTGCAAGTCCGATAAGAGGAATTTTACATACTCCACGCTTTTGCGTAGCAAGAGAATATCGTTAACGATGCAACACTCCCGGGTGTTATTAGCAGAAATGTGGGGGATAGATGTAGTAAGATGAATAATGAATAACTTTCCTCCCACACGAGGAAAATTCATACCTAAATTTAGGCATCATGATCAAGTCTGGGAACTAAATGTCCAGCTGCGGATAAATAATTACGAAACTATTTGCTCACGTGATTCCATGACAACCCATTGTATTCTTTCTTCTGTCTCTTTTGTTAACTCAATCTTTGTCTCCACTGAACGGACAGATGGCTGAGAATACTACCGGAAATCTGATAGCGGCGCATCACGTGACTTAACCATATAAAAAATCGCTGATGATCTGTTACAACAACAATGAATGACGAGTGAATCCAAAATATCAAATTGTGACGCATGAATGAGACACACAATTTGATGACTTGGATTTCCATTGTGACGTTCTATAGTAAGTAGGTGCAATAACAAGATGATATACAGTCTAGTATCATGACACCATTCAAAATGGACCGCAAGGACACAATAGGGGATTTTGTTCGAAGAATAAAGGCGAAGTTTGGTTTTCGTCCCTAGCATCAGTGGAAGATTTTTCGTAGTCAAAACCAGGCTGATAAAACAGCTCCGAAGATATACTCGTACATGCAGTCGATAATACATTGTGTAACAAAACTTTGCAAGCAGCCATCAGAAACGATTATTGAACCAGACAATATAAACGAGCAACATCACACACAGATATTGATGCAACGAATTCATTCATGAATGTCCAGGATCGATTATCAGCATTGAATGACTTTCATTTCTTTTCCGTTAATTAAAACCATTGAGGAAATCAAGATCTGCGCCCGCCAACACCAGTTGAGAAAATACCGCTTGCACTATGCAAGCAACAATGTGCACTGTGTAGCAACAACACTTGCCTCTCATTCCGAATGTCTATGTATAAATTCCCATGCCTTCTCAAAATATTTGTAAGAATGTCGAAAAAATCGTTTATTCACTCACCACATAGTGAACTATTCCTTTAGTCTTAGCAGTGATGGAGTCATCAACTGCTCTTCCACCAGCCGAACGTGCCCTCCCACGCTGCCGTTTAGTCATAACCAGACTGACAACGTTTCATTGCATGTTCTCCTTTTTAGGTGAGTGAGATGTGTGACTCATTGACGTTAATTCACTTCAGCTGCTTTGACCCTGAATGGTGTTGCGGTTGCTTGTTTGCCAGCGTGACTAGTTGCCCTGTTGACAGCTATGAATCACCATTATATGCAGGTCTGATGAATCAGCATTAATCAGCACCGAGGAGACAAAGAACATTTCTCAACGTTCGCGTCCCATTTTCACTCCAGAAAGTACGGAATTAAATGAGTCACATGACTTGCAACTTGTCACTGTTCAACTGATTACATCATTCAGATGTGTGTGAGGTAAGATTGCATAATGAAGGTTTTTATAATTTGGTAGCATTTCTAGAACAGATTTCACTTCACTCTGTAGGACGAATGACAAGCATTGTTGGTTGAAGAACTTTTGGGACGGCTATCGTTGCCACCGCTCTGCCGCTCAGCAATAACATCGCCGAAGCTTCATCTCCTTTTATGTTCTTGGCCGCACATGTTGAGAAATGTGTCAGTGTAATGGTCATTTTCAGCACCTGCAAACTTAAGTGATGGAGTCGCTCCACTAGCAAGGAGACTAATATTCTTCTCAGTGGTAAATTCACGGAGGTCAGTTCAATTTCATAATCTTTTCAATTTAAATCTCCGCAGTCCACACTGCGAAAGTCATGGTTTATGGAGGCTGTCTGACGAAAAGTTTCGCAGGAGATCATGGTAGAAATCAAACCAGAAAATGGAAAATTGAGAGATGTGATCAGGATAAATGCGAGAGCGAAAAGAGCGATGGTGAATCAGAATCGGCAAGACTTCAGTACTTCAAATCAGTGTAGAAGCTAATCTTAAATGAGTGCTTTCGCAATGTTTTTCTCAATCGCAATTAACGATGCAACTTTGACATTGTTATCGACTGCAATCGAGTTCTACTGCTTAAAATTTGTGTTCAACATGAGCACTCTAGTCTCTGCACGAAATTACTTGAGTACTCGTCATCAAGGCTTGCAAATGACAATTGAATTTGCATAATCTATTAATGTACTATACGTAAAGCGGTGTTATATTCAATTTGTAATTTTAGTATCTGCATTCAATAGTAGTAAAAGCTATTGACTGTCTTCTAAATAAGCTTTGAACAGATTCAATAATAAATTGGATAATGCAATAGATGCTAAATTGTAATTATATAAAATGGTAGGGTCTACCCTGTACCATGCATACCTGATAAATGCAGGCCTCACAGCAAGTAAGCATACAAACATGGAGGAAAAATGCACAAAATGGAACGAATAACGGAGAAAATGATGCTGCCTTTTCAAATACGTTTTTATTATTTTCCTGAAGCTATGTTCTTATAATAATGCATTGAAATAAGAATTCTACATTGCTAAGACTTCTTTAATTTTTAAAGAAGCTCAGTAATGATTTTCTTTAGGAGTTCTGGGATTCAAATAATGGCGGTCTAATGTCGGATTCTTCAATCGAAGATGGAAACAATGCTCAAGTAGTATTTGTGGCAGAGAAAAGACTGTCTCTCTTCAATCAAACTAAGTTTGAATATACTACAACTGGTGAATTTTACCCTGCAAAGCTCATAGACGTTTTTGAAGAAACCTTCGTTCTTGAGGATGAGGAAAATTGTAGGGCCCTGCGAGTACTCGAAAATGTCGAGTGGAGACTCGAATTTCGAGTTTGACCGCTCGAGTACTCGACTCGACATTTTGTTATACCATTCAAGTACTCGTACGATTCGACGAATACTTGAACGATTATGAGTATTCGAATCAAGTTGGCGAACATGCGTAAAAATACCGTGTTTGCACAGCTTTCATATTTTGATTGCAATGAATTTTTTAGTGACCTACTACTTCAGCGTTTTTATTCAGCATTATGTTTTGGTCACAGCCTGGTCACGGTAATGCGATCAAAATGTTCTCTAAATTCGGTCACATTTAACGACGGCCAATCACATCAAAAGGAGAACATTAATTAATCCTATCTCAAGCTCTCTCCGTGGGTGCACCGTGTCACGCGGAAATCGATTGAGTGAGTGGGTGAATTTCTCTCATTTTATCTCCACGGTGATGAATTCCAGAGCCACTTAGACAGGCCAGACCAATGCAGAATTTTCTCCACAGCTGGCCTGAGTTCCCGAACTGCCAGGCGAGGCCGCTTGACTTCTATGAATCCCACTGTTATGTACTTAATTTCTGTACCTTATTTTTCACTGGACCACATAACTAATTGACTAAACCTCCGGAAGAACCAATTCGCCACTGGCAATCGCCTACATGCATCTTCGACTTCATATCTGTTAGTCAATAGCGTCGCCGTCAGTCCTTGAATTCAACTCTCATTGAAAATCATAATAGGTCACATCATAATGCTGTCATAGTACTGTACTATAATAAATTTCTCCAAGTCAAACGAAGTTTCGACTTTTAAGGGATAAGTTTGGTGGCGTTGTGAATGTGATCCGTCTTATACAATGTGTATATAAAGCTAATTGAAAAACGACAAACTGTTTTGCAGATTTCATGAGGAAAAGGGTCGCAATTCGTCCAATCATTTTTTCTGCTGATTTTTGTATGCCACCTTTCTTACATGCTTTCTTTGGCGGACATCCATCAGTAGGACCCCTTCATATTAAAGAATTAGCATGCTGTTGATTTAAGTGATTCATCAGTCATCTCATCCGTTACTATTCGAATCAATGGATCCTCCTGGTGCATCAGGGTCCAACCCTCGAACATGGGGGCAGAGACAATAAACAAGGAGTAATTAAGAGTAAGGTGACGTAGACGTTACTTAGCCCATGCGCTCTACTAGTAATCCCTCCCAGGTATTCAGAATAGTGGCACACTTGCTTAACAATTATTGTTTAATACGCCTACAAGGCAAAATATATACAATGCTCAACAAACGGTTTTAAAAAATTAATTGCAAAAACACAATTACATATACATGTGTTTAGCAAGCGATAACCCACTCACTCGATCAACGATGTGTGTCGCCTATATCTTTTTCTTTTTTTCTTTATTGCTTTTATTAGCCTAAGTAGGCCTAAACACATTTTTGCCTCTTAATATCTATGAAAAGTCTATGACGAGTCTATTCTTGCCCGACTCGACTCGAGGTTGACAAAATCCCGACTCGCAGGGCCCTAGAAAATTGGGATATTATTATACTTCGTTGACGATCATTTGATTTCTAGAGACATCCAAGTTCATCTGCAGTCAGAATGTAAGAGACATTTTCGTGAAGGACTTTCAAGAAATCATAGGCCATTTCTGAAGGTTTGGCGTACAGATATTCCTGTGTTCTCAAGTGAAACAACTTATGTCACTCGTCATTCAAGATTCGAGGTGGAGCTCGTGCAGGATCAGGAAGGCATTGGAAAGAGAAAAATTCCAAGACAGAACTCAATCCACCTGCATCCGTTAGAACAAAAAAGGAGACATTCCTAAAAAATGGGCGAGTAAAGAAAATGTAAACCGTTTGACGATCGAGACAAGTCACTCACACTGTCAAGACTCAAGAACTCAATGAAGCGGAGAAATTCCTAAAATATAAGACCGATCAAAGTAAATTTCTTACTCAAACCAGAATCAAGACCAAATAGATTTTCCAAAATTAGGAGCGAAAAAAACATCGAGCATTTAGTCAAAGAATAGCTTCAACAAAGATAAGAGCGGAAAAAAGAAAAAGTAGAGCATTTAACAATCGAGACAAGCCTATCACACTGCCAAGAATCCAAATCAAATGAATTGAAAAGATTTCCAAAACTAGGAGCGGGAAAATAAAGCGCTGAGTGTTTAATTATCGAGACAGGTGCAGCACATCAATACAATAAATTGGAGAAATTCTAGAAAAATCGGTGGGTAAAGAAGATTTCCAATGTTCCATCAAAGCAAGACTCTCGCTCTGTCCAGATAAACTGAGGAAAATCCTGCCGAAAAAGCATAAGCGGAGACAAAAAAACATCGACCACATAATGATCAATGTAAGTCTCTCTTCCTGCCAAAAACAATAAATTTGAGAAATTCGTTCCCTGAAAGAACTGGAATCGGGAAAAGACGCCGTTGCATAACTCGAATATCTATCTCTAACTCGGCATCAATGAAGCACGATAAACTTGATGATATCCGCAAAAATAGGAGAAAAGGAGATCTGAACCAAAAAAAATAGATTCCTCAGGATAGATGACACCTTGAACATTTACAATAGGTAACTGGCCTTCATATAAGCATTTATCGCGTCATTCCATTCTATTAATTCATTGTAGCATCTTTCTGTGTGTAATTTATGTTAAAAAATAGATTTTTTATCAAGGACACATTGGTTTGTGACTATATCATGAGAGTAATGTGCATTGTATTGTAATTTAAGGGAATATCTACAGTGTATATTGTTAACACTATCAAAAGATGTTCGGCGGTTCTAGCTTCACGTGATTTCTCCTTAGATCGGATGACTTTTATTTGCTACTGCTGCTGATGACAGTTTATGACCCGTGAGTTTACTGTCTAGATAAATGTATATTTGTAGGGCTACTATCGACTTGTCGGTTTGAACCTTTCAACATTAAGATTGACTTCAGAGGAAATGAGCGTTATAGAGAGAGAATATTAGTCCGGCAGCCAGAACGAGGCCGAAAATGAGACTTTCACAGAATGATGTACATCTTCTGCCTACTACAAATCTGCACGTCTGCCGAGTTCTAGTGAGTTCCTCCTCTTGTCAGACAAGATCAAAGAAAAACACATGTAAATCCAATGGGACGAAGATTGCAGTTTTCGGCTAAAATGAAATTTTCTATGTTATAACTTATCAGCTGAAAAGTATTAAGTCAAGAGTCATAATGTTTGACATAGAATGTCTTCAGATAATTTCCTTACATGTTCATGCACCTCTTTCTATAAACCTAAACACATTTAGATTGGGCGAGCCTCTTAATGTCGGCAAACACATGCATTTTGAACCACTTTGTCCACATTCAACCACATTCTCGCATACATTGCCGATAAGAAGCATGATAATAGTATATGCACATCATAGGTAATGACCTGAAGACATTCCATGTCAAACATTATGACTTGACTTAATACTTTTCAGCTGATAAGTGAAAACATAGAAAATTTTATTTTAGCCAAAAACTGCAATCTGCGTCCCATCGGATTTACATGTGTTTTTCTTTGATCTTGTCTGACAAGAGGAGGAACTCACTAGAACTCGGCAGACGTGCAGATTTTTAGTAGACAGAAGATGTACATCATTCTGTGAAAGTCTCATTTTCGGCCTCGTTCCATGCAGAAACTCGTTCTGGCTGCCGGACTATATCTGACGAAACGAAATACCAAAATCAGCTGAGCCAGAAATTTTGGGGCAGTTGTTCACTGGGAAGATAAACGAAATTATTTGATGTTGGCTAGTATCAGCTGAAACAGAGATGTAGTATTTAAATTATGTTCGCCATACTCGGAAGCCCACTATTGGTTTTAGGTGTGGTCCTTTTACGTGTAGCGGGGTAAGCAACGAGGCACCTCTGTCCGGGAAAGAAAAAAGAGATCAGCGACAGGTTGGGTCGACGCTTATGTTAAGTTACTGAACCTCGATTCCTAACTACCGGACAACACCTTGTCAGTCTCGCTTGACGATATAAAAATAAAAAACTTTATAGTGCAAATATAGAGATAAGTATTAAGACAATTATGTTGATAAGTAGATAACAAGGAAATACAAAGTGTAATAAATAACTCAAAAGTTCGTTAATGTTACACACACAAAAATAATTCAACTTTACGATGCGAGTACGAACAGAGCGCTACAAATTTAAAGGTGCGGTAGCACAGATGCCAAATGTTTAAGAGGATACTTGAGGTCAGAAATTTACAGGTATACAAGGAATCAATGTTACCACCTTCTTGGTGAGATGACCACTCCAAGTTGTCTCCCTCAGTGAAGAAGATCAGGTAATGAGCAGTCTTTGAGAGAACGACACGAATCTGCTCGAACAAGCAAGGTTGTTGTCAATCCTGAAGTCTGAAGCCGGTCTGAGTTGGAGTCTGCGATTATATAGTCCATCAATATTAATTCAGCTGGCCAAAAGTAGAGCCACTCCCAAAAAGCAAAGCCACACCTCATAAAAGCAGGTCCAATCGCCTCGTAGTGCAGGCAGCATTTGCTAAAAGCAAAATGTTGCGTATCCGTAAAGCCACTCCCAATCCTTCAATTATTAATCGCCTAGCGGCGCGGGCAGGTCTTGACAGCAATCATGGTTGTTAATTGAGCTGGACAAAATTAGAAGTAAAAACTAAATGTTTCGATAAGATGTCCGCAAGACCCGACTTCGGCAATGAAAAAAAAACACCAATTTGAATGTAAACCGTACAAAAGACGATCACATTATTATATACATGTGTTAAAATTGTCATGTGTCAACTGTAGCTTCACGACTTTTCGTTGGGATGCCAAAAATAGCAAAAGCTGTAGAAGCAGAGGTTTTATGCCAATTGATTGCAATTAATTTTGAATGTAACAAATTCTAATTGGAAAGATTCCAATCAGCTAATTGCTCTAATAAAGTTGCAAATTTTTAACCAGCTAATTTTTTCCATCCCTTGAGGAGGACATATTTCATCGGAAGATTAGGACGTGTTTAGTCTATGACAATGTAGTTGCATGCATCACCTAGCGCAGGGTTTGGCAAACTCTGTGCGACATAACCAGTATTCCACTCCGGCCTAACGGCTCCTTGATTTTTTTAACTATATCCGGTCTAACTGACTGTAGCAGTTTTTTGCAGAAACAATTGCGCTAAAAGTATGCGATAAAAAAATGAAAATTCCATAAGGTTCAGGCCCACGCGTCCTTTTCAAAACACCCTTCAAAATGGAGTTAGTTGAACTGCACGCTTCCGACGTTCTCTCGTCTTAGTTTCCTTCTTGCACCACTCTCATAGACTTATACCGTCAATTGCCACGCTCTCAGTTTCCATTATTGTTATGATCGCAATGTTTGGCATCACCTTTTCGTGCGAGCAGCTCTCTTCGAAAATGAAATTTTGTAAGAACAAGCTGCGATCTCAGCTTACAGACGAGCACCTGAATGACAGTCTGTTGTTGAACGCTTCCTCAGTCGATCCTGATGTTGTTTCCATCGCAAAGAAACATGTTTCCAGTTGAACGTATCGTATATTTTAATAAATTTATCCTTTCTTGGAAACATTGTTTCTCCAGTCTATTGCGCTTTCGTGACTCCACGAAGTGGCCTAGTAGTCTAAAACACTTGCCGACCACTGACCTAGCACATTTCTAATTACACCAACAGATCAATCCACTTATCCCATCAAAGAACATAACAAATGGTCGTATTATTGAACCATAAAGTACCGTACAAAAGCAATGGGAAAAGTCAACTGGTTTTTACATGCAGCAAGGAGCATGATATGCAAAAGGCTATAAAAAAGAGAATATAAAAGGACATGTAAACAATAAAACCTCAAAGTCAACTTCAGATAAACAATCCATTTCTATGATTGTCACCTACTCTTATTACTAGATCTGTGAATAAAATTGACGTTCATACGATCGCTTGCGCAAGATCACGACTGCGAAATTCTCATGCCGAACGACTTTTACAGCAGCTGGCATTGCTTTCTCACATTGATTAGCAACAGTGTACCCTTGAGAGGCATTCCCATAGTATCAGTTATACAGCTGATTATGCAGAGTCGATAGTAAGTGGATGAAAGAATATCACCACGTGAAAATGTCAACATATTCGAAAATGAACACGCGAAAATGTATCAGATCCACAGATCTGCATCCCCCTAAACTTCTATAATCTCAGAACGACTTACTCGCCAATTCATTACACATGAGGAGAGGAGAAGCGTTGTTTGTCCTTCTAGTAAGCATTTTTTAAATTTTTAGACATTTTAGGATATAAAAATTTTCTTTTAAATCATATTTTGTACCTATTGAAAATTAACTAGTCATTAGCTTGTTTTTTTTTAATTTTGTTACCTTGACGCACTTTGCTACGTTGAACTTCCAAGCAAGGTTGGACCTTGGGTTTTGGGTCGACCTTGGGTAAGTGATACAAAACTTGGGTTTTCTATTAATGCTGAATACATACAGATCAAGTTACAAAAATCAACATTTCGATTTGAATCTTACGAGAGCTACAGGATAAGAGCATAAGGTTCTGATATTTTATCAAATTTCTACTGGATTCACAGAATGTTTCAAAAATGAAATACTTGTAATTATTAGCTATTTCATTCTGGGCTTGACAATACCGCGCATTGAAAACTCATGCAAATTGTATTTACTGTAAGCTTACATGTATTTTGTTGCATTTGTACATATTGAATTTTTATATATTCCGCATATTTTACATTTTTGTAGTTATCTTCTCTCCCTTAACTTTCTGCGATGGCCGACATTTATGCAAAAATAAATTCATTCCGATTTCGCATTCTAAATATGTTTAATCACGCACTTACTGCGCAGCTATAATATTTATCAAGTTTGTTTATATTTCTGAATGATAAAATGAAAACAATTGCTTTGCTGTTAGCAATGTGTAACTCAATCATAATTAAATCAAAGATCTTCAATTAGTCATATTAGTCAGTATATCAGTGTAGATTAAATTAAAAGAAAACTTCATGACGTAATACATGTACTTAGCCACTAATTGCAGCTACTGCAATAATAAGTCGTTTCCCACTAATGCCACACTTCTCATGGGCCCAATAGGAATTTTGGCCTATAGAAGAATCTTTATGTCAGCACAAAATACATAGAACGCACTTCGTTTACTTGATTTCATTAATTTATTTAAACTTTGGCTTGGGTTTTGGGTTTTGACCCCAAATTTTGGCCCAACCTTGTTCCAAGAGGTCTGCACAAATTTGATTGTGCATTGCGGTCGTATCTACTTTCAGAATAAATGACTTGATATTCATAAAATATTAAAATCCACAAATGTTTAATGAACATGAAATATCCTGCATGACCATTGATTATCAACTAAGTGTACGTTAATCCAATAACTTCTTGCTCATGTACGTCACACCATAGCTACGTTGCACATGAGCGTAGGCTGTGCTACACCAGTTGCATAAAATAGAGGGAGGGACCAGTATTTCAATAATATCTTCATGAAACTTCTCGTAGTATACGAGACAGGGCTGCCGCGCTCCTGGAAACTCCTGGAATTTCAGAAACGGTTTTCCAGGGCCCTTATAACTCCTGGAACGCCCCCTTACCTCCTGGAAACTCCTGGAATTTTAGTATTTTCGAAAAAGTCGAAAATATCAGTAATTTCGCGCGCTCTTATTCTCTGTTAATATATTTCGGCTTGTTTCATTCACACATTGTACGCGTTTTTGAAAATGTGTACATCTATATGTTTTCGCTTTGCTTTTAATCTATAAATATCATATTGTCACAATTGCATTAACTATTTATTCGTTTCAGGTCCTAATGTCGTGCTTTATATTTCGCTGTTTAAGGCAACAATATTGTTTCTGTTAATTCGCTGTGAAAGTCGGAATGCTTATCAAGCCAGAAGTGAACAAACTGAACTGCAACCTGTTTCATTTTTCAACCTGTCGGATTTTAGTGATCACTTCTAGTGATCTTGTTGAACTATTAATTTGTCAACATTGTGATGGATATGTTTACGACTACTCCACAGTGAAAGAACACTTGTTTTGTTGGACTATGCTAATAGCTTAGTGATGAGAATCGTCCATAGATCCGCGGATTTCCACGTGGCCCCTTGAGGTCGAGAGGTCACAACATAACTTCGATAAATTTCCAAATGCGTTTCCCAGTAACGAGTTTTCCGTGTGACACCCCTCCCCCAATGGTCGTATTCTTCCCTGGGCTATTCGACATCGTTTTGTTGTTTCGTTGATGGTTATCACAATTTTGGTAAGTACGAATTAATTACTAAAATGGCGTTTTTTATCTTGAAACATGTACTGGGTATAGTAGCAGTGGCGTCGCCAAGAAGTATTTTGTGGGTGCCATGCAGTGCATAACGATATCCGTATTTACAAGGGAATTAGGATGTCTCCCTAATTCCTTCATCAGTACTTTTGTAGAATAATTGGATTTTTGATTCGAAGAAGTCGTCTTTTTTTACAAGAACACCCATAGCATGAATTCAAGTAGAATGAGTTCAATAATGATCGAATTCAGGTCGGATGATAACCATATTTCAAGTTTAATTCGGCCTTGATTGATTAGGATTTGTGCTATACTTTCCCATAAAGGCGCATTAGTCTACTCAACCTGTGATGCAATAACCCAGCAAGGTGCTGTCCATAGTGAGAGGCCAAGTTGTCTGAAGGAGTCTGTCGACCCCATAACACGGAACCCCAAATAATTTTCGCCACTTCGAGGGAACAATTATCAGTTATCCATTTGACGTTTTTTCTTTTTCTGATAATCGCATCCCTTGTTTAGGGTTCACTGAGTAACTTTCATGTTGTACGAGACTTTACGCACGTCTTTTACGCACAATATTTACAGTTTACGGAGCTACGCACGTAGCCGTCTGATGCGATATATCCATTTAAAGGAGATTTCCGTAATTTCCATAATGTAAGAATTTCCACAATTTTTTCAGCCCCGATAAGCCGCTTGAAACTGCATTATGTCAGGTTATCAACATTAATCCATTTCAATAACCGAAAAGCGCTTGATATTAACCTCCTGATTACTGTGTATTAATGACGACCTCACTGCAGAGCAAGTTATTAGCAAAGTTAGCAGAAGTAGCGAAATTTCGATGCAGCAAAACTACATTGCGAGATAACCTGACAAAGTTTAAGCGTACTCAACACTATACCCACACATTATATCAAGCACCGTAAGAATACCGTACCATTATGCCGGTTCGATGTCAAGATACATTAAATGTTATTACACACCAGAAATTTTGAACAGCTCAATACGATACATCTGCAATGATATGATGTTCAAAAGTTTAAGACGTTGAAAATTACAAAATTTGTATTTATAATTCTCTTATTATTTACAGCCTATCCAATGCCTGGGGGTAAGTGCAATTACAGTTAGTCGTGGGAGGTTGATCCTAGGTTTAAAGATTGGATTGCTAAAGGCCAATCAAAAAGTGACGCAAAATGTAGACTATGTAGAAAATATATCAGTATCGCGAACATGGGTGAGACAGCATTGACATCGCACTCCTCTGGAAAGAAACATATAGACAATTGGAATATTTCAAGAAACTCGAGAATATCTTCATTTTTTTCTTCTAAACCCATCGATACATCAACTTCAAACTCAACGCCGCAATCATCGAGTCGCTCCGAACCACCAGCAGATACCATCGACAACTCAACGTCGCAATCATCGAGTCGCTCCGAACCACCAGATACGTCAAATTTGCTCTCAAATGTTAGAAGAGCAGAAACTTTGTAGGCTCTACATACCGTAAACCAGAACAGTTCATTTAACAGCAATAGTAATATCAGCAACGTCCTACAGAAAATGTTTCCTGACTCTCAGGTTGCAGAAAACTTTACGTGTGGCAAGGATAAAAGCCGGTACATCGTGGATTTCGGGATTTCGGCATTAGTCCACATATAAAGAAAAATTTGGAAGATCAAAGAATCATCGAACTATGTCTTGATGTTTGATGAAAGCTTTAACAAACATAGAAAGCTTATTCAAATGGATATCCATGTCCGCTTTTTGAAAAATGATCAGGTAGCATCCCTATATTATGATTCAGTGTTTTTAGGTCATACACGTATGACAGACATTGTTTCGAGGTTGGAGTCAATAATAAAACATTTGGGCATGATGAAGCTTTTGCAAATTTCTATTGACGGTCCAAACGTAAACTGGGCAGTTTACGACGAGCTGAATAGAATTGTCAATTCTGTACACTCCGGAAGGAAGCTGCTGGATGTTGGTTCATGTGGACTTCATGTTACACAATGCATTCCGAAGAGGGTGTCTAGCATCTGGATGGAACTTAGAATCAATTCTCACCGCTCTATACGATTTGTTCAAGGAAAGTCCAGCTCGACGAGAAGACTACCTGACAATTTCACCGAATGGGGTTTGGCCAAAAAAATTCTGCTGTGTTCGTTGGCTCGAAAATATTAATGTTGCAGAACAAGCTCTCGAATGCTTGCCATACATGTCAGCGTATGTAAATGCAGCAGCGACGAAAAATGTATCTTTACCAAAAACGAAAACATTCGAAACCGTCAAATCAGCTGTCGGAGATAATCTTCTTGATGCCAAGCTGAATGTGTTTATTTCAGTTGCAAAAGAAATTGAGCCCTTCCTTCAATCATTCCAGAAAGATTCTCCATTGCTGCCTATAATGATAAATGAACTTACTATGCTCATATGTGGTCTTTGCAAACGTTTCATCAAGGAAGAGGTTATGTCAAAGTGTATTTCGGTCGTTGATTTGATCAAATTAGACGTCGGGGATGAGACAAACCATAAGGAGTCAAATCAAGTTGAAATTGGTTTCCTGGCCAAAGAAAGACTCGGGAAAGTGAAGTCAATCAAGAAAGTTTCAGATCTTCAGATATTTTCTGTCCGAAATGAATGTAAGCTTTTTTTCATGAAAATTGTGCAAAAGCTACTTGAGAAAAGTCCTTTGGTACACGAACTTGCAAGGAATGTTGCTATTCTCGATCCGGATCTTTTGATTTCAAGCAGCGAGCCAGTGGTCAACCAACACGTTTCAGATATTATGCGTAAATGTGGGCGTATTGATCCTAGAAAGGCTGATTTCATCACTCGAGAAATCATCTCATTCCGAATTTCACTGATCTCAAATTCGACGAGATTTAATCCGGAAAGCGACCGTCTGGATGCCTTCTACCACATGTTCATGGGACAAAAGAAACAGTTCCAAAACGCTTGGCAATTGGTGAAGCAGCTGTTGTGCCTGTCACATGGACAGGCAACTGTGGAACGTGGGTTTTCAATTAATGAAAAGGTCAATATAATCTTTGTTAGTAATTTTGAAGTGTGATGTTGAATTGGTTTGCCGATTCTTGTTGCTACTTGTTTATGTTACTGTTAATGCAAGCTATGAAATCTAATCAGTGTGTCTTAATAACAACACTTAAAAGAATCCGAATAAGAATGCGCGAATTTTTCGGCCATGCGCTGTTAATGTTCTATATTGAAGTTGTATTTTGCAAACACCCCCATTGTTGATTTTTCCTCTTGATTCATTGTTATGGGAGGTATTTTTTTGTTTGGATGTAATTTGAAATGTAAATGATTTGTATAGAATTAAAAGTAGTTATCAATTAGTTATCAAATTAGTAACAATATCATAGTGCACTATACCATATTAGTAAAGATTACAACCTTGCACATCAATAGCTATATATCCACCAGCTATTTCGATTGACGATTACCTTCCAGATCGCAACAGAAAATCAGCTGGAGCTCTCTCTGACATCTCGGAGGTTGATTAGGAACCACATTGATCGCGTTGGCGGCATACTTAATGTAGAACTGTCAAACGACCTGATGCAGTCAGTGAAGGTATCTAGAAGTAGGTATCGAATACATCTTGAGATGCAGTCCAAAGAAAAAGCGGAAACGGAAAAGGAGTGGAAGCGCCGTTTAAAATTGGAAGAAATCGAAACAATTTCAAGCAAGAACCAGAAAATTGAAATTGATATCACTGCATTGCTTGAGGTAAGAATAAAATAGATTTTCACTCAGATAGAAAGTGGGAATTATTCAATGATATACACGCCCTTATCTGATAAAGCAGTAAGTTAAATCAGGATATACACAAATCTTATTAAATGGGATTTGTCGTTTAACATGAATTAGCAGAAGGAATCCATGAGTCCTAAGAGGATCGTATAATCTAAAGTGTACCACATATAGAGCTTTTTAGTACCTTATCACATTATTTCCTCAGCACATTTAGGTAAACATAAAGTTGATCGCGCAATCTGTTGCATACATAACAACGATTTCCTTTCAGTCATCCGATGAATATGCAAAACAGGCGGAGAAGATGGCGGATCTAACATTACTCTCCAAATCAAACGCAATGAGAAAACGCGCAAACGAGAAGCGGAAGGAAGTTGCCGAGATTGAAAAAATAGACAAATTGAAAAAGGACGCAAAATAGGTTCGGAAATATACTCAGGAAACAAATAACTTTTTGACTTTTGTTAGCATGTAATTTAACTAGGTTGAACTATTTTGGGATAGCTTCATAATAACCCATTCATTTGACAATTGATTTGATGTAAATGTTATTTGAAACATCTTTTCAAACATAACGTCCCAATTTTTAATGTTTATTTTAAGAAAATAGGCCTCCTGGAAAATCGTTCAGTAACCTCCTGGAAACTCCTGGAATTTGATTTCTTGAAAACCGCGGCAACCCTGACAAGAAGCTGTTTCCCAGCTTTTAGGAAGTAGCAAACTTGACTAAAAGCGGATTGAGGAATGCTGATATCAGTGCTGGTCACCGTTAACTTCAAGATTTGTTCCTTTAACTATTATTGATAGCCCGATATAGCCTATACATCAGACCGAAACTAGCATAAGTTTTCGAAGAGGAAATTTATATTTAGTCATTTATCTGGTACTTTCAAAAATTATTTTAGAAATATCTTGCAATATAAAAACTATGCATGTACAACAAACTAAGAGATGTATTGGGTCTACATGGTAGGTCTATGTTAGGTGTACAAGGTCAGTAAGATCTATTACAAGTATGTTATTTATCTCATATGGTGACTAAGATTTGCAAGTCACAAATGAAGTACTATATGAATTATGAGAAGGCAATCTTCAACAGATATGTTGGCACCAACTCTTTAAAAGAAGTTTGTAAATAATCGAAAACCACTTATCCTAGAAATATAAATGACTTTAAGATTGCATAGATATAATTTATTTCAAAATTCTAACTCCATCACCTTCAAAATTCAAATTTGAAAAATTGGTGCTATTCTTGATGATACCTAGTTAACGTTTTTGTTCAGCATTCCAACGCAAAAAATTAAATTTTGCCTATAGAAATAGAGCTTGTGCTGCACCCTTTAGCACTGCCCCATAAAAATTCTTGAAAGGTGATCAGATTTTTCAAAAAATAACTTGGTGCTGGAGTGCATGGATAATGTGTTTGTACAGTTTTCCAATCTTTATAACATCAATCATTCTACTAATCAAGTATTTAGAAGTTTGCAGCTTGCACACACACACTTCTACAACATTGCTGTCCTGGTGCATATAGGTTTATGCAATGACTACAAGAACAATGCGAATTTTTTCATAATGACTTGTTGCTACAAGGATTAGGCTATGAGTCCGCACGATTTTCCAACCGGTAAAATATAGGAGCTGGTAGCGTATTTGAATATTGGTAAATAAGAAAGCATGACCATAAAGCTCATCCTTAATTAGTGGAATGATGCTTTAACGATTTAACATACAATCGTGCTATTCGGTTTGCAGCTGACGATGTAAATGCATCGGTCAAACATATAGCAATCTCAATTTTTCGAGATCAAATGAAGAAGTATTTTTCGAAAATTCATCATATACGTACATAACAAAAAAATGTCATGGCTAAATTGCTGAGCATGTATTCTTAACTGTCCAATTTCCTGTTAACTGTTCGTCATTCACTAAAATTGCTACATTAGTAGATAGTTCCCAACACTGATTATTTGATATTTATGCTGAAAGTAGTTATGTAAACTACCAGCAGTTATTGTTGTGAGCAATATTACAGCTTATAATTACTCTTTACAGCACTAGAAGATAGTGATGTAGTGACTTATGATATTTTTTTGGATAATTTTATGAGCATATTTATAATTGAAAGTAGATTATTGGCAGCTAATATGCATACGTGTCAATAGGCATGCGCTTTTTCCTCCAAGAAATAAAATCGATAATTAACTGAATACAGAATAAAGTGAGATATGCGCAATCCCTTTCAGAAATGTAGTTTCAATCATGCATTGTTTATCTGCTATGTCAGTAACAAGCTTTTCAATTATATGTATTTATAGATCAATCATTAAGCAGTTACTGACAGCTTTTTAATGTCGAGTTTTTTATCATTAACTTTCCCATGCATTAATTAATCAAATATATTATCAATACATGATAAGAATTGTTATTATGACAATTCAAGCGAAAAATTAAAAGCTATGGGGCAATGACGATTGTTTCGATCAGCTCACGACGCTTGTTCAACGCTATGAAGGATGCCTCGGACATCTTAGTTTGCATCGAATTCATTCATTTGCTTGTTTAGAATGCAGAGATGGAAATTACCGATGTTCATCATTTCATCGGCATATTCAATCAAACTGTGTTTAGATAATGGTCTTGACAGATCTAAGTGTGTTTACATTATATGCATCATGCCACATCTGAGAAGGCCAGCACGTTTGACCAATATAACTCTTATGACAAATTTTATATTCAATGTTATAGACAATGTATTTATCACTGATCATAACTTTATGTCCAATATCTTTGCTTAGTTTACAATTTTGTTTATTTTTGTGTGACTGATAATTATGCAATTAACTGAAGTTTGCCCAGGTTGACAGGCAACACATAGTCCGGCAGCCAGACTTTCACAGAATGAACTATGCCTACTACGAATCGCTGCGTCTGCCGAGTTCAGTGAGTTCCTCTTCTTGTCAGACAAGATCAAAGAAAAACACATGTAAATCCAATGTGACGCAGATTGCAGTTTTTGGTTAAAATGGAATTTTCTATGTTTTCTTTGATTAAACGAAAAGTACTAAGCCCAGAGTCATAATTTTTGGCATGAAATGTCTTCAGGTCACTTCCTTTCATTTTCATGTACCTCTGTCTATAAAGCTAGACACATTTAAATTTGGCGAGCCTCCTAATGTCGGCAAACACAAACATGTTGGCCCACTTCATCCACATTGAACCACAGTCTCACATACATTGCCGATCAGATGCATGATAATAGCACATGCACATAATAGAAAATGACCTGAAGACATTCCATGCCAAAAATTACGACTCTGGGCTTGGTACTTTTCGTTTAATCAGAGAAAACATACAGAATTTCATTTTAGCCAAAAGCTGCAATCTGCGTCCCATTGGATTTACATGTGTTTTTCTTTGATCCAGTCTGACAAGAAGAGGAACTCACTAGAACTCGGCAGACGTGTAGATTCGTAGTAGTCATAGGGTGTTCATCATTCTGTGAAAGTCTCACTTTCGGCCTCGTTCCCTGCAGAAACTCGCTCTGGCTGCCGGACTAACAAGCAGGAAATACGTATCAGATTTTTCAAAATATAACTTGGTGCTGCATTGCATGGACAATGTGTTTGTACAGTTTTCCAATCTTTAAAACATCAATCATTCCACTAATATTATTTAAATTAAATTTAATTTAATCAGTACTAATTCTACATATTGCTGACCAGCTTTTCATTTTTTCTAGAGCAGCTATCGCTAATTAGATCAATATGTTAATCTGACTTTCATTATTTCTATGATTAGTTTATGACTTAGGTCCTATTGAATTCAGTGCAACTTCTACTTTTGGGAAATTGTTGAAGCGAGTGTTCTGCAATCACAAGCTCAATGTCCACACAACGATGCTGGTCTAATACGGAGTCCTATCATTTTGATAGGACTCCGACTCCGGGGGTTGATAGCACTCCGGCTTTTGATAGGACTCCTACTCCGGGTTGCAAGTATATATAGTATATTTTTTTGAAAAAACTGGCAACCTACATTATAGATCATTATAGGCTTACCTGAATCTATCTTTAGTAATTATTGCTGTATCAATTATCAATCATTTTCGATGAAAGTTTATCAAATGTCGCTTTAAGCTGGATACGCATGACTCGGCTCCTCCCATCTTCTTGATGTGCTCTTTACACGGTTTTTCTCCAGTCTCTAACAAGCAGGAAAATCTCCCATCCTTCTCCAAAAAATATGAGTACACTTTCGATTTTAATATGGGCTTTGGAGGAGCCACCATACAAGATTAACGTCTGGGTAAGAGGTGATGTTTTCAAACAAACTAGTATTTCATTTTTGTCTCTGATGTGACCTTTGGTGCGTAGGAGTGATCGAGGCCATAGGAAGGCTTGTCTTCTCTATTAAATCACCAAGTGAAAAGACAATCCTTTTTCACTGTCACGGTTCATTCCCTAAACTATTACAAGCTTTGCATGCAGCAGTGACTCTTTACTTTTATTTGACGGATAAAGCTGACATCAAGACAATGACAGCTATGCACGAGGATAAATAAATTGTTTGTATTATATTTCGGGTCTAGTTATAAGCCGGAGTCCGGAGTCCTATCATTTGATAGGACTCCAGGACTTCGACGCCGCATCCCTGCTACAAAGCCATCTGCATCTCCGTGCTGCTGTCTGGTTGTGAGGCCTGGGCACTGCATTGATATCACTTCGGAAACTCGAGTTTTTACACACCAAATGCTTGCAGCGCATACTCGGTCTACACTGATGGAACACACGTCGAGATTCGTCGCAGATGTCACGTCAGCCTATTAGAAGAGATAATCCGTGCACGTCAACTTCGCTGGGCTGGGCATGTTGCTCGCCAACATGACACCAGACTGCCATATATGGTGATGTTCCGCGAGCTGGCGATCGGTAAGCGATCGAACGAAACGATTCCACGACAATATCAAAGCCTCCCTGCAGAAATTTAACATCAATCCAACAGCAACAGCTTTTGAGAGGCTCAGTGCTGACAGAAGTGCGTGACGTAATGCGGTCAACGACAGAGCAAATTATGTCAGTGACCGGTACCGTGCAACGGCCATCGTCATGCGCCACCTGACATAGCGACACATGTGTGGGGCCACTGTGGACACGGCTGTGCTTTCCTTGCTTTTCTTCGAAGTCATTACCGCACACATGCCCGACGCCAATAGGATCCAACGTCATTCATCCACCCGACATCGAGGAAGACAGTCGTTGTCGTCGAAATCGACGGACTACCCTAAGCAAGTAAGCAGCAAGATTGAATTCCACATCCTTTTTTTCAACAGATGTTTTCCACAATGTTTAGTAATTCTAAAGAAGTATTCGAGCAACGACCGTGAACATGTTAAACAGTAAGGAGCACAAAATTGTTTTCTACGTGATTGGGTAGTCAACCATCATTTCGCATAGTAATTCCAGAATCTTTTGATTGACGGAAATACTGATATCTAATCGAATTAAAACACGACATGGTCAAAAAAATTCAAAGGATCCAGGAGACGGAAGATACCGAAGTCAAACAACTACCTGAGTAAGAATCCTGTAAATAAATAGGTAATTAAAAGTCATGAAAGAATGAATACACATTAATACTAACTACATATAGTTACCTACTCCAGTACAGATTAGGAATTGAAATACGAATAAAGGCTAACCGACCCAACTTAAGACGGGAGGGAAATGAAACAAAACTTATAATCAATTTTTATTTTTACAATCTAAGAACTAAAATGAGAGTTCGTCATGGACTTGACGAGAAGCTAACTTAAAAAATAACGAATGGTGAAAATTAGGAAACTCAAGAAACCAAAATTAAGTTTGCTATGTATGGGGTCATCAGGGAGGAACCATATGGCTGCATGAACAAGGTTTCAACCCCTAACCTCCAACCTATACCACATGGCGGGGTCAGGCCAACCATATCAAATGTACGATATGGAAGGTCTCTCTAGCCTGAGGAAACATAGCAGAACCTAACCGAAAATAAAATTTTTGGAATTTTTGAGGACAAAAGGAAGCAACTGAATCTGGAAAAGGTTTTTAGTCCAACATACCAATGATGGAAGGCATCTGGCGGGGCGAAAAACAACCAAGCTTAAGAACGAGGAACCTAATCCTTGAGAAGGACTTTGTGCAAGAGTTAATTAGCAGATTAACCTTATAACCTCTCCCTTTGAAGATATTGAAAATACCCTTAGGTCTTGATGTGAAGGCGAAAGCATCAGATGAAATCCTGGCGGACCTGATGAGTTGGGCAGGAAAGATGTTTAAGCCAGTGTTCAAAGGCATAATGCTCTCGGGGAAAGTATATAGCACCACTGGGAAGCTGAACTCATCAACCTTATGGTAAACCTCTGTGATGTATAGGCCACCATTTTGGATCTTGATTTTAACATCCAAATAATTAACGCATTTGTTGTTGTCACCGCGTCTGCTAGCTAAGAGATCTATCGGGGAGATTTCAGGAAGGGTCTTATCAAATTGTTTGCAATTAAACACACAGATGTCGTCAACACACCTTGTGGTACGAAAGAGAAGTTTGGCCAAGCAAAATCTCTTACTCGCTAGGAGCCCAGTCACGAACTTAAACTTCCTGTATGCTAAGAATAGGTCAGCTGAGAGTGAGTTGCAATTCCCACCCATAGGAATACCCCGAATTTGTCTGAAGACAAGTCCACCGAAAGTGACAAAAGTGTTATCTAGGATGATATATATATATATATATATATATATATATATATATATATATATATATATATATATATGGATGTTTATATTCTTAAATTAAAGAAAAGCATACATTCACTCGAGTACAAAGCTATCAGTCAATAAAAGATAATGTGTATGTACTCGTACATGTAATTTCAATAACATGAGTAAGAATAGTTTCTTTTCCACTCACCAAAAAATAACATGTAATTAATTCTTACATAAATGCTGGTTGTAGATAGCACAAGCCCACGGGAAAAAAGTGTTGCTGCGTCTCCACGTCTTGATGACCGGAAGATAAAAATGATTACTGTTTTTGAGACGCTGGGGGGGGCACAACAGTTCAGCGGATGTTGGGCATCCTCGCATTTCAGTAAGAATTTCACAGCCTGTTTCTCATGACGTGGTTCAACGGCGGGTATACCATCACAATTACATTCATGGTTACAGATTATCCGATGAGCCCGTTTTTGAATCCTATTAATATTTTTGCACACTTTGTGAGACAGTTTACAAAACAGTGGTGTACCATACAACAGCATTTAACTGGATATGTGAAAAATAAACTTCAGTCAACTGAGAAGCTGTTAAGGCATCTTTCAGCCGACGTATAACATATAGTCTCCTCGAAGCTGAAAGACAAACGTTGTTGAAGTGCAAATTCCAAGACACGGAGTCACACCAAGTAACACCGAGAATAGTCATGCTGTATCTAACTCTGCAGTATCTATAGTTAGACGTGGCTTCTCAGCGCAGTCTCTCTAGGTAGGTCTAGAGTACTCGAACCTTAAACCTGCCTTCGGCTACTGTTATACTCACTGTGTCGTGATCTCCAGTTGGGGCGTGTATGTCTGGATCGGCAATCGTGAGGTTGTTGTTGGTTGTTAATTTGAGCTTCGTTTATATACAGCTCTTTAACTTTGATGCGCTGCCGCCTGCCCCCATCAGCATCGAACTCCTTTCCCGACTATTATTTATTTAATGGGGCACTTACGTCGGTCTCTTTTGATAGCTCTGGGAACGATCGCTTTTCAACTCCAGTATTTCGTAACGCTACCCTTCGCTGCCTTGTTACTCACGGACCCGATCACATTTGTTACTATTTCTGGGCTAAACGATTACGTAAGTCTTCTACGCACCCTGATTTCCCACGGATCTGATCGCGCTCCGGCGGTCTCTTTTGATAGCTCTGGGAACGACCGCTTTTCAATTCCAGTATTTCGCAACGCTACCCTTCGCTGCCTTGTTTCTCACGGACCCGATTACATTTGCTACTATTTCTGGGGATTTCGTGACAGTCTTCCACACACCCTGATTTCCCACGGATCTGATCACGCTCCGGCGGTCTCTTTTGATAGGTCTGGGAACGACCGCTTTTTCTGTTCTGACTTTCTCTGTCCTTCATTATTTATTCCTGTTGATGTCGCTCGTTTGGCCTCTTACGTAACTATCCCGTTTGTTTCTCTTCCCGCTCGAGTTCCTAAATGTGACCCGGCTTGCTGTACACTAAGGGTCCTAAGGCTGGGGATCGAGTCCTCCAGGGGCCTATTTCACGAAACACTGGTTTTATTTAATGGTAATGACAAGAAACAGAGCAATTACTGATAACTTGATCAAGCTGGAAAAAAAATGATTTTCAAGAACCGATGGTGGCTGGTTATATGAATAGATTTCATGGTAAATTCTGTCACAAATTTTATCCATCTCTCGGGCGGGTGGCAGTTAACCAACATATGAGTTTTCAATGTGTGATGAGCAGGCAAGTATGTTAGAAGCTTGAATTTTTTGTTGATACGTTTTTCTAAACATTCTAGTTGTTTTTTTACTGGCCTATCAAATATATTTTCTGGTTTGTCTGTTGTAGCATATTGAGGTCTCAAAATAGGAATAAACCCGTCTCAATTTTTTTGAACTTTATTTTACACTGGGTGCGTTGATTCTTGGACCAGTTCTTGGCCTATAACTTGTAGACTGTAGTCATTGACTTTTATTATTTCTCACAGGAAAACTCGTTGCATCATAGAAAGAATAATTTTAAAATGCGATTTCCACTAACTTCGCGGCGGAAATTGCTTGATGCATGTGTTGCGCATCGATAATCTGTGTATTATAAAGGAAGGTCAATAACTAATGACGGTACTGGTGAATCGCAATTTGAAAAAAAATTAACTCCAAATTAGAGGGGGATGAGGAGGTGCGATTTCATTGGTATCGAGATCAGAATCGCATCTTTTACAACCAGTTCGCAAGTAAATTAAATCATCAGTCATTGCATACGTGTCATGCCTGGACTTTAGACACAATGTCGAATCTGAAACCTCTATTCTTGCTAACAACTTATTCCGTTGTTTGCTACAATATAATGTATAATATTTGTTTCCGCATTTGATCAACATTTTCATGGAGCCACAAAACTCAAATTTCTTGATTTTAATTCATGCTTCATATCAGGTAATGATGTTATGGACCGCAAATTTATTGTAATGGGTCAATTGTCTAAATTTTCTTGTTGTATCTATAGACTAATTAGTATATTATTGTCTGAATTAAAGATTTTATGATTGATAATAAGACCAATTTATCGGGAACGTGCTCTCCGATATTGACTAGAAGAAAAGGTCATCGTCAAAGATATGTTACAATTTAGGCTTTGTCTTTATTCCTATGATTGATGTTATTTTATGGTCAATTAGTTTTATTGAAGAGTACTTCATGAGCGTACATACGGATTTTATGCGTCTGTAATGCATTGAAGTCTTGCTATTTATGTGTAAGGTGAAGGTAAATTTACATGGCATCATAATAGCGTCATTAAGATGCTTGGTTTCCTGTTGGAAGTTACTAATGATGCAAGGGCTTCTCATTGGTCTTGTTGTTCATATGATGACGATCTAGTGAGGATTAAATGGGTCTATATAGCGCAGATGATCAGGTTACACTTCTTACACACTATGACACAATTGTTGGCGGCCTTGTCTGTCGGAATAATGACGTAATCCTTCTGAAAGTTTGAAATGAAGTTTCTACACTCCTTAGATCTTAGCACCTCGTGCGAATGCAAAGATGGAAAGTTAATTCTTAGGAAGGAGATGCGATTTTTAATTATCTTAAGGACAGCCTCAGACTAATCCAGGAAGTTCGGGATCTTTATTTTGTTAAATAAAAATCGTCTATAAATTGAGGGAGAGTTTTATTTTATTTCTTGCATCTCGGAAAATTAAAGCTGGGTTATTCAAAGGAAATGAATGTAATGATATATCTCCATCGATTTTGGCAGCTGAGTAGCCGTTCGTGCAACCGCAGGCAGGGCAAATTTTTCCCATGCCTGATGCTCTGCAGAATGTTGACTTGGTTATTTCTCTGGGACCGAGGGGGACGCGAGTCACTGTTGATTCTCATGTTTACACTTGAAAGCCGAAGCACGCTATTGACCAATTAGCGAGCGTTTTCCGAAAATCAAGCGACATCGCGAATTCTTAAGGCGCGTTTACACGTGAAACTTTATTACTGACACTTTATTGCTGCCACCTGCAATCAGATTACAGAGGCCGTTTACACTTGACACTAAAAAGTTGCTGACACTCGAGGAAAAATTGCTACTGACACTTTATCGATCTATGATGAGTCAGAAAATTGTGGGAGATTGCAGGAGCGTTTACACTTGACACTTTTAGTCGACACTTATTTCTTCACAATGTCATCGAGAAAGTGGATGGCTGCAGCAGTTACAGCATACATTTTAACGAGAAAAGAAACCGTAAACAGCGAATGTGGGTTCGTGATTGGATTATGAGAGAACAGCTTGGATTTTGCAGTACGATTATGCTCGAATTACGATATCAGGATCTGTGCCAGGTAGCAATTTTTCTGAGAATGTCCGCTACCGACTTTGAAGATCTTTTGGGACGAATCCCATCAAGGATTAGAAAGAAGGACACTTCAATGTGTGCGACACTTCAACTCAAGAAGTGATCGAGTCATGGGATGCCCATACCGTTATCATTGGATTAAAATTATTCTTAGATGTGTTAATTTAAGATGCTTTTCAAAACGTTTCTAGAGCTTTTCTTCGGTTAAAATAATTAATACAAGAGTAAGACTGTATGCAGCAACCGTAACTCACGAATTGTTTTCACTTCACTTCATTTTATTAAATGTAGTAGCCTACAAAGTATATTTGTTATTGCATACATCCAGACAGTGTAAGAATATTACAACACATTTTCATTTCTAGGTATGCATGTATGTTAACGCTATTGCAGAATATGCATATGTATATCTAGACTAGATATGAAAAATGCAAGTCGAATCTATAGGCATATATGTAGCCTAAACTTACAAGTAATTGGTCCCGCTAAGCTCGTGAAGATGGCCAGCACAGATGGCCAGCACCATTCAATCTTCATTGCCCACCACTGCTGCACCAAAACACAACAATGTATGTTTCCACAATTCCTACAATTATTATGTTAAGTAAACCTACAACTTTTACACCAATTTCATTAAGTTTTATTAAAATCAAGAAAATAGGCTTATAATATAATACGATAAATGATAAATCGGTACTGAAACTTAATGCATCTGTTGATCCTTCATTTGAGCATTGAATTAACTTCATTGCGTCATAAAACCATTTCGTGACAAATTTATCTACAACTTTTTTTGATTTCGTTGTGAAACTGAGTCCCTGCTGGCTATGTATTTTTCACTGAACCGATCTAGATATTCGATATTTAGACATTCCATGCCAAAAATTATGACTCTGGGCTTGGTACTTTTCGTTTAATCATAGAAAACATACAGAATTTCATTTTAGCCAAAAGCTGCAATCTGCGTCCCATTGGATTTACATGTATTTTTCTTTGATCCTGTTTGACAAGAAGAGGAACTCATTAGAGCTCGGCAGACGTGCCGATTCGTAGTAGGCATAGGGTGTACATCATTCTGTGGAAGTCTCACTTTCGGCCTCGTTCCCTGCAGAAACTCGCTCTGGCTGCCGGACTATACGCTCAGTTGAGTAATCGTTTTCATGTTTTCAATTATGAAACTGATACTGTCATTTATTTAATCACTATTATGCAAGGATGTTAACAATGTACAATTAGACTGATTGGTTGAGATGAGAATTTATTTTAACTTTGTAATAAAACAGGATTTTGTTGAATTCAAGTTTCCAGATCCTATCCAAGTTTGGATATGCGATGCTATAACAGCGAAGTATTAAAGCAATCACAGTCAAGTCAATAACAGCTCAGAACGTGTCACATCACTTGTCACTCAATGTCCTGTCATACCACAGTTAGGATATTTGCCACCTATCAATCGAACATATTTATTTATTTATTTATTTCCATGAACAATATTATAGTGGCGTTACATCATAAAAAGATTTCAAGGCCACTGTACATACATCAAGAGTAAGAGGCAAAAATAGAAGGATACAGTTAGCATTCTACATCAGTAGTATACAAGTAATTGTGTAAAGCAGGTTTGAAAGAACGTAAGGAAGAGATGGATGTGAGTGAGGAAGGAAGAGAGTTCCGGATTCTAGAGGATGAAGAAGAGAACGACCTTCCACCAAGAGTAGGACGGCGAACAGCTGGGATAAGTAGAGTAGAGGATCGTGAAGGACGAAGATGGGAACGGTTGGGGAGTTCAGAAATCTTGGTTATGAGATCGGTAATATAGCGGGGAGAAACATCATATAGAGACTTGTGGACAATACAAGAAATTCGAAAAATAATGCGAGCTTTTACAGGAAGCCATTTCAGTTCTCGCACATAAGGGGTAATATGTTCGAATCGTTTGAGTCGGTAAATAATACGTACAGCTGCATTTTGAACCCTCTGTAATTGTCTGATTGACGACATCGAAAGACCATATAGGGATGAAATACAATAGTTGAGTCTACTGATCACAAGGGTCTCAGCCAGAGTTCGTGAGGCATGCCGGGACAAGAAAGGTCTAATTGATCTTATTTGCCTCAGAATAGAGAAACAGGTGGAGCTGACTTTTGCAACATGCCTTTTCATGAGAAGGTGTTGGTCAAGCATCACCCCGAGACAGCTGATAACTGGTTTAGGAGTGATAGCCTGATCTCCTACCACAATCGGGCCACTCGGTAGTTGATGGCTTCTTCTCACACTGCTACACCACATAACCTTAGACTTCAGTGAGTTGAGGCATATACTGTTTGATGAAAGCCATTCATCTATATTAGAAATACAAGCAGAAACACGAGAAGATAGGTCGACAGTACGAGCTGGTGTATCAGAGCCATACAATAAGACATATCTGCAATAGTAAATATGAACTTCAGCTTTGAAACCATGTACTGTACTTCTACGTATTAAACCAATGTCAATGAAAGACAATAATTGACTGCTGCTTCTGATACCTTCTAAAAAGAATATTTTTGATCATTCCTGGGGTACTTTTATTCTTTCCCCCACACATTTTTCAAGTTTTCCAAAATCATCAAATTTCACCGAAGTCAGTCACATTGGGTTTAAAGTAGACTTGATCTGTCACTGAGTGACACTATAGTACGACTGAGAAGTTTTACTTGAACCCTGGGATGAAGGATTGGTGCCTTGGATACTTAGCTGTGATAATGAATTTCGTGTGATTGTTGTCTACAGACAAATGACGTGCAGTTGTCTAATTCTGAGGATGTATGTAAATGTTCTACAAGTCAGGTAAAAGAAGTTTTACACACTCAACGCTATGCCACGTCAGTGAGAAGAGGTAGGAGCAAGAGAAGATCGTTGACGATGCAACACTTCCGGGTATCAACAGCAGAAATGTGGGGGGGGGGAGAATAGAAGTACCATTTCTGGGAAAAAGACGGTACATTTACTGTAATGTAAGATGTCTTTTTCTTTGATGAAGGTCAAGTAATAAAAGAAAAACTCGAATATTTGCCGAATCGTATTAACATTAAATGGGCAGTTCCACGTAAGATCAGACAAATGCCTACAAAAATATAAAAAATGAGCGGTGTGGACGAAATTTTTGCTACCAATGATAATTGATTTGCTTTACGTTATTGAAAATATGTCAGAAATTGCAATGGAACTTTTTTTATAGATTGCCCAATACCAATTTTTAGATTGGTCCCAGATTTCCAATGCATAATCATTTGATAAGATTTCTTCTTTATATAATGGATGGAATTCTATCATTTATGCTTATTTTATTGCTGATTATATTTCACTTCGACGTTCCATTGATGCGGTTTGCTGATGTGTTTTGCGGGTTCGTACTATATTTCTAAATAAATGTAAATTTTAATAAATTCCATAAAAAAGGACGTTCGTATCGGAAAAATACTCATTTAGCTTAAATTTTTAAACGTAAGCAATTTATCTGGAATATGCGGATCTATCTGAAAAAAAAAATTTATTAAGTCAATAGGATAAGATATCGATATTTTAGTTTTTTGATGTAATTTATTGAGATATCGATAACTGGATAACAAATAGGATTAACGGACGCGTTTAAAACGAACACTCTTCTTCATCCACGTTCGTTCGTAACGATTCTATGTATCTGGCTTTTTCTGTCGACAATAATGGTATGCAAACGTCGGTTGCGCTGGCTTCGAGAATACCTCTGAGAATCCCACTAATAAATAGTAAAATTCTTCTTCCTGGAAATCTTCGGTCTTTAAACACAGGAACACACAGGGTATTTTTTTAGAAAGAAAGGTGAGAAAGTCACTCTGGAATCACTCCAGTTTTTAGATTTTTTAGTGGGTTTTGGATATGGCCTGGAATTTTCGATCAATATCCAATGGTTAGTAGTGAATATTAGTTGGGTAATCCTTAGTTGCATAGGAGCGTTTATTAGCTACATAATAGAAGTAAAGATTAGTTGCATATAATAAATATTAACGCAATTTATTAGAAGCTAATAGACGCGCTATCATTGAAGTCATTTTTGAAAAGCAGACAATTTAGAAATAGGAAGGATGATGGAGTCCAAATTATTTTTTAGTTTCTGTAAGTTTAGGTTGCAAGAAGGTGAGTTTGGGCAAAAGACCCATTCTTATTTACGGGGGGGGGGCTAATTTTTCACTATGTGCGACTGCCACACCACCCTCTTAACCTCACGTGGAATTTAAGGTAGCACTGTAGTTCAGATGGGCGAATGCCCCTAATACTCAACGCCAATGGGCTTATCGCCGCGAGCACAATGAATACAATCCAATGAACAGAAATCGAAGAACATAGATGAGTTTACACAGGAAAAAGGTTAAAGCGTTAACACAAAAAAGAAAAGGGGACAAAAGTGAGGCATTGTTGGGCAGAGGAGCGGCGAAGCGAAGCGAATCGAACGTGAGATAGATAGGATGCTTCTTCAAGCATATTTCAGTGTCTGGGAAAACACCCGGTGAAGTCCAACAGGTAGAGCACTTCACATGTGAGCATTAAGGTTGCTCTTTCTTTTCCCCCTCGAGTAGCAAAGTAACCAAAGCCTCAGAAACCAAATCTTACCTGTCATCACTTCCTGAACGATCATTGAACGTTCTGCTGAATTATACTTCTTAATTGAGTCTCTATATCATTCCATCTCGTAATTGATGACGTAGTCGAAACGTCGCCAAATGTTTCGTTCCCTTGTACTGCAAATGAATGTCACTGAATGAATGTACCAATGACATCTCACTCCTCCCACTCCAACCCAAGTCACTCGCCACACTCCTACGAGCCTGAAGCTCTTTCTCGCCATGATCCTCTCTTGACTTCTGACCACAGATACAGTGAAAGTATTTGAAAAGCACTCTGACGAAATTCATACCGAAATCTTCACGGAAAGACATTTCGACGAAGCAAACGGTAGCGTTCTCAAGTGTGAGATCAACGTTTCGGACATACGGGACGATATATTTTCATTTTCGATCATTGAACTGTACATTGTGTTTTTGACGAACATTACTTTTAATCCTAGTATAAATTTAATATTTTTTTATTTACTATTGTTTGTCAATGATTAATAAAAGTTTTCATCATTGCTTAACTTACTGCTTACCATGTCATAAGCGCAATAGCGCATACTAAAAATGTTTGATTATTTAGCAACATATCCCTTTTAGTTATAAGAAGCTAATCGCAATCATGTGGAGCGTTACTCTTAGTTGGTGATTTGGTCTACAGTAACAAAGAACAAAAAATTCGTACGTTTTACGAAAAAACGCGTACCGTTCGTAAACGGGACTTAAGTCGATAATATGTCAACACAGGGGTTTCATAATTTTTTCAAATTTGAAATATTAGTTCAATCTAAAAATCATAAATTAGATATGATATCAGAGTTTTGAACCCAAAGTATTTGGCACAGTTCAGTACTTGCATGATATGAATGATAGCTAAGAAAATAATTGGCATGTGTTTGCAACAGCCGACGTTTCGTGTCCTCACATATTGCACATGGTTGTACAAATGCATGAAAGTGGCCATTATCATTTAAAATCTTTATTATCTGAAGAGTAGAAAAATACCGTTAGACTTGGAAATCTTGTGCGCGAAATTTATTAGCAGCAATTGATGGTCCGCTTCATCCAGCAACCAATCGTTAGCTGATCTTGAAAAAGTCAAAATTGGCTTTTAACTATTGAAAGCTTGGAGCCACTGCAAAGATGCGTGTTGAGATCATAAATCAACTGGATAGAAGTACTGATGACATTGAACGCACACTTCGAAGAAACACGCAACACGCAAAACCAACGACGGTGTTTCTTCAGAAATGTCAAAAATTGATATTGCTCTCCCCTACCAGTATTACCATTGCCCGTTCCGTTATGAACACAAGAAAAATTCGTCGACGGCTGATAGTGCTTTTTCAATTCAAATTCACAATGCATTATTCCGCGTAAATGAAATGTACTTTGCAGACCTTCCTTTAAACAAACATAAGCACAAGTTGTATAAGAGCAAGCGCATGACAAACAATTTCCAGTTTTTTATTAATGCGGGCACTATATTTTTCCAGATAAAGGAACTTCACCAGCTTAAAAATACTTAAGAAATGACTTAATACATATTATCATATTGAAACACATTGGACACGTCATACCGTAAAACCAAGTGCAAATAATCAAGAAATTCCTCCCTCAAATGAAGTCTAAAATTCACCCTCATTACATGTACTTCCACATAATTCCCAGTATTCAAAAATTCTCACCGATGCGAGAATACCCACTGGAATCCGCCGAAATAGGAACACTGGTTGGCGTCCTTCTCTCGTGTTTATATAATCTACTCCTCAGTATTAAAAAATTAGTGGTGCACAGTCGTCCACGTCTGATGTGCTAATTCTGTTGGTAAACAAATTCGCGACCTTATCGGCTGCTGAGATATCGATAGATTCAAGGTATCGGTGTTGCCGATGTATCAACTACCGATATCAACAGACCGATGTTGCAGGTAAGTGCATGACACCATCATACTACTCAATCATCTTCTAGATTCATATGTAATTGGTTGGTATCCCAGAATTGGATTCATCTGGACGCAGATAAACAAAATATTTAATTCTGTGGTTGGTATTGAACATGCTATTTCTCCCTGTCAGTGCATTTTTATTCAAAACTTTGTAACGATTGCAGATGCACAACACATGTACACTCGTTTCATAGTACAATAAGCTAATAATTTGGTTTATGAGGGAATTTACGGTATTTTTTTATGGAAGATCCTCAGAAAGTATATAATACAATTGTAGAACAGCAAATAAATAATGTTGCCGATCAAATGCAATTTCATAGAATTTTACAAATATAACTTGGAGTCCACAATAGCTTTTGTGGACAAATATATTTTTTTGTAGGAGAAATTGTTTTGAATTTGACTCCGATCACCTATGCAAATATGCTCGTCAAACGCGCAAGCACATGAAGTAGTGCAACCGCTCTTTTCATCATACCGAGCTTTCTACCAGTGTGGCAACGCGGGATATCTACTTGCATAATGGACAACGTCAATGTAATCAAATTCAATTTGCTAAATGTATCCATGGAAATTAAATTTAAGCAAATCAACAGCCATAATCTGCAATGGACATTCCACGCTTCAGGACAATCGATAAACTCATCTGTAGTAGGACTATTCCACAGTATAATTGAAAAACAGTCATCACGATGTAGTCACTAACAGGTAAAATGAACTGATTAATAGATTCACACTGATTTTTGCTCGATGACTAGCTGATTTTGACTGATAGTATACAGATCTTGTGTACATTTCAAGCATTCATTTACTTCATCAAAGATTGATAAAGCGAAACAGCACGTGGCCAGAATCCAGTGTCTCTTCAACACATTACCCATAACAGAGAATGGGAGAAAACTAATTTTTCTAGAGGATGAATCACCTCTGATTTCCTGACCGCTTTCTCTTCACATGTTCAAATCTTTCTGTTTGAATTCGACTTTGAGATTGCGGCTTTTATCCGAAAATCCATGAGACCAGCAAATTAACTCGAATTTCAAAGCACATTTCCTTTTGCATCTTCCATCAAAACATCTATGAAAGTGCCAGCACATTGCATCCGAGCATAATTCATTATCACACCTGACACTGATCTTGGATCCACCATTCCGGTAGCCACATAGCATCAGACGTTTATTGGGTTGTATTATAACATTTCCTAGTTTGCATAAGAAAAGGTTTGCGAAGTAGTCGTCAAAGACGGCAAATGTCGTATTAAAGGTAGAGACTAGCCGAGACCTATCTACCACTTAAAAGTCCAGAGACAGATGATGTGAAATTTACTCACCACTTTGTGTGTCCAAGAACAATGAAATGAATAACAAAAACAATAGTAATGATTGCAGTCCAAGTTCAATGCGCTGTGAATAAACATCCAGATTACAGATATCACTTTTCTTTCAAAGGGAAATGCAAATCTCCGTCGATTGGTAATGTAAGTCTGCCGCGTGCGCGACGTTTGTCCACTAACAGCAGTCACGTATATAAGAATCATTTATCAATCGTGATTTGATTCCTACCATCGGTGCATTCGACGTTCGATCGTGTCGTTCGCCTACGTTGCGATCATGTACAAATCTCTTCAAAATCAACTGCAATAACCCCGGACATTGAACTCGTCATTTGCAACTGTCGAATGGCATGTTGATCACATTGTTATCGTTTGTAATGTGTGCATGTTTCCGACATTCAACAAAATTTTACAAATAGATTTATATGGAATGATGTGTGAACTTTTGCCGCAACCACCAACTCAGTAGTAGATCGATACTTTTCGAGTTCTGTCTACACTTCCCTAGATGTACTTTACCCGCAATTAGGCTTATACAAATCGATAGTAGTGACCGGATGCGTTTTTAGAGTTATGCCGATTATCAAAATTTGAAGTTAGTCGAACTGATTTTATTGTTAAGTTTTATACATGTCGATTGCTCACCTACAACTAAAAATAGAATTTTTCGAGCCATACTTCGTTTACCTAATCCCAAACCTGAAAAGGCGAAGTAAGACTTCTGCTGTCTCTTAAAGTCGAATATTTTCTCTCTCGGTCTCGTGATACAGATTGTTTCATAAAAAATGGATCACCCTTAAACATCGCCTTAACTTCAACTTTGTCTAACTCCGCCAAACTTGAACGAATTTCTCAGAAATTTGGAAGATATGTCAGTTGTGCTTACTAATATCATTGTTGGAAATTTCAAGCATGAATATTGAGTTGTTTTCCTGTTATAGATAAAAAAGTAGTAGGTAATTTGGTCTTCATTTAGCAATGTTACACAAAATCATACCTCACTCTTATAAAATTACATTTGTTTTCTTTGTTATGTAATATGTTGTTCTACAAGCCAAAAGCTATCAAGCAAGACAAAAATAAAGAAAATCGGTCAATCAGAGCCAGTATAACACCATCATTCATCAACAATAATGTAACTGCTACATGTGATTAACTGGATTTCATGTTCCATAGCTTCCTGACTTCGTTGCGATGGTGTTGGCAGCACTCCTGATTGCTTTCAGCTAGAAATCTATCTCTTACCGGTTGAAAACAATACAAAGCACAAATGAACAATAACGAGATCGCATGCACAAAAGGCAAAGTGTCAGCCTTGCTAGAACTAGGGATCCAAGTCTCTCGTTAACTGAGATGGCTGCACTAGACTCGTCTATTTCTAAGTCCACTATTCGTAGAAGTCTTATTGAGTCGAATTTCAAGAGCTGTAAGACGCCCTCTCAGATCGAATAATCAGATCAGCATACAAAAAGACGTCTCAGATGGGCAATGAGTCATTGTCACTGGCGAAATCAATGTGATCGGGTTGTCTGGTCTGATGAGGCATCAGTCCGTCTGAAGGATAGTGATGGTCGATTGAGATTATGGATAAAATCTGATCAGGAAATTCCGAGACATTTACATCGTCCCCGGGTACAAGGTGGTGCGACTCTACTGATTTGGGCTGGCATTTGGACCAATGGCCGCTCTGAACTTCACATACTGCAAGGAACCATGAATTCTGAACGCTATGTGAATGTTTTACGAATGAACATTGGCCAAATGACAGATCAACTTGGTGATCCATCGACTTGGTTATTTATGGATGATAATGCTACGTGTCACAGGAGTAGTAGAGTCAACTTATGCAAGTCTCAGTTAGGGCTTAGGACATTATCTTGGCCAGCTCGTTCTCCTGATCTGAATCCCATAGAAAATGTATGGAATATTCTAAAACGTAACGTTCGTCGTTCACTGCTACCTACAGATGGCGTATCACAACTTACGTCACTGTTAAAAAGAGAGTGGAGAAAGTTAGATCAGTCAAAAATCAACGATATCATCGAATCAATGCCTAGACGAATTGGTAATGTCATTGACAATAAGGGTACGGCCAGAAAATATTAGCGTCTTAAGAACCGTTACTGTATCATAGCTTATCAGATTATATAAGGACATTTAAATATATTAGGGACATGAAATAACATGAAAAATGCTTTCTGTATCATACTTATGTTTTATTTAGTCAAATTTTAGGATGATCCACTTTTTATGAAACGGACTGTATTTTTTCGACACTATTTCACATTTTACATTGAGTATCTAACCTACTACTGAATTGCTACTGTAACCCAGTCACAGTGCTAAGCTGTAGGCTGTGATTGTCTCGAGAAGAACCAGTCAGTCACAGATTCTTAGAAAAGAGGGAATAATAGCTATCTGGCTGATGATCATGAAGTTCATGATTCATTGCTCTGCAAGCAACGCCTATGTGTGTCATAGTCTACTATTGTTATTGTCCATCGATCGACTACACTAAAGAGATGCTGATGACTTGTTTGACGGCTAGCGAATAGCGAATGTAACTCGATAAGAATTGGTTGTCTAGATACTAATGACCACGGCAGTAGTTGGCCTTTTGAGTTAGCCTATGGCTGCTGTAATTATTTGTCATTGACATTGTAGGTCTAATTAAGAAAAGAAAACATTTTAGTACATAATTGAGTTTTTGTTTGTGGCAACATCTAACATATAGGCTATGCTTGTCATGTACTACAGTGTACTGTATGGCCTATATTGTACATTTTTACGGTGAGACTAAACTAATCATACAGTAGTGGCCTACATGACTTATTAAGCAAGCATATAAAATAACTACCATTATGCATAAGCTCGCATTTTGTGCAGCAGACCAGACCCATTTAAACTGTAGCCTAGGCCTAATAGTTAAACTATATATTGTTAGAACTTATTCGTAGGCCTACCTAAGTAGGCATGGGCTTCGATTTATCAGTCTACTAAATACAGGTATACAACAAAAGAGACTTGGTAGACAAACCCAAAATATCTAGGCTATTTACCTACATGTACGTATACACTGTGCTGATACAAGCTTCGGCTCTATCGTATATAATGGCTATGCTTAATAAGCCCCAACCCAAGGCATTATTCATAAGCTTATCAAGAATCAGCACAGTTCGAGTGTGACATCGATTTTGTGCCAAATTTTACTTTTACGTTAATGTCTGCACGTTGTGTCTGTGGTTGCGATAGTTCGGTTTGGTTGCTTGGTGTCAGGGTTGGTTCTTGTTGGGTTCCTGGCCTCAACAACCTAGTGCTTGTGGCTCGGGGGACACCCTGTAACTGGCAATGTGTCCCTGAGACGACAGAGTCTACGTCCCTGATAATGTGGAGGATCGCTGACAGGGTTGTCTCTGTTGGAAGTCAGCATGACACAGGTGCAAACGAGCTGGGGTAAAGGAGCTTAATGGGGACCTTCCCATCAGAGAAGCTATGTCCCTTGTCGTCTTAATGGAGTGTCCCTGTATGTCACCATTCATTGTAAATTGTAATACATCAGGTCCTCCAAGGGTGGTGCAGGGCTGCTGTTAGTTTAGTGCCGGGTGGATTGGGCTAGATTGTTGCTACTCTGGGTCCCACTTCGCACCTTCGGTGTTTTTGAAACCAGTTCGAGCGTGACGACACGTTGACATGAGATTTTGTGCTAAATTTTACTTTTACGTTAATAGTTTGACTACTTTTACAGTTACATGTATAGAGCTAACCTATCAAAGGGGAGAAACCGTATTCTCTAATTTCAATATATCAGATGGTTATTAATTATAAGTAACAAATAATAGTAATAAGTACTATATGATAACTTATCAAATGATAGCGAGCATAATTATTCATCATGCTTCTACAAGGTGTGGACTCGTGGAAGCACATTGGTCTCCAACGTGCATGTAGTTACTTATAATCAACTTGTTCTATTCAGTGGCGGACGCAGAAATTTCTGGTAGGGGGGGATGATTGGTGTTGTACTCAAGCAGTCAAACAGGTGCCTCAATGCTCTAGTTGAATAAATCCGCAGATTCAAATTCAGGCTGGGCATTATGTTTTAGAATTCAACAGTCATAAGTTACATCTTCTTTTCAAATAAGCTTATTAGTTGACAACAATTTGCTATAGCATTGATAGTCTTTTGTTATCAGCAATGATTTCAGCCTATTTTCCTAGAATCATTGAGAAATCTCACTAAGGCAAGGAATTTGACTGTAATATTCATGGGGCATAAGGCTAAATTTGTAATTGTGTAGTCTTTATATATCAATTCCTTTAAAATGCAATATAAGTTAGTGATAACGCAATAATGTTTTCATATGACGATTACTTGTGGCTTATTGAAGCAGCTATAGCTTACATGTATATACATACTATGTAATTTAATTTTTACTGATTTTTCTTAGGAATTTTATAAATCTGATGTGAAGAGCAAATTACTCGTCATTTTTTGTGTATTCTCGTGGAAAATCAACGCTGAACAAAATAGTTGAAAAAATTGGCTGTGAGACTTGCTGCTGTACGTGTAACCTCAGCGACTTCTCAAAAGTAACTGGAAATACAAGTTCAAATTTTACCCCTAACTTAACTACTTCCGAGATGAGACGCGCTACTGACTCATGACCGGAGCTGCTGGCGAATCGATCGCAACTTTAAACTTCCGTCTCCACTCTCAGGTCGGTCCATCTCAGATAGCATCCGATCAGGGTACCTGCTAGCTTCTCAGACTGTCAAAGTTGTTGCTTCCGACACTACACCCAGACAGGTCATCCGGACGAAGTAGGGGAGGAGTTCTAAACTTACTATTAAAACATACAGTAAGTGGTGGCCAGCCGTCACTGGGGTCATCCTACTTCTCATGGCCAAGTCGGTGGTACACTAAGCCCTTGAGTTATTCTTCCTCCGGCGAAGCTTCGATAGCGGAGCTCTTCCGCTTTGCCACCAAAGAGGAACACCCAAGCAGTTACCCTGGGCCGAGGTCCCTCATGCCGGAGTTAGTCGAATCTGCTGTCAGAAACGACGCAGCGACAGGGCTTCTGGTGCCACTGAGGGGGTTACCCCATACCGTATTGTACCACCGACCTTGAATGTGAATGCATCATTTCATCATTTTCATCTTCAAAATTTGAATGCTTACTTCTTTAAATCAAAATAACCACTGATGAAGGACAGATAGGGATGAAAGTTTGCACGAAAAGTAGCAGCAGCAATTCAACTTGGCTCTCCTCTCAGTTGACATCGTTTATAAAGCTATCAAGAACGAAAAATGCGAGAATGTGCAAATCATGCGTTCTCATTGGAAATTCAGGAACAAGTGGATAGCTCACTCGCCACTCGCCGCTCGCGTAATTCGGTTGGTCGTCAGGTCCAGAATCACTTATTCAACCTTAACGAAATCTTGCCGGAGTTGATAGGAATAACATCTGCAAATTACATAATTCAAGTGGAACTTCTAAAATCGGCATTAAAGAGGTCACCTGCGCCATGTGCGTCAGAGATGTTACAGTTTAATGTAAGCAAACTTCTGCAGAGACCTCTTCATTCCTTGGTTAGAGGTTCTCGCCTTTCCTTAATTCATGTCTCCATGCTGATAAGAAATCCAAATGTTCATTATATAATCACAAGAGAAACTGGGCCAAATATGTTCCAGACTACGATCATTACTTGTACTTTTAATGAACTAATTGCCAAAATGTATTGCTTTATTGCTTACATTTACAATCCACAATCAAGTTTGAGCTGGTGGGGGGGGATGCATCCCGGCATCCCCCCCTTGGGTCCGCCACTGGTTCTATTGTACAACGATTATGATCGCTAAATCTTGTTCCAGCGATCCTAATCGAGTCCGAATGTGAAACAAATGTGCTTGACACTTCAACCAATATGCAGTATATTGACATTTATTGCAAACGCAGGTAATCATTTACGTGAACGAGGAAGGGAGATACTAGTAGAGGAGAGATAGGAAGCAATGAGAAGAAAGTGATGTCTTTTATCTTGTGCTCTGTATGCAGCAGCTGTATCTTCTAATTATGCTCGACCACTTCTGTGACCTTGCTTCTATCTTTAACGCAAATAGGACACTCACTTTTAAGCATTTTGCGTCAGCAATATCGGTAGTGGGGTGTGTGTATGTGGCGGTGGAAATCATTGCGTTTATATATCTTTTTGTTACTAAGATATGCGCTCGTGTTATCGCAACTGCCCCACACAAATAAAGATTAATCCAATTTCCTGTAGTCAAACGGTCATAACCTCTTTTATGACCATAGTTGGTGATTTCAGTACTTGATGATGTAAACTTTAACTATTTGCTTTTCATTATCGCACACAGCTTTACGTGTAGTCAACGACTTTGAGAGCATCTTCCAATATTTGCAACCAAGGTTTTCGGTCAATGATGATGACTTAAACTTGCCGTGACCCTGTTTAATCACTCTGAGAATTGCGTATCATTTAGTTTGCTCTAATACTTCTCTTTCCTTACCCTGGCATCTATTTTACTTAAGTTCAATCCAGCGGTGCGAGTGCAGGAAGCCCCTTAGAAAAGCGATCGGAGTCCTCCACCCTTCTATTGATCAAAAGTACGAAATGTATTTTTATAAATAAAAAGCGCACAGAATGCTTTCGAAGTCATAATAAAGTTTACTGAAATTAGGAAGAAAAATGCAAACCTGACATGTTTCGACTAGTCTTGTCAAAGGTAACCCAGCATGTGAAATTACATTGAAAGATAGACATTTTATAAGTAGGAGAAAGTTGAGATACAGGTCAACATGCTCAAAAAAAGGTCAACACGCGATAGCAGCGGCAGACTGTGAGTCACCCGATTACCATGGCAAGCGAAGATTAATCACATGGTCCTTTTGCTTGCACAGGTTGGGATTATCACGTCTAATAAACAATGCCTCGAGGATACGTAAAATGCGGTCATTGTAAGCGTGGCATACAATCTCAAACTTGCTGATAGGGTCATTTGGAACACTACAGCAACTGAGCACATGTTCAGTAATTGCAGAGCGAGAAATTCCTAAATGACCATTTAAGAACCACCTGGGTATGTGCTCCCCGCGCTCGAACTGTCAGGGTCGCGACGTCCGTCCAATATAGGTTGATCCACAGCCACAACGAAAAGAATAAATAACAGAAGACGTGGCGGCCACTGGCAGACGATCTTTAGGAGAAGCAACAGGAATGCAGTTGGTCTTAAAAATTATGATGGGTTTTGCGGCAGGAGCAAACTTGGCCAGCAGTTCATTGATCGATTTGCGAATGAAAAGACTAGATTTGTCACCATAGAAAGGCAAGTTGACATAAACAGCCTTTCTTTCAACGGTGGCAACAGAAACATTATTGATCTCAATAACTTTATATTGATCGATGAAGTGCTCAGGATAAGCATTAGACTTCAAAATAGCACGAATGGTATTGAATTCTTGGTCTAACATTTCATCAGAACAAATACGAAGCGCACGAATAAATAGAGAACGGACAAGGCCTCTTTTATAGGCAATGGGCAAGAAACTGTGAAAACTCATGTAAACACCTGAAAAAGTTGGTTTACGGTACACTGTGGTACACAGTTTCTCGTCAGGCATGTGTTGTATAGAAACATCAAGAAACGGTAGTCTGCCCTGCTCTTCACATTCATAAGTAAAATTTATATGAGGATGAAAACTATTGAAAATGTCAAGTAAAGATTCTCCTGCCTCCCTGCTCCTCACAAGAGCGAACGTGTCGTCAACATAACGATAATACACATGACACAAGGAATCAATATGACTAGACAAACTACTCTCAAGGTTTCCCATGAAAATGTTGGAAAAGAGAGGGCCGAGAGCACTGCCCATGGCTACACCGTTTCCCTGACGGTAAAACTGACCGTTAAATAAAAATTGCACATTGCTAGGACACTTGTAAAGAAGCTCACTCAGAATGTCGGCATGGAATCCACAGAGGTTAGGACACTTTCTTACCGTGTCAACAATGAGCCGGATAGTCTCACTCACAGGAATATTAGTGAAAAGGGCACTAACGTCAAAAGACATCATAGACGTGGCAGATGAATCAATACCACGAATGCTTTCTGCAAAAGTGAACGAATCCTTAACACAGAAGTTCGAGAAACACCTCTCAACAGGTTTGAGTAAAGATGCCAACCATTTTGAGACGTTCTCATAAACAGTCTTTGTCATCGATAAGATAGGACGAACAGGCACATTAGACTTGTGCGTCTTGGGAAGACCGTAGAGACGTGGGATACCATTGGATGAAGTCGTCAGTTCCTTGTAAGTGTAATCCGAAATCATCTGCTTTTCTTTCGTATGCTTTTCTGCTCAAATGTATTTTCTTCCGTTTTTATTATCCTGGCAGCAATGGATTTTTAGAAATATAACAACAAACCTGGTGATGTGAGAATAACTCGGTCATCAATGAAATACTTTATTCGACAGTGTTTTACTTGTGAAGTACTAACTGATCAGCAGTGTTCAGCAGATATAATACTCGTAGAACAAAATCACTACGCGTGGGTGCCGTCAATGCTGTGATATGCAGGAATGCAGAGACAGTGAAATTCAATTAAAATCTGAAATGATCAATATAAGGTGACATTCTTTATCGCATGCGCTCACTTAGAACTTAATACATATAAGCATCATCAACCATTAAAATGTCAAGGTGCAACATACTGTACATTATGGCCACTCTCACACAAAAGTGCGCATTTTGTGAGAATTCCTCAAAGGCAATGAAATTACTGTATCAGAGTATCTCAATGTATCAGTTTACTAATTATACCAAGGATGTGGAGCGGTACAATTTTACTGCTCCGCTCCGATTACACTTCGCTTTCGCTCCGCTCCAGTCATTTTTTCATACCTAGCCACTCCGCTCCGCTCCGCTCCACTTAAACTAAATCCTATTAATTTACCATACCATAGATAAAACGATTTCCTTGAACCTTTTAGGTTGTTTGACTACTGTAAATTATGACCGACTTCCACTCTGATAATATGCTTAACTGCAAAATATTAGCCTTATGCTTGTCGAATTTTAAATACGAATTATGGCCGATAATCATGAATGATTTTAAATAAATAATGATTATAATTAAACAATACTTCGAAAGCGGATTGCACATCAGCATTAATAGTGATTCTACACTTATCATGTGATAATAACTTAGTGACTCACCTGAAGAGTAACCGCAAATATGTGTGACAATCAGAAAATTCATTCTGTTGCAGCCTCATACTAGGTAGCAATACGATGCTATCAGGTAACGATGCTCGCTCATACTGATATAAAGCATGAATAATAATTAATAAATTGTAGTTTTCTGTAGGCAGAATTTTTCTTGTATTTTTGAAATGATAATTTTGTATCAGAAAAATTTGATAAATTTTATAAGAATAATTTTGTATAAGATGCAAGGAACGATACATCGGTGCTCGGTAGTGCGATAAGAACTTTGCATAGAAGAATTAATGAACATCTGAAAAACAAGACTTAATCCATCTATAACATCTCATCACATGTCAAATAACCTAGCAAAATATATCTGTGTCAATCATTCATTAACCTAACATTCCGTGAGCCAATGCACACTAAAAATTTGAACCCATCCATAGGAACGAATATGAACTGTCGGACTTCCATTTTTTACTTTCAGATTTCTTTCAATTTTAAATCATATCTTAATATATATCTTAATAGACTAATATCTTACGAAAAATAGTGTAATAAAAATAATGTAAAAAATCATTAATTATGATAAAACTTTTTTGACTTTGTCAACATCAGGTTCTCTCCCACTCCACTCCGCTCCAGTCAAAATTTTCTTTACCGCTCCGCTCCAGTCAAAATTTTCTTTACTACCGTTCCGCTCCAAATTTACTCCCACTCCGCTCCGCTCCGCTCCACATCACTGAATTATACAGTAAATAACTGTTCGATGGTCACAGGAGTCAATCGATGGGCGGAAGCAGAAAGTCTACACGTCATTGTCTGGACTTTGTGGTCAATGTCTCTCTGATGTTTTAGAAGACATTAACAACAATGAAACTAAATAGACGATAGATCAAATTGCCATGCAAAAGATGTGCGGCTGATAGGATTCGAACCTGCGACCAAGGTTAACTAGACCTGTGCTCTAACAAACTGAGCTACGAGCCACTTACGCGACTGTGTCAATTGGCAGGAATATCGAATCTATTAAATATACTGTATTTCTAAATTTCGCTGTTCTCTAAGATTTTAAATGTTCACTCATTTTCGAGGTTCATAGTTGTTCTGCACGAATTACATGTTGTAATCATGGTCGGAGTATAGAAAAATCTCATAACTAAAACCCAACAGAACCCAAAATTATGCGTTTTATTGGGTTAAGTCGATGTAAACCCATGTCTACGAACACAGTAGCATGTGCCACAATCAATCAAATTGCATAGTTTTGTGTTTTCGTTGATTAGCTTATAAATGTATAAATGAATACAAAGAAAATAATAGTAGACTTAAGCAAGAATCAATTAAACCCTCTGACTTCTCCTCTTTCAAAAGTTTAATGTATATGTTCGATTAAACTGTTTTGCAAAACAACCAAAAGCTGAGTAAACAATTTTTAATTTGCACTAGATGAGACCGCCTCGTAAGTAGGTTTCCTACAACCTGCGCCTACTGCCCAATCATCAAATATCAGGTTTATGTCATGAATTGAAGATTCAAATATTATCGCAGTGCATTTTGCTGTTTGTCATTATTCTACTCAAACAAATAACAGCACAAAATAGATATATGAAGAAAATGAAACATTGCTAGATAGAAGTAGACAAGAGTAACAGGAGCAAACAAGCGCATTTTCTAACCTAAATGTCTAGCCTGAACCGGGTCTAGTCGGGTGCCAATGGATTTGTGAACACAAATCCAACTCTGTTGACTTGATTTCACCAACTATTGGTGACGCAGTAAAAGAAAACAGAATGTCATGTACACTTTCAAATCTATTGAATATATTTCTATATTTTATTGTTCTCTAAGATTTTTAATGTTCACTCATTTTCGAGGTTTATGGTGGTTCTGCTCCATCAATTTTTCATGGCCATCAGCATAGTTGGGCACAATCCGTTAACTTCCGTTAATCCGCTAATTAGTAGAAGCTAACTTTTAACTTTCTAAAAAAAGTTAACGATTAATTTAACTTCCGTTGCTGTCACGGAAGTCCGTTAATCCGTTAACTTTTTTTAATAAATATGCGGCTGAGAGCTCAGCTCATGATGTCAAGTCAACTAACTATACTTACAGACTTTTGAAGGCTGAGTTAACTTGCTTCACCTTCGTTCATCGTGCACTCTGACAACAACGCGCGGCGTCCTACAGAATTCGCATCGATATTTGCGTGAAGCTATTCTCCTCACAAAATGAGGCAGACAGTGTCAGGAGCGCAGTCATACAAGGTCAAAAGAATCGATTCTGTTCCCCTATGTGGTCTCATTTCGTCTACGGGCATGCTCCGAAGTGCCGAACAAATTTCCTTAGTGCAGGAAGAATACGTCAGCCTTGTGTGCAGCCTTATGTGCAAGTATGTTTTATTCTTTACCTAATGACTCGAATGAAAAAGATTGATGGATAAAAGCTCTGTGGAATAAATCATCAGAATAAACGACTTTACATTTTGTAAGAAACAGTAACCTGAGAACTGCTGTGTGATGATTTAAGTTAAGAATTTTCTTAATTAAAAGTGATTTAAGCATTTTTCGAGAAAAGCTGCATGGATAGCAAAGATGTAGGCTTATAAGTTTTCACAAGAGGTGTATGGGTCCCTAGCCCAAGAAAAATAAAGAAACTGAGAATAGCAAGAAATTTATCTGTGAAGACACAATGTTAGCTAAAATATGCTATTAAAGATAACATAAAATTTAACGAATTAACGGTTTAACTTTAACTTCCGCTACTTTGCTCCCAAATTAACGGATTATTGTTAACGGAACTACATGTTTTAATTAACGGAACAAAGCTAACGGAAAAAGCTAACTTTCTTTTTAACGATGCCCAACACTGGTCATCAGTTAATTGTCTTGAATTTGGATTGAAAGCAATAGAAGTAAAAACTTGGGATTTTATACATTCCAATTTTGAACGTCATCAATCAACTCTAAATTAGATTCCTTGTCGTTTTCGACACCTCCGACAAGAACACACGTCATAGGAAAAATGTGAAAGTATTATTCTTACAGAAGTTGTTATCGCACAATTTCTGAACTATCGAATCCATGTCGGCGCCGATGACTAACACTCATATTATCAGCTTCAACATAGGAAAATTTCATCAACGGTTCATCCGGTTCATTTGAGTCTTGTGAACCTCACCGAGTGATGTCCTTTCCACTCTACCCAAACTAATGGTGAAGCAACAGCCACGTGCGGCCGTCGTGTTCCCGTATAGTATGCCACCCGGATAAGATAAAGCTGAAGTTACATAATTTGACAGAGATAACTCCTTGATGCTAGCTAATAATTAGTTAACACATTAAAGTTAGCTCCTTAATGTTACCTAACTGTAAGCTGATAAGTGAAGAACATTATCGACATTCCGAAACAAATGAGTCAATCTTCGCATCCGGAATGGATATGTAGTGAAGAAAATCTTCTCTGTGGATACTATAGAAAATTTAAGAATTATGAAATTGTTTAAGGCTCTAATACAAACGGTGCAGTTTACATAAGCGAATCAGCTCGGTGCTTCAGATCAAGGAATCTCTCGCAGAATAATAGTGCAACTTATCAACATTTTCAGATTCATTCTACACCTTTTTCCATTCTAATTAAAAGTTGTTCCGTTCTATTTAAAACCTGTTCCATTCAATTTAAAAATGTTCTATTCAATTTAAAAATGTTTTATTCAGTTTAAAGCCTGTTCCAGTCTATTTAGAAGTGTCATATTCAGTTTAAAGCCTGTTCCATTCAATTTAAAAATGTTCTATTCTATTTAAAACATGTTCCATTCAATTTAAAAATGTTCCATTCAGTTTAAAGACTGTTCCATTCAAATTAAAAATGTTCTATTCTATTTAAAACCTGTTCCATTCAATTTGAAAATGCTCCATTCAGTTTAAAGCCTGTTCCATTCAATTTAAAAATGTTCTATTCTATTTAAAACCTGTTCCATTCAATTTAAAAATGTTCTATTCAGTTTAGAGCCTGTTCCATTCAATTTAAACATGTTCTATTCAATCTAAAACCTTTTCCATTCAGTTTAAAACATTCAGTTAAGAACGATCTCTATTCTACTACAAAAACAAAATGACATAAAAACAATCAATGATATCATGATATTTCATGATATACTTATGTACAACATGGAATATGATGAATAAATAATACGGATAATAATACGTCCTAATAAGAAGATCATAAGAAAACAATAAACAATGAAACATCATGATTTAAAAGTGTTCATCAATTCACTAATGTAACACCGTATTGTAAGTCTTGTCAGACTGGAGCGTTGACAGCCACATTCGATAACTACATCATCACTTTATCGGATAAAATGAGTCATTCTTAGAAATCGAACAATAGCAAAAGTATGAATCATCAGATCGTTTTAATGTGCCATCATCCCATGCATCATACACGCACACACTTTTTGAGTGCGCGATCCACACGATGCTAAGATAGCCGCTCGCTCCGTGTTTTTGGTATGAACAGCAGCAGATAATATCAAGTGCTGAGTTAGTTAGTCTATTTCATTTGGTACAGTTTCTCGAAGTATACGAAGACGAAGTCATGACTTCCCATGCAATGTCAACGTCAATAAGCTCCGGTGCATCTGACCATGGACACAGACATGAGTGAAATGATGGAAAATCGTGGTGTTAAACCAGGTGCTCTAAGAAGCTATAAGAAAACTGATGCCATTTCTAAGCAACGAATACTCGATTAGCAAAATGGTATTTAGTTACATTGGTGACTGTCATATTGCTTTTGTAGTAGAATAGAGATCGTTCTTAACTGAATGTTTTAAAGTGAATGGAACAGGTTTTTAATTGAATGGGACTGGCTTTAAACTGAAGAGAACATTTTTAAATAGAACGGAACAACTTTTAATTAGAATGGAAAAAGGTGTAGTAATCCATAGCTTATTTCATGGATGATTCTACATCGTGAATTGTATAATATGCAGAAGATACTCATATTGGGGGCGATGTACATTTGACAGCGTACGGGTTCACTATTGAATGGATGTCAAGGTCTAAATATAGACAAGTCATATGACGGAATTGTCCATTATTGCTCGAATTCTCAGACTCTCACATGCTCAAACTATTATTACTCAAATGCCTCTCTCTATTACCACTCTCTGCTTTACTAATTGTGACATTGGTAAGGCCGCAAGGCAAAATATCGGTTGGAGTAATAATTAATTTTAGTATCAGCGTAGTAGAAAGCCAAGTAGAAAGAGGGATTTTCCCTAAAACTGCTATCTCAAAGATAGCTTTGAGTTAGTTGCCTGTGTGACAAAACCGAAACATGAATGTGTTCCTTAGCTTGCTTAATTGTTCCCTGATGACCTGAGGATACGAAACCGGCCAGCAATGATCCTAGTGATTTTTCGTATAACATCAAATTTGGTCGCAGTGTAAATATGATGCTGTCTTTCGGCTGATTATCCTGTGAACGAGGGTAAATTTTAAATTTCAACAAAAATTTTTGACTGATTGATAAATCTATTTTGCAAGCACAGTGAAATATCCATTGAACACATGTTACCGAGAATTTCTTACATAGTAGTATCATGTTATTAAGGATATGAAAGAGTGATGAAAAATGAACATAATCTACAGCAACGTAAACGCCTACGGTTGTTTACGTTGGACTTGGACACCTAAACCGTCATGATTAAATGGCAATTGCTTGAAGCACTGCAGAAGCATTTAAACCTGCTATCCGTTTCCATTTTTAGGGGGTTGATTTTTTCCCATTAACACCAGCAGATTAACGTTTGATTTTCAGATGACATGGTCGAGAAGAAATAAATTAATTATCTGTCGAATAGTAGGGCTCCCACCGCCGGATCAAATCAGTGGCAAGATCCGGATCCGATCCGGTAATGATTCGGTGATTTTATAAGTTTTGTGTGTATACAAGGTGTTTCAAAAGTAGGCTAACAGTTGATTTTGCCCTAGGAAATCTATGTTGACCGTTCTATTGGCGATTTACACCTGAATCAGTCGATGGATATCCATGATCAGTCCAACATGAGCCATAGACTTCGAAGTAATTGCTACTATCATTTAGAAGTCTATGCAGTAGCATTCCATTGGCAAAGGAATTTTGAAATCTATCATGGACAAGATATAAAGCACCAATCTGACATTACGTACATGGATATGTTCAATTAATTTGATTTGAATCAAACACTGTTAGTTTGACTTGAAGTGAATTAAACAAGCTTGAAGCTTTTTTGAATTTGCTGCTTCTGTCATGTCAGGTCATCTAAAAGATGATCAGAGAAAATGGATTTTGAAATCCTTTTGGAAAAACAAGAATGCTGAAAAGGTGCGAATGGAATGGAGAGATGCCTTTCACAGCAATCCTCCATCAAGATTTGCTATTTATCGCATTCGAGATAAATTTGAAAAGACCGGTTCGGTAGAGAATGCACCGAAGTCAGGACGCCCTCGATCAGTTTCAATAACATCAAACGAGGAGCTAGTGGCCCAAACATTTGTTCAAAGTCCGAAGAAGTCAACATGAAGAGCCTCATTGGAGTTGGACATTTCTCTAAGCTCTACTTGGAGACTGATGAGGAAAGTTGAGTTGAAACCATACCGACCCAGACTGTTGCAGCACCTTCTACCGGATGATGCTGAACGACGCTTGCAGTTTGCTGTGCTCATGTTGTCGGAAATTCGGGAGAACCCAGATTTGCTTGACAAGATAGTTTGGTCTGACGAAGCCAGTTTCAAACTATCAGGGTCACGTAAATAGACATAACTGTGTCTACTGGTTCCCTGAAAAATCCGCACATGGTATCAACAAATGAGCTGAACCAGCCTGGCTTAACCGTCTGGGCCGGTATGTCAAGCAACGGTGTGATTGGGCCAGTATTTTTTGAAAGAACTGTGACGGCTGAGGTGTACCTTCAAATGCTCCAATCCTTTGCGATTCCTGAGATGCAGTCATTGAACAACTTCAATGAGCTGTACTTTCAGCAGGATGGTGCACCAGCGCATTTTGCAGTGAGTGTCAGAAGCTATCTGAATGACACTTTTCCAGGAAAGTGGATCGGGAGATGTGGTAGCATCCTTTGGCCTCCTCGCTCTCCCGATCTAACTCCGATGGACTTTTTCTTTTGGGGCGTTGTAAAGGAGAAGTGTACGGACGAAAACCTCACACACTTTCTCAACTCCGCTCCTACATCACAGATGCCTGTCAAGAGATCAGTGATGACAGGAACTTATGCAGAACTGTGTGCCACAGTGTGGCCGAAAGACTACAAGAATGTGCCGATGTCCATGGTGGACATTTTGAGCATTTGCGTTCCTGAATTTTTGCAACTTTAAGGTGATTAATTTTTTGATATGTTGAATAGGCCTTGGTTTATTCATTTGTTCATTTTTTTGTTAGGAAACCAAGCAAACAAAATGGTAGTTGTTTTAATGTTAATACCTTTATTAATTTCAGCCTCCTCTAGGCCATCGTCAGAAGCTTCTGACGATGGTCTAAGAGGAGGCTGGAATTAACAAAGGTGAAGGACATTTGGATGTCAGCTGTTCTTCCTTCTTCGCCTCCCTGTCTTGTGTTGACGACAGCGTCTTCGTGCACCAGGCTGAGGGGCGCGGAGGACATTCGAATGTCAGCTGTTCTTCCTTCTCCGCAGTAACACTGAAACAACTACTAGGCTATCTTGTTTACATGGTTTCCTAATAATTTTTTTTTGATAGATGTTGGATAGTTATTCGACTTCTCATGATCGGTATAGATTCAAATTGGGTTGTAGTGAAATATGTAGGCATGAAAACACTGGAGATCATGAGATATTTTAATATGATTTACGCGATGTCAAAGAGTATTGAATTTTTGCCCCTTACGAATACAAGGCATATTAGCTATCTGTGGCATCGTGAAAAAGATTATTATGACATAGCTTATTAATCTATAGCATTAAGACATAGCTTTTCAAGGCCAATTTCTACTGTTAGCCTACTTTTGAAACACCTTGTACAATAACACAATTGTCGAGAAAAACCAAATTTATTGGTAACTCCGTGCGTATTTATATTTTGATCAGAGTAAAATACAATCTTTAAAAATATGTATATATGCACTTATCGTCGGCCTTGTGCCTTCGTGGTGCGGTGTTGAACAACTGCTTGTTAAATACTGCTTGCTTTCTAACGTCGTTTAAATCATGAACTTCATTTCCCCCTCCATTTGGAATAAGTCCATGTGACACATATCCTATATCAGGCAATCAATTATAATTTTTGTTGATTAATCAACTAAGATGTTTAGCAATTATAATAAATTCGCTCTTAACAATTTACAGTAAATAGATTATATTGTTTCAATTTTCTTGCCTTGCCTTGACCAATATATTATCATATTATCACAATAATTCCTGTCCTTCACTTAATGCGTTTCTTTGAAAACATCAGCGCGGATGGAGTTTCACTCTTCAACGAATGCCAATATTATCTCTACAGCCGCTGTCCTATATTATCTCCTCCACAATTGAATGAATGTTCTTTCTACACTGACCGATGAAGCAGAAATTCTCAAAGTAAATTTGGCCACCACTGAGAGGTATTTAAATTGCTTTTCGTGAATCTTCCACCATTTTAATGGCTCGATTTCTTCCCGAGGGAGAGAAAAATACGTGCTTATTTCCTCAAAGCCCCGGTAACTACGTGTACGCTAGCCAGAGATCCAAGGATTTCGAGAAAACAGAATAGCTGTTTCCCTAATTCCCCAATCAATAAGCAACAATGAAGCCTGTTTTGTTCTGCTGACAGAAAGGAGATCCTACACATAGTATACGACCTCGATCAGTTCCTGCATTCTGAAGATCACATTTCATCTTTTTACCGGATCACCGGATCCGATCAGGGGCATGATCCGGATCCGATTCGGTAAATAAATGTTGTGATCTGGATACGTTCCGGCACCAGCGGATCGGATCATGATCCTGCTGTTCTGGCCGGAGCCCTATCGAGTAGGCTACATGACAAGCTTTTTCCAACATCAGCATTTCATTTTTAAGATCCCGAAGAACTCCAAAAAGGTTTCCAAAATTTAATTTGTTTCAATTACAGTTTCATTATTTCATCAAGAAAAAATTTGACGGTAAAGAGATGCGGTGTAATGATTCTGAAGAAAAAATAGAAAGTGAAAGAAAGTCTTCAAACAGTCTGTTGGAGAGCGGATGCACTAAAATCGAAATTAGCAAGAAAGCAAAAATTAAAAATAGAGAAACAAATTCAAATTGCGTCACTAACAACATGTCGATTTTAAAATTACCTTTTATTAGCGACAAATGCAGCAAGGAAATAAATAGAACAATTAAGAAACACGATCCATCGGCAAAATTAATCAATGAGTTCTGCAGGCGTACAAGCACACCGCTTTAATACAAATAATAATTATATAAACTGTAAATGCGATGACGAAGTTTGCAGTATCTTAAGTAAATTTAACTTTAATGATAAGGACTTAGTCTGCAAATGCACCTGTAACATTATGGTGAATTTTATATTTGTAAGACGGTCCGCAAATTTATTACGAGGCATCTCTAACACAGAGAGCCATAAATAACCGTTCATCGACCAGCGCTTTATAAGAACATTTGGCACAAAAGCGTAAGCTAATATTATAGGCAGCATCGGGAATTACCGGGTCGATTTCATTGATAAACTCACGAACATTTGAGTCGCAACATTCAGTGAAGAAAAAGCAATCACACACCTTAAGCCTACAATCCATAGCAAGCATAAATTACCTTTCTCATAGAAATGGATTGTTTATTTGAAGTTGACTAGAATGGAAATTGAGTCACGGTCGTGGCACATCCGTAGGGAACTAAGTTGGGGCATGAACCACCAATGAAAAGCTTGGAATTACACATGTGACTGTTGCTAACCCAATCATACAGTGGTTGACAAGTGTTTCTAAGTGAAAATGCATGTGAATTTTGTGCCGCTATTGTGTCTTGCATGAAGCCACATTTCCGCTCTAGAGATTGTATTTCTATGACCTATCTACAGTCTGACTTCACATTTCGATCACCTCACATTGGACAAGCTGCACACTTTTTAATGGCACTCATGTCTCATTTAAACCGTCACACAGCGGCTGCTGACACCGCTGTACTATCGACCTCAGACGGCACAGGACGCGGTTTATACAATAAATTTTTATCGAAGAGACCGAAAATTTTCTGATCTCCGGGATCGTGGTCAGTCAAAATGACTTTCACTGGTTAACTGTCTGTGACTGATTGAAATTATGGAGAACAATGAAATTTGTTGAAATTATGACGTTTTGCAATGAAGAAAATGGAATAAATTCAAGTACTAATAGTAAGATTGTGCATATAATACTTCTTTTCAGTGTTGCAAAATTCACATGATGAAGACACTGAAAAGAACCTTTTACAGATGGCTAGCTTTTCAATATTCAGCGTGATTCCTGATCACACCAAGATGTAGTGAAGGCATATGCACTTCATGCCCATGCATCTTCATGACTGCCGCCATGCAAGTTGATTTTGGGAAAAAAGGCACTCTGATTGGTCCAAAGCACTGCGATTGAGAGGGGCGAGTTGCTTGGATATCTAACGAATTCGCATGTAGACAAGAAAAAGTCACTATGCGTCCCTTCGCATCTGAATGGAATCAACATGAGCAAAGTCTTCGCTACCTACAGTGTTGGTGAGTCATCCAAAGTTGACTTCCATGTGTCACTACATAGTTTTCACTGACAGATGAAAAATATCGCTGAACCTATGGGTTCATCGAAATGGAAGAAAGGCACGAAGAACTTATTAAACCCACTCGATAGCATTCCGACTCGCCTGGCGACTAGAGGAAGTGACCTTCAACCCCTCGTTTGCCGGCATCGTATGAAAATTCGGCTCGTTTGAGAACCTTTTTGTGGTCTGAAGAAAAATGAAACCATCATTAATGAGCGGAGAAGTATAGCTTCGGTATTTATAACTTGAAGAAGTGAATTTCGATGTGTGAGACGATTGGTACAGTCAGCTTGTTCACATGATAACCCCCTACTACGATTGTATCTGCAGAAGACCCCCACTTTTTCATTACCGAACATCGGACCCTCTCTTCACCACTATTGTCACCAAACTTGTGTGCGTCCTTCTCTCTAATGGACTACATGCTATTGATAGGATTTAAACTGTACAAGCAACACATGTTGACTCCACTCTAAAGACTCTCATCACGATATAATAGAAAATAAACACATTGGTGCTAGGTTTGAGATGCAGTATGATGTCAATTACAATAGGCCTATCAGTGAATATGCGCGGTCGGAACGATTTTTTTATTCATGGGGGAGGGGCAAATGTAGATTGCATAAACCGCCAATCAACCAGGTTTGATGTCGAGGCCTTGGTTAAATCTTGTAGGGAGAGGGCGTAAGATTCTTGGCATGTTGACCTTAAATTTTGCAGACCCAACACCCGCATCTATCCGCAACGCCTATTAACTTTATCATAAGACATTATTTAGATATCTTTTGAATCTTTATCCATTATGCAAATGTTAAAGCTGTGTCTTGAAAGTTGGAGATCAATCACATGCACGTTTTCCTTATTCTGTTATTTTTTACGAAGGTAGGGGCGGTATACATAGACATAAAGACGTGAATGAAGGAACTATAATGTCATGACAAAGTGTGCAATAGACACACCATACCCGTTTAGTCGCTTAATGGACAGTGTATTTCATATATTTACAGAATGCGCTCACGTTTCGGTCAAGCCAGCAGACTGTCATTCTGTCTGAAATATGTCTGATGTTCGCTTTCTAGAGTAAAGTTATCGAGTAGGCCAACATCAACTCCTATTATGTACAATTGTACATACTAAGTTCCGTGTTATCGATGATCACCAACAACGCAATATAATCAGTCATGTTAAATTTATTGAACTATTTCTGCCGGTTGGATGAATGAAATGAAATCTATATTTCTTCCGAAACAAGTACGTTAATCGTTATGTAGTGAATCGTGAAAACAAGTAAATCTCGAAAAATTGCGGATATTATACTATTTAAAACGTACTTTATGGAAAAGCAAGAAAAGAATGATTACAAAACACGTTGTTCATATTTCGCTTGTTTGTCTCACAGAAAACTCAATTTTCCACCACACGGCAGGTTGTCAAGTTATAATGTAGAAACAATAAATTATACAAATAAAATCTGCTACCTATGTTCAGTGGTAAGATAAAATAAAGTGAGACACAACGCAATGCTATCGCGGATATTTCTGTATGCATTTACTCATGATGAGAGTGATTGTCATTCTCACACCTCACCATCGCCCACCCTGAGGACGCCCGCACTGGACTGCGTAGTCACTAAATCAAAAACATTCTGCTTATTTGCTGTGGACAGTTTTCCTCGTCTTATTTCGTATTTTATTGACAACTTTAAGGATTGATAAAACTCATCATGCATTCACCAAAATTATGGGGATCGCACGTGCTTTGACGGTAAGGCAAGAAAATACATAACTTAACATGCTTACAGCAGAGCATTGTCACAGATCCATTGATTAAAACACCTCAGGGTAAGAATGTAAGATCTTGCGTTATGTCAACAAGTCTAATAGACTTCTAAGTTTTGTCATTTTCAAGCAGTCATACATGGATCTTGCAAGAAAATTTCTCTAAATGAGAACAAGCAATAATGCTTACCATAGCAGGATTGCTGATTTATGAATCTTTGCAGGACTGGCCCACCACACAGGTCTATGGATTACTATTAGATAATGTAGGTGGCCGGGATGGGAAACTCTGAAGTTATGGGAAATACGGAAGAAGGATCCACTGCGCTCTGCTAGCTACAAAGTAGTTGAGTGGTTAGCACACAGTCTAAAACATTCGACGTGTATAAGTGCCTAATCGCCTTTGTTTTCAATAATCATGAGAACTTTCTGGTTTGAAAGAGTAGAGACATTATACTGGTATCACTTTCTTATCTAATCAATACCACGAATATTATAATGATTAAAATTTTGCATCAATAGCATTAAATGGAACTTCATCTCAAAAGGATAAACGGTACAGATGCCGCATACAACCTTAACGAGCTGTAAAACGGAACATAGCTTATTTATTTTACTTGTTCATCACTTTGGCTTGACCATTGACGAGCATGTAGTTTCAATGCTCATCACTTGGTCAGGGAGCAGTCAGGGAGTCTCACTGTTTCGAGATAACGCACAGGTTTGAAGGAAAATTTGCTTTTCCAAAAGTGACTCTTCTTGTGTATAGCCACGATGAAAGAAATTACACAGCTTCCCATCCCGACCACTACTATTAAGGAATCCATGCAGCAGTGTTCAGGGGTGAGATGAGGCCATGGCGAAATCTCCAGAAAATTTTGATGTACTTAAATTTGATGTCAATTTGTTAGTAGTAGGAAAACCAACCACTACTTTCAAGACAGACATTTGCACTCTAATGTGCAGTCAGGTCATAGCATAGAATTATGTTCTATCAAAAATGTCATTAAAATTCTGGCACAATTCATTCATAGCTGATTGCACCTGTAGTTCTAAATCTGAAAAACTCGGTAGAACTATTCGTTATTTAGACTGTTACAAATGAAAGCCGTGAAAAACTCGTTGGAAATTTCGTTACAAGTTACACTGCTTTTCAATCGCAGTTATCTCCAGACTTACATAAATAGTTGTTTAGAAACCCATTATCAATATGCACATAAACCTGCATGCATGTTTACAGATACCGACACTAATGTTGTCGACTAGTGTTCCCCATAATAAGCAATTGTGCATTTACAGGTACATGCATATACATGTACAGCATTGAACGAGAAAATGTAGGAAAGCATGATTCGTTAGCTTGAAAAATCTAAGAAAACCAAAAATCAAGAATTAGTCTAATCGGACGTTAATAATAGATGCATTTAATTGATTGATGACATCTATAAATTGCAACCAGTTGATTGCTTAAAAGACATGGCAATTGGTCGATTGCTTCATGCTACATTCGAAGTTAATTGATTGATTGAAGTGGATTGATTAGCTCATTTAAATTTTTGATGTCCCCTGCCATCAGTCATTGACAAAATAATGCAACTTAAAATCTTCTTACACGTCACAAATTTCAATGACATTCAAATGGAAATTTCTGCTATGTTTTGAGATTTGATGCATCTTTGTACAGGCTATATATTATTCTTTGATGTCAGTATTTTTATTGTTCCGACTCGTACCTTAGGCTAGGGTGAAGTGTGGTTCCGGTAAATTCGATGGTAAGCCGAGATCTTATATTCAATTAGCACATTATATAGTCGTGTCGAAATATCGTTCATTTCGCGCATTATTGCTGTCGATGTTTGCTTTCAGCGCATAACTCGTCAGGATTCATGAAAAGTCTTGAAACTCCAGACGATTCATCCAATTCGATTTCCTAACCCTGTATTAGGCCGGTAGTGGGAAATATCAGGGATTGCCTCCGTTAGCTCTGATGAACTTTAGATAACGCAAGGGAAGATAAGTTTCACACATTGCATACAAACACCTTTCGATAAGGTGCATTCAATCAGATGAAATTTTCTAACCTTATACAATGGCGCATACATTGCATCATCGAATGCTGTGTCTCGTAAAATTTACTTCATAGAGAAATTGTTACAATGGAAATCGATGGCGAAATCACAGAAGCATTATCGGAGTAATATCTTGTGATGAGCATCCTCAGCTTGTCTTTCCGACGTGCGAAATGCATTTCTTAAACTCACACTCGAAAGAATATGAAGAGGATGAAATATGTATTTTTCATCGTCAGTGGGTTCCAACTTTCAATCAACTCGACTCAACTTCACTCAATGATCTCAATGCGCCATGGAACGAGCTAAACAAGACGAACCGCACGAAAATAGGTTGAGATTTAATTTTTGAATTTGAAGCTTACAACAATCCACTTCGTAAATTAGCGTGATTTCAGAGCAGCACAAGCTAAGAAATCGCGCTAAGACATCAGTTGCAGTGAATTATGACTTATTCTCCGATGAATGTTTTTTCCAATCACTACAAATTCGACACCAACACTATGGACATCACAAAGCCATCAATTAGAGACAATTGAAAATTTTCTTCAGCCACATCTGACAATTTGACTGTACTTAAAATGTGAACGTAGCTAAACTTAATCCTCCAGTTACACACTATCAATCATCGAGGTGCAAATTACTTACCTCGTTGCTGCCTTCGTCGACCACATAGATACGCATGGACGCAACATCTGGGTTAGACTTCTTTGATCTTATTCGGTCACAGCGTTTGCCAGAAGAATAAATAGGAGCTGTCATTGTAACCGATAATATTTCAGGTCAGTCGATTGGGATTTCCCAATTCATTGGCACGCGATCAGATCGCCTTTCATTAGGCAGTCAGGTGTAGAAATTGTGTAGCACAACTCCCGTTTTGTAGGCAGAGATCACGAGACAATAACCATGAAAATTAATGTTGACGTCAGGTCGAGCTTTTAGGAACGCCGATATAACAATCAATGAATGACGGTTGTCGAGGTATCGACGAAAACCTGTTCCCTACGATTCATGCAGCCTCGACGAAAATTACTTGCGCGGTTATCTCTCGTCTCGTACGAAGACATGAGTTTGAAGGCGTGTGTGCATTGGCTGACTGAGAGATCAATGAACGCATGATTCATCTGACTAAGCTCGTTCATGCCAACGGGGAAACCATCGCTGCCTTGCAGTTTTTCACAAGAGATTTTATTATCTGCGTCCGGACGACAGTTCATTAGATGCGAGCGCGGATTGAAGAGTCTCAGAACTTAGAGATGGCAAAGTGAAGCTGAAGCGAGTGTGTGGTGAAAGTAAACGAAATCTTGGCAGATTAGAGATGAAAGAATAGAGAACGATCTTCCCGAAATATCAGAAATGGAATAACAGCAGTGCAAGTAAGTTAAATGTTATCGATCATTTTCTTTTGTACCCATGTGAACTGCCTTTCAGATTTTCATTATCCTGCTCTGTTCTTCTTTGCCTGCTCCTTGAAATATGACAGCTGTAAGTCAGTAGATTAACCTTAGCCACTTATCAATAAAACGCATTCGATTGGAAATCAGGAGCAGCTCGCTCACGAATGATATTGGAAAATTGGATCATTGATGTGTTCCTTCGCTAATTTTTGGAACAAAAGAAGATGACATTATAACATTCTTGTAAAATACTGAAGTTTCACTTGTGGCATGGCACAAATCTAGAACTTCTCGACATAAGCAACCACAGGCATCATGAAAGTGATCAGCTCGACAATCTGATGGTGATTTTGGATGTAGGCAAGATCAGATATCGAAAGTCAATGTAGGATTGGTTGAGTCAGGGACACAAATATCGATGGCGCATTGGTGCAAATCTATCTGCCATTAATCGCCTACATCACCTATAGTACAAGCCTTATTGGAATATCGTTGATAATTCATTGAATGGTTTCAGGTTCATCAAATCTCTATTTTGATTGAATCCTATTTAGATCCTGTTTGACTGGAAATGCTGTTTCAAAATGTTCGCATCGAGTAGCTTCACGAATAACCGAGTTAAGTGTGTTTTCCCCAATCTTCCTGACGATGAACTCGTATGGGTGCTCTCGTACGGTGTGGGATGAAGGAAGCCAATGGCAGAAGATACCAGATTTCCACTGTCGGATTTAAGTGCTTCATTTCACGGTGTGTGAACATTATTCAGTCTAGGAGAATCCTACGCTAGCATTCCATGTTCTCAAAATTGATGAAACCTGTTGAAATCAACCAATCAGCACAATGTAGAATTCACGCAGTTGGGGGCGGGCAATTCCATAAATAACGCACGGACATTCTGACACAGACCAAATTAGTCTGAAATATTAATCACTTTCCAAGTATCTAATAGTATGGACGTGGGTATTCCGTGCGTTACAGTGACCTCTGGAACTTTATCATGAACGTAAGTAAATAGCCATCAAACGCGAGTTTATGTCAAGTCACATGGTGTTCGATGGCATTTTTCGGGAGATACAATGATAGTGTGGTCCTTAACAATCCCTATGGTCCTGACAGAAGATGAATCTATCCATAATCAGAGCTGGAAAGGAGTTGCTGGGTCAGTGATTATGGCCCGGGTCACGGGTCAAGCACGTGACCCGGTTGACTCGGTCTCAAATAGGCTTAAAATGGTCAATTGATTTTTATTGCTACTAAGTCTTTCGAAATTCGTTTGAATACTATAAAAACTATCATTCTCTCCCCTCTCTCACTTAGATTATTTTCAATTTGATGTGGAATATGTTTCGTCAAAGATAGTGATGGGTCTTAGATTTGTTTACAGAGCACAATTTGTACATTTTGCTTTTATTTTTTTACCATTTTGATTTCTAAATTTAGAGAAACTGATCAATAATACCAATACCGATTGTCATTGTTTTGTCATGAATAGATATCGTTACAATTTGTACACCATATGTTGTAGATTGATGTTATAATTGACTTATCTGATCGATTGATACAACACGTTTGGTTATTCGTTTGTATGTAGGCCTATAAAATTAAAACTCCAAAGTAATTAATTAAATTTTGTATAGCACATCAAGACATACATTGTATATAATTGTTATTGCAGCTTTCATAATTAAATTGGCTACGATATCGATATTTTGATACATTTTTCTTTTTGAATGATTAGTTACCGATAGGCTTACTAAATAGTAAGGTGACATTTGAAGGGTGATTGTTTCTTGGATTCATTTCATAATTTAAGCGGACTGACTCAAAGACTTTGAACTGAGTATCTTTTATAAAGGAAGCCTCATGTTTAGTGGGACTTTCTAGCTTCTACGCAGACCTTTAGGATATTAGGACCATGCTTCTAAGAATAATAGCGTGCTAGATAGGCATACTATGACTACGACATACTAAGACTAAATTCTAGGCCTAGCCTTAGGGTTCTATACTTATGACTATTAGCGTACCAGAACATAGGCTTATGCCATGACTAACCTTCAGGCTTCCTACGCCAATTGCGCCAACATCTTCAACATCGGGCAAAAACGCTCATGGTTACAACTTTCAGTCAGTTATAGACATATTACCACTTGGAGCGTTGGAAGCTGATCTGTCGGTATTACTCGCACATAGATATAGGCTAAAATATGCGCCGCATGAAGGCTTGTAATGTAACGGTGCAAGACACTGGTACTGTCGGTACATTTCAGAAAACGGGTCAACCCGGGTCGGCAGGTCACACGGGTCACTGAGAGTGACCCGTTTCCAGCTTTGTCCTTAATAGGCCTACATGTACGTACATGTATATTACATATCATAGAACACATCTCATAGACTTTACACATCATCCAAATAGCAGGCCAACGCGCAGAATAAACCCCTAACATTGGCTTGAATTCGCGCTTAGCATAGCGCCACGTACTTTCGACGTTGTTTGCATGAACATCAGTGTCAGGGCTAACTTCTATGATTCACAGCTGCATCTGTGTATGACGGCAAAGCATCAAGAGGATGGTAAGCGCTTCATTCGTCACAGCTTCATGTTTGGAAATGCGAGTCTGGGAACGACGATTCCCATGCGTTGTTACGGTGACGCAGGATTCATCATGTGCATCCTACTCGATGCTGATGACCTTCAACATCGACTTTAATTTACATTTTTATTTAGAAAATTGATCTTTCTTTGATATGATGCGACGATCGGGGATCTCAGTGTCATCATTGGTACAGTGAGGGACCACACTATCATGTGTACCAATTTTTCACCACGTAATGAACCACACTGCAATAGACCTATAAATACATGAAGTAGGTTGCGTAATGAAGTAGGATGGATATAAATACCTAAAGGAGGAGCCCCACCGCATGAAAGTATGTAATTTTTGCAAGCCAACTTGTCCTTCAAGTATTCTTGCTGGATTATAGTTGTATAAAGATGCACATTCATTTGGTTAGAAAAACTTATTTTTTAAAATTTTACATGCGATTAAAAAATTATTTGCGCAAGCCAATAAATATGGACTTTGATAAGATTGTCAGCTTCCTTAAGGGTTGGTGCTTCGATGAATCTGACAATCTCATCGTTGCCGCAATGCTATGCAGTATGGAATCAGTGGTTGATTTGTGGCGACAGCTATTATATTACTTTTTCGCCAGCTCTTATAAGCAGTTTTATTTGATATCGCAATTGACAACAGAATAGTATTGAAATATTGAATGGAAGGGACTGAATAGCTATGTCAAAACTATGAAGTAGTGAAAAATTACATAGTTATCCGTAGACATCTGGAAGACAAAAACAGGAGATGAAGATCCATTTCTATCATAGAAATTAACAAAACCATAGAAAGTCCTAGAATGGAAATTGCATGAAAATGGCACACGCTGAGGGAACTTAGTTGGGGCAAAATGCAACTTGTGCGATCTGGCTTCCATGTTTTTTGATTGGCATTTATATTTATCAGGCCAATTCTTGATCTGGATTGTTATATGTAGATAAACAATATCTGAGAACCAAATGACACAATTTCTCCACTGTTTCATCTATAAAGCCATACCACTCAGAAATGACACGTTGAACATCAAAATTGATGTGAAAAATGAATAAAACAGTAAATTTCATGTAGAAATCACTAGAAAAATGAAGTTGTCACCAAATATTTTAGCCACAGCGATTTCTTAAAATTGATGAATATAAATATCCGAAAAATTATCTTGGCGAAAAAAGATGGCGGATTTGTCGCCACTACAAATACATAAGAGTAATGGGGAGTTTCCACACTTGATATATTTAAACACTTTGGCAGTGGTGGGCAACCAGGTTGTAGCGGCCACCAACTTTAAAAGGCAGTATTATAGGTTCAAAGTTATTTTATTCTACTTTTATACGCATACATAGGAGCTGTTGTGCTAGACATTAGAAATGGTCGCATGTCCTTACCTTTCATGACATAATTGTGGATGTAGATGTATGCAACTGCATTGTACACATGTCAGTAATGAAAAGTGAATGGGCTAAACAACAACGGAAGCTTGTATTTTGTGTTGTTAAATTGTGGTTATGACCTTCCTTCATCGAACAATAATGATCTGTTCGTATGGTGCATCTAGCAGCCTACATGCATGTGCACATATGCAATCCAAACATAAATGACCTTCAAACTAACGATGCTCGTGCGGTGATGCCATTCTATCTAGTACACGGCATGTCATACAAATAAAATCCACATATCTTCATACGGACAAAGTTTCACTTTATTTCATCAAGTACTTTCCGAGATGTGAACCGGGACATGGAGCGTCCCAGCAAACCCTAAAGAGCGCATTTTATAGCCCTTCGCGGTTGGTGAATGTATCCGCCTTTCATTTTCCATTGTTTTTTGTAATCATCAACTTTACCCGTGCTCCGATGCCAGCTGATTGGCGTGGTAGATCTCTGTATCAGTGTGCGATCTTCACTTTATCGAATACAATACACTCGAATGCGACCCACAGTGATAAGTGTAGCGAAAAGTATTTGCCTGACGACAATGAAGCCTTCTTTGTTATTATGTAAATACGGACGAATTATACAGTGACGAGTGCGATCTATGCCACAATGAAGGACACCATCCTTGTTGATAATAATCAGCTTACCTAGGTGCATATAGCAGTATAACTACTTCAAATGTGGGTGATTTTTGTGAAGAGGTAAACACAGGCTTGGCCTCTTATTCAGAGCAAGCCTCCGAAAGCATTCACATAATTTTTTCCACATCGATGCCGGAAGAAGGGACTTCGCCCCTCTTGTCCTGACTGAGGAGGGGCAAAGGTGCCCTCGAGCAGAAATGTAGTTATGCATGTACAACAATTGTTTTCGAGATTTAATTTCAAGTAGAAGTAATTCTGATGAAATAGTTTTCTTCATTGCTCAGACGTTTTCCGAAGTAGCAAGTTGATTTTGAATAAACTTAGGGTGGCTAGTTATAGTCCGGGAGCTAGCGTGAAGTTGTGCAGGGAACGAGGTAGTACATAAAAAGGTCACATAATAAAGTACAACAACTTCTAACTAGCCTAACCAAACTTCAAACTTCGCGTCCTCAGAAAGATAATCATTGTTGTACTGCACATTTTAACAGAAATTTTCAGGAAAAATTCGATTAACTGTAACGAAATGTCTGTTTGTTTTATTTATTACTTCATCCTTTATTGTGATAACTCATTTTTGAATGATATGAACTGTAGATGATAACAATATAATATAGTTCAAACAAAAAAACAATTGTGTAAATTTACTTTGTTTCGAAAAAAAAAAAAAACAACGAAAAAACAAATTGTCACAAGTTTACCTACTGAAATACATTAGGATTGTGTTATGCCTATCTATTTCTGAAAAAAAAATGAAATGACCGGTCCGGCGAAAGTTTTGCAGTAGGTAAGAGGGTTACAATCTACTATGTGAAAGTTTTATATACTACCTCGTTCCCTGCACAACTTCACGCTAGCTCCCGGACTATTATCTCATTTTGGTAATTAAAAAGGCATTCCAGATTCCACGAGTCTCCAGTATTTTTAAGTCATTTTAATTTACAAGATAGTATCAATCAAGAAAATAACTCGAAAGCATGATGCTACACGCTTATGTACACTCATGGACCCCTACACTGAAATATCATAGGTTTATTAACGATGTCAGCGCCGTCAGTTAGGACTACTTTAGTTTAATATGCACTTTTGTGAGTTAATAATGTTCATCAGTAACAAAAAATATTGGCTAATATCAAACCTAGTTTATGATGCATGTTATACCTAAGTAGGGCTGCTTGTAATGTCTTACACATGCAATGCAATAAATCCGTAAGCCTAAGGTTATGCATGCTGTAAATGTTGCTTTGCATCAAACAGAATTATTTTTCTGCAACTTTTTGAGTCACCTTTCTAGGTAGCTTGCAAGTAAGGCCTCATCTTCTACAAGAACCAAAAGTGCAGGTTTCCGTTTCCGAAAGAGATGGAGGGAAGCCAAAAAGAGATAAGCAAGCGATTGGAATTAACAACAATGAAATTATATAAACGATAGATCAAATTGCCATGCAAAAGATGTGCGGCTGGTAGGATTCGAACCTACGACCAGGGTTAACTAGACCTGCCCTCTAACCAACTGAGCTACGAGCCACTTACGCGACTCTGTCAGTTGGCAGGATCAAACCCTCACCACCACACATGTAAGTATAATATTATAGATTAGTGTTCAGCATTGCTCGAATGACCACTACTTGAGTACTCGAATGAAGTGTCAATGTATTTATATAGGGCATCATATATCATGCAGTACTATGGTATGCCATTTAATTCAATGTAGGCTACTGCTTGCAGCTCTACAAAAACATGCACATAATTACATATTCTTAAAATACATTATTTACGTAGACTTACTCTTTCTTGCTATCCTTTAAGATCGACTATAGAAGGCCTATCACCGTTCTACGCGTTTTTATAAAATCGGCTCAAAGAAGCAGGAAGCTTTCCCCTCTTCATTCTGTTGCTGTCATTATAAAATGATTTCTTGCCAATTGGTCGACTATAGATTTGTTTCGGCAAATTTACTACTCAAAATAATTTATTGAGACAACTAGAGTTTTTATCTGATATATTAAAAATGCATATTCTATCGCATACATGCTCATTTTCTTCTGAGATGAAGTCAGCGGAGCTTCATAGCTTCATGGACCTATGTGTACTGTAAACACTTGAGAATGTATCCATTTTGTTTAACTCATAAACTTAAAAATGAAATTACTTTCCCCATTTTCTGATTTCGTTGTATGAATGCCACTACATGCTTGTATGTAATTGTATATCAGCAATGTCTGCTTTTATGGACACTGAACAATGTATAACTTGTGTTCAGGTGCGGTAAGTGCAAACGAAGCCACACACGGAATTTTACATATTATGAAGTTTGCTACGCGATCTCTTAACAGCTATGTCTCCCCTCACAACTGATATATTATCTCTTGCTACTTAGTATATTTTGTCTTTGTGTTTTTAAGATGCCTTATTGAGATATTTAATGGCAGCCTATTTAACGAATAATTTCATCCAAACAAACTTCCAATCATATTATCTTATATTGAATGCTTAAATGCAGCGAAATATGTAATCATCAATTTGAATAATAGCGAAAAGAAATCTTCACATTCTCTAATCGGCATAATCCTGTAGGCTACAAGTAACCACAGGTTGTTAGACGGTACCTTAGATCTGCGAATTATCATTTTTTAATGAAGAAAATAATGACATAAATTGAGGCATGTCGGCTCCTAAGATGGAATGACATCTTCATGAAGTAGCGCATGGTCTCGTCTTAAGACAAAACATCTTCATGATGCATTGTATAAGACCCCTCTGATCATAAGGCATTAGAATTGATGTTATCCATAAGTCCCCTCTAGTCACTCTTGGTCCCCTCTGGCGACCCAGGGGCCCCTCTCTGATGATTCATGGGCCTTCTTTGAAGATGATGGGCATTTTTTGACTAGACTATGCATTATTTATGTTGTTTACCTGCTGCGTGATTTATGTCTTCTTTATGCGTTTTTTGGTACTCTCCTATACCGTACATAGGTACTATATAAGCGATCGACATAAAATTTCATGGCAAATTACTCGACCATTTTCTCCATATAAATTAAGTTTTTTAATTGTAACGGCAGCTTCAGAATAACAGAGGATTGGTTAGCCAATGCTGTAGACATGATGAGAAAAGCTGGCTGCGTACTAATTAAAGACGGTGTGTTGCAAAATGTTCATAACGATCGATTTTTGTATACATTACAGGAGAATGATGTCTGGTTTAGTCTTACTTGAAATTACAGGCCAATAAGAGCTTGCTTGTAGAAATTCTGCATACCGGTGCATTATTATGAGCATATTATTTTATTATATTCAAGAAATTTGATTTATATTGGTGTTCGTCTTCTTCTTTACACGCATTTCAATACATCATTAGCAGCAATGGCGATTAATTTTATAAAGACTACATGTACAATTGTATAGTGTAGGTATGTGTATTTAAGAAGCAAACGTACATTGTGAAGTAAACAATTCCATTTTTTCTACTGCGTGCGGGATATATTATAACTAGTACACTCTGAAATTCATTATACACGCCAAAAAATTTCACAGAAGAAATTCACAATACTCCCCCTCATATCATGACATTTTGAAATAACAGAAAGCTCTGAAAAGTTGTATTTCATGCTTGATCTAATTACCGAGAAAATGTTTTTATGCATTCCAGGAGGCTTCGCGTGCGGCGCTTTACACAGCTTGAATTCTACAAGTCATACTTCTAAATGACCTGAGGTTTCGCCTGTGGCGCTTTGAAAAACAAAAGTCTACTAGTTATACTCCCAAATGGCTGGAGCGCATAATTAGATTCATCTGCGCTCTTCGGTTTCTAGAATGGAAGTAAAGTATCTGTCCTTAGCATCGAAATGGCACATCACAGAATTAGACAACTTGCTCCTTCTCGAATGGCAAACAATGTCAGCCGGCTTTGGACACCAGCCAGTGAGTAAGTGGCGTGTGTGCTGTGATATCACTTCGCACACACCAAAACAAATAGTCTGGCTATCACTCACTCAGTTTATGCAGTGATGAATGCTGAGAAGAGGATGGTGAAATCAGCAGGTGAACTAATTTTCGTGCGTCTGCTATTTTCTTTAATAATGATCGGAAGGACCAACATTATGGAGAAAACTTGTGCGCAATGATCTGATTTCTTCGAATCTGAAGGAATCGTAGTAATCGAAGCACTTCGATAGAATTCACAGCAATCTGCAAGCGACGCACGACTTTTCCCTATCTCTGTAAGGTAGCCTATTAGGAATTCCTTTTTTACCACTTAGTAAGTTCCGAGATGTGCTGTCGATTTCGAGTAAATTACACTTTTAGCAAACCGAAGCGTTCACATAGAGATTTCAAGCGTTCAGGTGATTCAATTTAGTCACGCGACGCACGACTTTTTCCCTATCTCTGTAAGGTATTAGGAATTCCTTTTTTCCCACTTGCTAGGTTCTCGCATGTGCCATCGTTTTGAATTAGTAAACTCCTAGTAAACTGAAAGAATAAAACAATCTAATTCTTTAGGCTGGAGGTTTCGTCTGCGACGCTTTATAAAACATAAAAATTCAACTAGTTTTACTCCCAAAAGGCCGGAAGTTTCGCCTGCACTTTTTGTCCTAATTGATTACTATCTGTGGCCTTAGTGTATTAATAATCCAATGTATTTTTAGTCGCAGCATAAGACCTATAGTGTGGTGTGTAGGCGCAAACAGATTCATGGCTATTTAAAATAGGCTCTTGGATTACTTGTAATCATATCAAACCTGAAAATGGGCCTCAGAAAATAAAAGTAACTTGTGCCCCCCCCTCCCTAGAAGAGATCCTCCGGATTTCTTGTGACAATGGATTCTCATCCCTGTATATAGCACAGCCTGGACTCCAAGTGTCAGTAAACTTCTAACTCAGTGTTTCGCGGTCACCGTGGAGTAGGCCTACTCTAGCACTCACGCTTAACACTACTACCCTGGCCTGTATGTCTTAAAGATTGTAATTCCGGTTGTAGTCAAAACCGGCCGGAACTAGGCCGGTCTCTTTGTACCCTACTAATTAAGACCGGCAGCTGTTTAACTTAGACCGTTAGACATCATTCGATTTCTGTGTAGCATGTGGTAGTTAAATTTAGCGATACAGCGGATAAGCAAGCGTTCCCAATGAAGCGCAGTGATGCTGATTTTCATAAATTTCTATCCAAATTGATCCTCGATCAGGTAGTTAGACAAATATTCGTACTTTGATGATAGATTTTGTGAGCGCATGAAAAAGATTGAGCAGCAATACGTGCAATAACTGTCAGCCACTGATTTGAAATATATTGATTTGAAAATTTTCAAGAAACGTTTCTATTCTATTTTAGCTGACTGGGCAATTAATTCTAGAATGAATGTCGTCAATCGTCGACGTAAGCATATGTAGACTAACCGGCCGGCGTAATGAGTGGTCGGCGGGTCTTCAAAAGTTTTGGCCGGTTCCAACCCTGGTGAAGACAAGTGAAGAAATGCTGAATTCCATAAAGCATTATGCGTATTAGGACCTGCGATAACAAAGTTAAGCGAAGAAATAGTATTTTCCATATGTAGTCTTATGTATGGTGTGTAGCGCAAGTTCAATTGAATTCGGTGAAGTAGAGTGTCATTGTAGTTCTATTGTTTACCTCCATTATTCACTTACCATGTGTCCACCATTACCATTATCCACCATGTGCAGTCTTAGACGTATTTATAGTGTGTAGCATTAGTTCAATTGTATTCTGCGTAGCGTGGTTCTATTGTTTACCGCCATTATTCACTTCATTTTTTATCCATCGGTTTCCTGTTATGTTGCTTTATATTATATCCATTTTTAACTTCTTTAACTGTTGGTTGGTGATCATTGTCCTTTTCTATTTCCACTACCAGCATCTGCAGTCGGTACAGTTTATTAGGCGTCAGTGTTGTATGTGTTTGCGGCATTGTTTGGAATCAATGTTAGTAGCATATAAAACAGTAAGAATCAATTAATATTATTACTATTGCAAGTCTCGAGATTTCCATTTTTGCCAGATATTGGGACATGGGACAAAACTGATCAATTTTAATTCGCTGTTACGAGAAAGCTCCATTGAGTTATTTTAAGAACTGGTTAATCCAATGGTTGCAGCAGGATTGCATTTGTAAACCTACAGATTAGAGAATGCCATCAGTCCTCATATTGACTGCTTCAATTAATTATTCAACTTAGCAAGAATTATGCTCTATTGTAAATGACCAGGGACGCAGAGTCCTATCGTTTTGATAGGACTCCGACTCCGGGTGGCAAGTATATATATAGAGCCTAGTTTTTTGAAAAAAAACTGGTAACCTACTCGTACATCATAGATCATTATAGGCTTACCTGAACCTATCTTTAGTGATCATTTCTGTATCAATTATCAATCATTTTCGATGAAAGTTTATCAAATGTCGCTTTTAGTTGGATGCATGCGACTCTGCTCCTCCCATCTTCTTGATGTGTGCTTTACACGGTTTGTCCAGTCTCTACCAGGCAGGAAAATGCTCATCCCTCTCCAAAAAAATGAGTACACTTTCGATTCTAATATGCGCTTTTGGGGAACCATCACACACGATTAACGTGAGGGGAAGAGGTAATGTTCTCAAACAAACTAGTATTTCATTTTTGTCTCTGATGTGACCTTTGGTGCGTAGGTGTGATCGAGGCTAGGAAGGCTTGTCTTTCCTACTAAATCACCGAATGAAAAAAACAATCCTTTTTTTCACTATCACAGTTCATTCCCTCAAAAATTACAAGCTTTGCATGCAGCAGTGTCTCTGCATTTTTGTTTGACAGAGAAAGTTGACATCAAGACAGTGACAGCTATGCACGGGGATAAATAATTTGTTTGTATTATATTTTGGGTCTGATTATAGGCTGGAGTCCTATCATTTGATAAGACTCCGACTCCAGCAAAAATGATAGGACTCCGGGACTCCGACTCCGCATCCCTGTAAATGACTGCTGTGATGATTGTCATCATCATCGTATGAAAATTAGGCCCATGTGTGAAAATATTATTCTATTCAAAAGATTTGTCCGTTGGCCTGACTTTTGATTGGATCTTGTAGACCTTTCTTAATTAATAATTTTGAAAGGTTGAATATTAGCCTCATCAGCATTTTTTAGTGACTTGCTACTGGTGTGAATCCAACCTGCTTCCTGTGTCCTGTCTGGAGATTGCCGGCCACCAGATCGGCCCGAAAGTCTCGGCCTGTTTCCATCTCTTGTATATACCGATAATTTCTCATAAGAGCAGGAATTATTCTCTTTTCTGCTCATTTTGATAATTTGATCTTGACGACATCCCAGTCACGCGCTTGTGTGCGTTAAAATTTAGGTCCGGGCCGGTTTCAAGTCTTATTCACCATTTATGAAATTAATCATCAGAAATGGTTGATTTCAGTTTCCTGAAATTAATTCTGCTGGCTACTTTGAGATGACTGAAGATTTGATATAAAATGTAATTTTAGGCTATTGATTATGTGATCAGGAACACGAAAGACAAAGCAAAAACAATAATTTACCATGATTTTACAATTTACAGTCAAGGACATTTTGCATCATACAAATAAAGGCACATTATATGGGCAATTCCATTTGTTCGCACGCTACATTTTGCAACATATTTCTGTATATACATGTATATATATATTGATAGATGAAGGATATTTATCAACAGCTGCTATCGTGCACCTGCAAAACTCTTGTAGTTGATGCGTGCAGACTTGATTCTTTTTAATATACATGTATCATGGAGAAAAAATGTTCAAAGTCGCCGTTCGTACGCTTCACTCGGAGGACACGAAAAACACTTACTACGATGCCATCAAAATTTCCTGCTCTCCTACAATTGATAGAAAGCCAATATTTCCCATAAGTATGATTGATGATCCACTTAACTACGTGAATGCATAGTTTTTATGATCAAGCATCTGGATGAGCTTCACGATGGATTTAAAAAACGTTCGTACGTTACATAGTGAAGACTATCATTTCAGCACTATCCCTAAATTTATTAATAGCATCCCAAAAAAGCATTAGTCACATTCCCAAACAAGTACGTGAATATATACTGTATATGCATTGCTTTGGCATGATTTAACATCACGTTGACTTATAGGCAGTGTTCATCAGTAGTAACTATAGGAACACTCCAAGTAGGCTATTTCTCAACATAACGCATCTGCATCACAACATTTAGAAAATGTGCTCATGCATGTGCAACACCCCAGCAGCATTTATTGGATTCTTTGAGAATCTCCAAACATGCTGCGGACGAAATTTACAGAGATTCCAAAATCCTATTTCGAACTTTTAATTTTAAGGAAGATCATCCACAAACATCCTCAGCCGGCCTCAGCTTTGAGTCCACTCATTGGCCCGTCAGATAAGCGTATGTTAGTCAATGCTACTTGGACATACTTGCATCATCATGACAATCAAATTTTATTTCCATATCAACTTGTGAATAGCTGCTGACATATATTTGGGAGCGATGTAAATGCGTCATGCAATTCAGCAAGGCAAGCAATAATTCAACTTTCCGCTTTTTCCTTGATGTTGGTAAATATTGTTGGTTACCTGGTGTTTAGCTTTCATATAAGAGCATTTGGATTTGCGCTGACTTAATGTAGAATAGAATTTTTCGCTTTGAACTTCTTTACTAGTTGGTTGGTTAAACATTTTTAGACATGGTTCATTATTTTAAGCTATAGGCCTATACTCTTCCAGCTTCTATACTTCCGTTGCATGTGGGCTTCGTTCTGTTCAGGATTGTTTCGCTTCATTCGAAATCATTTTCCACGCTTCATTCATTCATGAACACTATTCATTCGATAGGCATGGTGAAAGCGCGGCCATATATAAGACACTTGCTGTGTGTTTCAAAATAAAAATTTGAGTCGGTGCGCTTTGTTATCCAATATAGTCACATAACCTATCGAATCAGCATCATTAAACGTTAGACGCAGTCACCTAGATATCTCATAGTTATAGTAGACACGAATATCTTCAAAAGAGATTGTTAGAACGTAATAAGACACGGCTGTTGGTGCAAGTTGTTTCAGAATATAATCATTCGTCGTTACACACTTGTGCTATGTCGTATTGCATGTACGAATGACCTAGAGTGCAGTTCTATTTTTTATTAGGGGGATAAACTAAGATATCCCGAATTTTAAAGAAGAATTGTCAATTAATATATTCACAATTCAAATAAATGATAGTTTTTGCGTTCTTATACGTTACAATTTGGAATTTGCTTTTCATGCGACCGTGGATCGAAAGTAAATGTCAACAGTTGATATCAACTACCACCATAGCAACGAGTGATACATAATACAATCGTAAATCCAATAACTCAATGAAACGTTGAATGTTTAATAAATTCCGACTGATATGACTTTTATGGAAATGATGCGCTTTTTCTGAAATTTTCGAGGATCATCATAAAATCTAGAAATAGAATGGTTTCTGATCAAAATACGCAATAATCGACTCCAGAAATGAAAAAAATCAGACAATTTTAGTATAGAAAACGCTAAGAGAAATGCATCAATGATTTATTTGATTTTTTCACGTGGAATTGCCCATATATATATATATATATATATATATATATATATATATATATATATATATATATATATATATATATATATATCAGGCATTCTTGCAGAATGTCTAGTCCCTCTGCCATAAAATATAATCATAATTTAGTTTGTTTTGTCCGGGACCTCCACTTTTTTAGGACAACCATTCAAACATGATAATTAGGACAATTTTTTATGACATGTCATATTTTGTCATATTATTGTGTCTGTTACGTCATATTTAGTTACATTTCCAAATTTTCGTATTTCCATGTATGATTTGCTAGTTTTGCAACATTGCCAATTAGTATCTTGGTGAAAGAATTCGTGAGCATGTTCCTATTTGGCTTCACAGCACAAACCGTTGTCGACCGCGATATAATCGGACAGCATCCAAGGCTATCACTCGTCATCTTCAATTATGCTCTTGTAATGATGATGATTGATGGTTGGATGGATGATGATTGGATCGTTTTAAGATTGTTTTCTGTCCTCGTAATTTGTAGCTATTTTCCATCTACGAGGCATTGTGTATTATGCGGTTTGCACTCGGCCTTTGTGCTCAGAGAGATATCTTGTTCACTTTACGTCTGCCTTGGTGACTTTATTGATCTTTTTTGCTAGCACCTTCATGTCGCATGTTTGTCACTCAGTTCCATGTTTAACATGAAATAAGCGTTCGTTTATGAATTTGGTGTTTTTGTTCATTTGTAACGTAAGAAAGGGGTCGAATTTCATTCGAGAAAATAAATTGTTATTCTTATATTGCACGATGATTCGTGTAACATCACTTTGTCGATTCTTGGTTTCGTTGTGGATTATGCCTTAGATCATATGATAGCATATTTTCGTATGTTGAAAGTCATATTTCAAAATTTCTTAGGTCATAAAAAGTTGCTCTAATGATTATTATACTCTGATTGTGAATCATTCCGGTTTTTGAAAGTAGGTCACAGATGTAAGATGTATCGCACAATTAATGTACTACACGTATGTCAATTCTATCTTTCAGCATGGAAGCTTCATCTATCGATCCAGTTTCCGTTCTTGAACCATCTGACATATGGTGTTGGACAACTACCTCATCAAGAGAAAGAAATAAAGTAAGTTTGAGAAATTAATGTACAGTCCGTTTCATAAAAAGTGGATCATCCTAAAATTTGACTAAATAAAACATAAGTATGATACAGAAAGCATTTTTCATGTTATTTCATGTCCCTAATATATTTAAATGTCCTTATGTAATCTGATAAGCTATGATACAGTAACGGTTCTTAAGAAGCTAATATTTTTTGTCAATGACATTACCAATTCATCTAGGCATTGATTCGATGATATCGTTGATTTTTGACTGATCTAACTTTCTCCACTCTCTTTTTAACAGTGATGTAAGTTGTGATACGCCATCTGTAGGTAGCAGTGAACGACGAACGTTACGTTTTAGAATACTCCATACATTTTCTATGGGATTCAGATCAGGAGAACGAGCTGGCCAAGATAATGTCCTAAGCCCTAATTGAGACTTGCATAAGTTGACTCTACTACTCCTGTGACACGTAGCATTATCAGTTAACGAGAGACTTGGATCAACTTTAACAAATCTCAAAATTAGGCAGTCTCTACGTTTGGATGTTTTGCGTGGACGGCCAGAGCCCTCTTTACGACAGAGTCGAAAATCATCATTCTGCCATCGATGCAAATTTGTGTAAGGGACATTTAGTCGCTTGCTTGTAGCTCGCAAAGAAAACCCTCGTTCTAGCAAGGCTGACACTTTGCCTTTTGTGAATGCGATCTCGTTATTGTTCATTTGTGCTTTGTATTGTTTTCAACCGGTAAGAGATAGATTTCTAGCTGAAAGCAATCAGGAGTGCTGCCAACACCACCGCAACGAAGTCAGGAAACTATGGAACATGAAGTCCAGTTAATCACATGTAGCAGTTACATTATTGTTGATGAATAATGGTGCTATACTGGCTCTGATTGACCGATTTTCTTTATTTTTGTTTTGCTTGATAGCTTTTGGCTTGTAGAACAACATATTACATAACAAAGGAAACAAATGTAATTTTATAAGAGTGAGGTATGATTTTGTGTAACATTGCTAAATGAAGATCAAATTATCTACTACTTTTTTATCTATAACAGGAAAACAACTCAATATTCATGCTTGAAATTTCCAACAATGATATTAGTAAGCACAACTGACATATCTTCCAAATTTCAGAGAAATTCGTTCAAGTTTGTCGGAGTTAGACAAAGTTGAAGTTAAGGCGATGTTTGAGGGTGATCCATTTTTTATGAAACAATCTGTAATAGCCTATAGGCCTGATGACCATATTCGTCAAAGCCTCGATTGCATGAACAAAATTCTGATGAAGTAATTAGCATCAGCCTTCTATTTTCAGTAATAGCACTTGACGGTGATCAACTACACTGGCTGTGATTTCCGCTCGCGTAAATTCTGACTTTGTTGGAAAATCACCTCCAAATGAAGGCCGCAAATACAGAAAATAAAAAAATAAAAAATGGATCACCTTACTTTAACTTTGTCTAACAACTTTGTCTAACTCCCGAAACTGAACGAATTTCTTTGGAAAGATATGTCAGTTGTGTCCTTGTAATATATCATTTGTGAAAATTCAAGCATGAAATATTGAGTTGTAGCACTGTAAAACCCACAGAATTAGACAGCTCGTATCTTGTTCTGTTTGACTAGAAGGGAAGCATGGAACATGTAATGTAAATGAAATGGCGCAATCTCCTGACTAAATACCATAGCAATCGAACAATGAGCAACCAGTTCAACATTATTAAACACGCCGAATTGTGCAAAGTTTCAGTGACTGCTATCGACCGGATCACACAGCAAAGAGACAGTCGATGTCAAGTTCTACAAGTTTGCGAACGTTTTTTCATGCGCCTGCTAACTTTTTTAATAATGATCGGAGGACCCAACATTATCGAGAAAACTTTTGCGCAATGATCTGAATTCTTCGAATCTGAAGGAGTCGTGGCGATCGGAGCATTTTAAAGGAATTCAGAGCAATCCGCAAGCGACGCACGACTATTTTTCCTATCTCAGTAAGGTATTAAAAATTTCTTTTTGCCCACTTATTAAGTTCCTGCATGTGCCATCTGTTTGAATCAGTTTGCACTTCTAACAAAGCGATACGATTAAGCAATCTAATTCTGTGGTAAAACCTTTTGATCTAGAATGAATTGTGATTAAATTGTGCTGCTTCTTTCTGAAGTGATTCCTATAAATCATCGTCCTGGTTTCAGAAATGTCGTGAATTTCGCAACAGGTCAATAATGGAATGTCGCTAACAGCTGCTGCAAGATAGTGAACTTGAAGTGCTTCAACGATCAATTGTTGGCCGCAGATGCCTTGAGTTGGCTTCAAAGCACCGGAACCTTCAATTATCGCTCGTGGAATATCATAAATATTGTGTATGGGGCCACAAATACCATGTTTAGACCGTGTTTGAAATGAGCTCTGATTGTACATCAGTCCCATGGACACTTGTCCGATCCTCTTGTTCTCTCTTTGAATTCCGATCCTTTTTACTTGTACTGATCATTGTCTTTCGAATAAATTCAATATAATCTATTACTCATCAACTTCTTTTATTTCTAATCCCTTCATTAAAGGGGAATATGTGGGCTTACAAGTTGTCGCACGTTGAAGCATGACATATAAAGTCCGTAAATATCAAATATTTTATAAATGCTTTTTAGAGAATCTGCTAGCATAACACATGCATGAACATTATTCATGCATCGATGCCTGAAGGCAGTGAGTCATTTGATGTGATCCCTGATCGCGACCTGATAATGAGATTCGTGGTATATGTTATTACTATTAGGCTAAATCGCTATTGTACGGTGCATACTGGTAGTGATGAAAAATTTTCCGTGGAAGATTTTGGAATTTTTGATAGGCCCTATAATTTGAGCGCTGCCGCGGCAGCTGCGTACTAATAAATTGGGTTTAATAACTCTTGATTTCATCATTATTTCGATTAAAGCGATCGTAGCAATACGATTTCCGTCAGCGGATTTTTGAACATTCCTTCGCCACCAGTGGCTTGTACTAAATTGTTAGCATTAATTATCACCATAAAGTAGGGATATATAGGTAGAGTGTTGAATCAAAAAAGTACCCGCATACAGTGAAAAATTTTATATCAAAAGATTCAGTTTTTTGCGGAGATTACGTTCCCGTGGTCCAAAAAAATTATTTGAGCAGTTTTAAAAATGTCAAAATTTTGCCAATTTATATACTACCGAGATGACTCCTCTATGTAAGTAGCATGCAACAGTTTGATATCAAGAGGAATGAATATTTGCTAATAAGCATCCTATCTAAGCGGAAATTATGCTGATTATCAAGGGATTTTAGTGCAATGGAAGTCTTCATGAAAAAGTCAACATCTTGCTTTCTTGGCTGAAAATTCATATTTCTAATTCGTGAAAGCAATAGCACGTCATCGAGTTGCCAATTTAACAAACATTACCTCTCCAAGGCTGTCATGACACAGATAATCTGTAAAATAATGTCATTTCCTTCTGCTTTGTTATCATGATCAGTCAATTCCGTTGTAATTTCTTCAGAACTGCATAAATATATGCATATCTCACATTTTGAAACAATTCCGACGGATCTCCCTTGAATTCATTTAATAAAATCGAAAGTGTATACACATTGGGGATTTAATAAATGCGGAGTACCACTCTACCATTATATATATTTACTCTATGATTATCACACAGACACCGTTTGGGATAACGTGAATCTTGCTTTACAATAGGGGTTGCAATGTGAAAGATCTGGAGCAAAAATGATGTACTTCATTATGGAGTTTGCTAATTGTTAGCTTGAAAGTTTAGCTTTATTATTCAGCGCAGATCATAGTGATGCAAATTCTCCATGTGTTGATGAACATGTGAAGCATAAGCAAACAGTTCACGCAGCATTCTTGAGCGACCATATTGGAAGATATAAAGATTGTAAACTCGTGAGATGTTTGAAAACTAAAGATAGCAGTGATGAGTAAAAGAATATCTATGATAGTTTCAAACTTCTGGCGCATTGTCCGATATCTTCGTTGAGGATACACATCCGAGCCATTTCTAGTTTAGATGGTTCAGGTAGTTCCAAATTGATTTCAGATCTGCCCAAATGAATTTCAGATATAGGCTAATCCAGATGAATTGGAGATCTCCAGTTGAATTAAAGATCTTTTCCAAGTTGAGCTTGTGACAGATATCTGAAATTCAGCTAGAGAAATCTGAAATCCATCTAATGTCTGAAATTCATTTGGAAAGATCTGACATAGACATGGAAAAGGTGCAGTTGGTACCAAAAGTTAACATACAGGGATGGTAGAGAAGTTTTCGGACTTTGAATATTATAGTCCTTTCAAACGACTATAATAAGTCTCCAAAACAAAGGAAGAAACGTCAATCACCGAAAAATAAATTTCAAAATTTTCCGACGGAAAATTTTCCATTTGCATCACTATACTGGCGAAACACATGAGTCTCATGATGTCTTAAGTAATTATTGATGAGGTTGCGTGTAAATAAATCCATATGGCTAAATCGTCATTGGCAGTGATCTCCACGCGACATCATGTGAGATAAATGATGAAAACCCAATAGGCTACCTATGTATCAGAGGTGAACGCGGTTAAGAAAAAAATTAACCGGCTAACCGCCAAATGAACCGCGGTTAATTGTAGGTTTCAAAATTTCAGTCTCAAAATACATAACTAAAACCAATCATCTTCATCTACGTGTATGTAGGCCTATCAATATGTGAGCATAGATAGGCCGAGATTGAGGAATTTTGATAATAGGCAATAGACCTTATTTGTTATAGGCTAATGAAAGTCGAGTTAAATCACAGAAGAAACTGCGAACGATTAGGACTGCTATAGCGTGAATTATAGGCCTACTAACTGCCTAGTCGTGAACGGAATAAATGATGATGTTTCTAATCTTGCTATGATGACAAAATGAATGATGAATTATAAATAGTGAATGCGCATCAGTCGTGCAAATTATGACAAAATTACAGTATGTAGGCGCATGAATGGTAGGATACGATAAAAAATTAGGTGATTTACATGTATGTGGACGCACATAATAAGTACGGTACGGACCTTTTTTGGCAGAAAAAAAGAATGATATTTCTAATTTGAAAATATGTATTCGTTCAACTCAGGAAGACTTCTTGGAGTTCAGATTCAAAAACAATATCTGCTGTGCATGTTCAGCTGTGAGTCCCATTCGCCTTTCATGGTAAATGTTGCCGAAGACAGAGAAGACTCGTTCGGAGGCAGCACTCGTGGCCTGAATAGCCAGATACTTTCTCGCAAGCAACGAAAGCTTTCTGAACTTCGCTTGATTGATTCTCCACCATGAAAGAGGATCCTTTGACTGTGAAGGTAATCCTTGTGCCTGAAAAGAGGAAAGATGAAAGAGTATTAATCAAAGCCTGTAAGAATTGAATTTTAGGGTGATGAACAAGTGTCACAACATGCATACTAAGAATCATATATACGGGTAGGCCTATAACTGTCATGCTATCATGTCTAGCCTATATGATGTAATGTTTGAATGGATGAAAATTCCAAAACCTGTGATTCACGTCATAAAGATTGCGCACATTATAGACATCGTCGATATACCACAATATCCAATATATAGTAGGTCTGTAACATTGTATCGAACAACAAACAATCAAAATGCGATTTCATGTGGGCAATGAACATTATTGTAAAGCAATGCCGATTTCCAATAAGTTTAATACCCGAGCGCCCACAGCGCTTTTCGTGCCTTTTGTCAAGGTGCCTTTCGTGGCTCTTGTCAAGTGGACGGCGTGTGTGTGTAACATGTACAGAGATGCTGAGAAACTGACAATGATAACTGAACTGCCCAACACACACCGCCAAAATACATGTCAAAGGTAAGGAATGATAATTACACACCTAAAAACAGGTCGCATCGCAGCTGTTACAGTGCTCCAAATACAGAAAAGAAAAAAAAAAGAATAAAAATGAGAATAAAATAGAAAAATATGTACAAAACGGAAAAGAATACTGACTGAATTCACATTCTTCAAGTATGTCGATAGAACTGAACTTTGAGGTTCTAGAATCTAATTGATGTCTTGAATCTGTTCACAGTTCACTTGTACATATTTTTCTTTTTTATCATCTCATCTTGTAAATTTTTTCTTTTCTTTATTGGAAGCACTGTACATAGACATAGCGACCTTTTTTTTGTGTTATGTGTACATCCTTTATTCCTTGTTTCTTACCTTGGCATGATTTGGTGTGGTATGGTGCGCAGTTTATCATTTAATGGTTCTCAGCCTCTCTCATCCATCACACACAAAGCACAACTTTGCCGTCCACCCTTGACAAGAGGCCACGAAAGCGCTCGGGTATTAAACACATGACGTCAATTGTGTTGCTTTCATTATTAAAATGAACATTATCATGAACAATATCAGTTATGCATAATGTTACAACAGAGTATAATGTTGACAAAAAATGATAAAATATTATAATTAAAAGTGAAACAGCATGTATTTTCACTGAGATAGTAAAGTACAATTTTTTAACATCGTAGACGTCTTGATATTATTTTTGCAACTTCAGTCAAACAGCCTATTGCAGAGTTCATATTCCCCTACATAGATTTATGAAATTCATGGCAGCAAATTTCCAATGCATTCCTGTTGCAAATCATGCATTTTTTGAACTTACTTGTATATAGCTATCCAGCTCATCCTCTTCTTTTGATACTTTCTCTTCAATCACATCGTCATCAAGCAGCGCAAGTAACTTGCATCGTTTTGAACTTGGTGCTCCGGACGTGTCGTCGCGTTCGACTTCTGTTACTTCTTCATCCACATTCACTGATATCTTTTTCATTTCGTCCAATATCGTCGCGTGAACATTCAATCTTGTTTCGCGAGACAAGAATGTCAGCTTCTTGAACCTGGGATCCAAGAAAGATCCCATGACATCAACAGTCATGGAACCAAGGAACTCTTGGTCCTCCACGGAAAATCGTTCCGCAAGATTAATCAGCAGACGTGATTGAAACTCCTTGACCATAGCAGTTTCGCAAGGTTTCAGCTGCAGTCGTTTCAGGAGACAAAACATGATCGGATAAACTTCTGAGACACTAACAGATGTTTCTGTTTGCCATTCATCTGTTGTCATCTTCAGGTCTTCAAGCAGAACAATCATCTCCTTGATTGCGATGATTTCATGCGAACCAAATGACAGCGAACATTTTTCCACATTGTTGAGTACATGTGTTGATTTTACAAGGAAGTCAAATGCATCAAAGAGCTTTGAAAAGCTTTGAAGCATAACAACAGTGCTGTTCCACCTCGTTTTATTGTGCTTTTGAAGCTCGCACTTATCGTGATCCCTGCGGTGCCCTGTAGGTCCGAAATTCCGAAGTCAGCGTTATGGATCTGTGGACTGTCGAAATTGCAGTATGGACTTTGTTGATCAATTTCTTTACTTCGTCTACCTCTTCAAAAGAATCGTTGATGGAGAGCTGAAGAAGGTGAACGAGGCATCCGATATGGTATTTTGTTGATGAAGACAAATCCAACGCTTTCTTCATATTGCTCGCATTGTCATGGGTCGTACAGAAGGCGTTTACTTTGAAAGGGCTCAAAGTTTTGTCTATGGTTTCAGCTAAATTGTCACCGGTGTGTTGCTGCGTTAACAAAGGACTACCAAAATTAGCATTTCGAAGCTGACAAGATCGATCGATCCAATGAGCTGTGATGGTCATGAATGCTGACATTTGTCTGTTAGTCCAGCAATCTGTGGTGATGCTCACTAAAGTGGAAGAAGTCAATCCATCCGTTTCTACCTTCTGTTTGAGTTGAGAAAGATCTTCATCGTACAGTGTGTTAATATGTCTCATCAGAGTTGTATGCGAGAGAGGTTGGTATAGTTCGGCTCGAGATAGAAAAGCAGTTCCTTCATTGAGGTATCCTCACAGAATGTCAACGGTTGCAGATCAGTAGTTACACACCTGAAATAGGATAGAAATTTCACTATACAAAATGTTTACTCTCATCTTCATTTTGAAAATGTATCTTAATTCTTGATAAATCCATATTTTGTCTACCAGTAAGAATATTATTCGTGCTTGACATACTACGTATTTACATGTATGTACCGACTAAGTAAGATATTATGTACCGATGCATTGTACTACGGCCTCGTCGTACTTCTAACTTCTTCACAATTTATCAATCAAGTAGGCTAAAACAAGCAGTATTGTAACACAAGATTTCAGAAATTTGAGCATAGGTTCCCCGCCCTATCAGGGCGACCACGTCCCTGGCGTTCATGTCAATATGATTAAGAAAGGTCAGTCATAGTTGCTAAAATGAAATAGTCATTGTGTAGGGGAATTAATTCAAACAGATTTCAACGCTAAATAACGTCATCATTTGTTTCATAAGATAGGAGGGCTAACTAATCATTACTTGCTGTTCCTCTTTTGGTATTTTGTAGGTCCATGGGCTGCGTAATACCTGTCCATGCTCTCCACCATACTTGCGAAAAACAAGTCTTATTGATTTACTGAAATTTAGTGCATAACAGGCCTATATGCATGGTTTATGCTTAAATATTAAGGAACACGTTGAAAAACAAGCCTACAGAGTTACTAAATATGAGGTGGCTCCAAGATATTAGATATTGTCATTTAAAAAACATACACTTTGTTATATTCATCCATATTTAAAACATATAGACTATTTAAAATATTACACTGAAAATATCGCAACCTTTCTTCGAAAAGTTAAGTAGGTTCATGTTGAAATGAAGCTCTAACATACATGTAGGCCTACATGTAGTCACAGAGTTAACTCACCGGACAATGAGCTTGGTGATGTCGATGGTTCGTTCTTTTGAGCATGTTTTGGACTTGGATGTCTTTAACCATTCGTCCATATTTACTTGTGTCGATTCCCTCATTTCCTCGACGGCTGGTTTGGACGTTCGTTCTTCTTCCGGATGCATCACGAACAGGCGTTGATACGGATGATCCACGATTGTCGTTCAAGTTGAATAGAGGATGTTGATTCTTCATATGATATAAGAGGGTTCCAGTTCCAGATGAAAATACGTACTTCTTTTCATACAAATTACATTTTGCGTACTTTTTGTTGTCAATAGTGACAAGCTTGAAGTTGTCCCAAACGCGAGACATTCTATGACTGTTCACGAAGGAATGACGACCGAGGTTTAACGACGAAATTACAATGATTGAAATGAGTCATGACCTCGCTAGTCGCTACATTATTCAAGATCCCATCCCACCTCAAGATCAGCGTCTCATCACCTCGCTCAACGCCTGGTGACTCATCTGGTTCAGATGTTAAGCGACTTCGATTCCTACGTTCGTTTTTCTGTGAGATATCTATTGACTGACGTAAATTTTGACGCTCGTCTGTAGTCAAGTCTCAACTGCTGCTTCTATTAAGACTTTGGTTCAGAGACCAATCTTGACAAAATACTACTATTCAGGCCGATGGCAGCAGGTTAATCTCACTAGAAAAAGTATAGAAAGTCTGAAAAGACTCTTTAGAGTAAAAAATGTAGCGGTTAACCGCACCAAAAATTAACCGGTCATGAAAAATTAACCGCGGTTAACCGGTGCCAAAAATTAACCAGGTTAGGAAAAATTAACCGCGGCTAACCGGTTAATAATAATAATAAGAAGAAGAATTCTTTATCTTGTCAAAACAAATGGCGGTAATGACAGGATAGGTGAAATACACAAAGGCAAAGTCAGTAATGGACAAAAGACCGTTCCAGGACGCCATAAAATTCAAAAAAATAGTATCTTTAAAAACGACATAAATTCATGAATTTTGTCCCTTTTTCAGGTTTTTAAGACCTAAATTCATGAATTTAGTCGTTTTTAAAGATACCGATTTTTCAAAAAATGGTACTTTTTAAATGGACTAAATTCATGAATTTTGGTCATTTTTCAGGTTATGAAGTCCTAAATTCATAAATTTAGGCGTTTTTAAAAATACCCAATTTTTCAAATTTTTCAAAATCTCAAATTTGAGAATTTACAATTTTCACCCCCAAAATCATGACCGTTCTAGGACACCGAAAATCAGAAGAGTTAAGAATCTCAAAATTTGAGAATTGCAATTTTTACCTTGAAAATCATGACCGTTCCAGGACACCGAAAATCATAAAAGTTGAGAATCTCAAAATTTGAGAATTACAATTTTTTCTCTCTCTTAAATCATGTCCTATAATTGATGTGCGAGTCTCCGATGTATTCAAAAATTCTTCTCATATGCAAGTGTAAGAATATTTTACTTTGTGCTTGCAGATGTATGATTTCTGTTGTTAACTTCTGAGTTCTTCTCCACTTTGTCTCCAATCGAACAGATCTTTCAGTAGATCCAACCATTGTGATGATAAGATTTAAACTAAGATTGTAATGTGTCACGTTTTATGAATTGTGTGTGTTTAAATAGCAAGTGAAAATTATGAATGGTGATCTAAGCAAAGCGGCATTGTAGGTGTATGAAGTTTGCTTGACAACATACGGGTATGACATGACGCGTATGATTAAATGTACTTGAATGACAATGGGGAAATTGCACCGCATTGTAAATCATTTCATCGACCAAAACGCGAGCCAGATCACCAACCAAAACCAGAAAAGTTGCGGTTTTGGTTCGACAGTCGGTCTCGACTATCGATACTGCGATATTGTATTGAATGATTGCTATAACAACAGAATATTCCCTCAAAGCAGAGAATGAATTAATAGATTGCTTTTATGTTATTAACGCTATGTTATGAATGTACAACCCGTATGATCGCCTCAAACAATCATGCGGTTTGAGAAATGTGGTAACAGATGTTGCTATTGTCTTAATACAGATAAAACAAACAATATCCTCTTAATGAGAGTTCATAAAAATAAAATGGAACATTGTTAAACAATACATTTTATTCCATTTAAAATGAGTAACATTTGAGACTTCCTAAAAATATACGGCAAACAGACCACGTCAAATTTCGATTTAAATGAGATTCCTAATCAATTGGGAATAAAGAATTTTCACATATTGATGAGGGATGAATTACTACTGATAAAAGATGTGCGAAACACTACACCGATCTTTTACAAATGTACCTTTTTAATTTAGATTAAATTAAATCATTTCAAAATCGAATAAGTAGTAAGGAAAGTCATCATTAGAGAACAGTTTTAAATCAATACCCCCTTCTGACTAAGTAGTAAGGAAAGTCATCATTAGAGAACAGTTTTAAATCAATACCCCCTCCCTTCTGACTTCTAGGGGTCCCTTAAGAAATTTTTTTATTATAAAATGAGCAACATAAATGAGTTTTTGAAATTATATGGACCGCAAACAACTACAAATTTCGATTTAAAGAAAATCGCAAATCAATTGGGAATAAAGAATTTTCACATATTGATGAGAGACGAATTACAATTGATCAAAAATAAGCCAACAATAACTATAAATTTCATAACAAATCTACACACGTCAGACCAAAAAGGAGTACATTGGTCTGCAGGTACGTCTACTAAAAATGGAGATAATTACTATTTTGACTCTTATGGATTGCCTCCAACAAACGAAGTCAAAAAATTACTTGGCAATGGTACTTATAATACATTTCAAATTCAAAAACCGGGAACTACTTATTGTGGTCAATTATGTCTTTATGTTTTATTTAAATTACAAAAAGGGTACCATTTCTTGATATTATGTTAGAATTGAACAAGGGAATTTCATTCCCGAAACGTTAGTTCCAATAATAATGATAATGATAATTAAAAATCAGTTCGTTGTAATTCATTTTGATAAAATCGGCCTCTGATATCTTCATCATCTAAATCTTTGATTTCGTAAGTAATCGGATAAGTTTGATTTATTTTACAAACTTCAAATATCTCTTTCGTCCAGTATCCGACGAAGCCTTTTTCAAATTTATTCTTATACTTAAATAATCTAACTCTATCTCCAATTTTAAATTTCGGCTTAAGTTTCCGCAAATTCGGATTACTCTCATTCGAATAATTATTCTCGAATATTTTCTTTCGGATTAAATCAGGGTCGTCAGAAGCATTCTTTGGGGTTTCTTCAATACCAGAATGAACTTTATTATTGTACTCTTCTACAACTCCTGGTAATATCTTCAACCATTTCTGATTTCCTCGCTCAGTAAATTTCTTGAATAATTTATTTTTTAACGTCCGATTGAATCTTTCTATCACTACGGCCTTCCCTGCATTTTCAGTTGAATAAACAGTTTTAAATAGTGGCTGAACGTTTCGGTTATAAAATTCCGACCCTTTATCAACAAACAACTTTTTGGCTTTCTCTTACTTTCTTTTAAGATTTCTTCAAACGCATATTTAACTGATAGACCACTTTTGTTTTTTAAAGGCTTTACCCAAGCGTATCGTGTATATAAATCTATAACGGTCAATGCGTATTTATAATCAGAATCATTCGGCATATGAATAAGATCAGCACTCCAAATATCATCTTTATTAAATACTTTTACTTTCAATAAATATTTAGGCCTTCTGTATTCCTTGTGGATTTCGGACGCGTAGGTTCGAGCGTCGCTCTCAGACAGCTTTGCTGTCGCTTCATTTAAACCCTGACCGAATAATATTTTTGCTTGTAAAGCTTTCTTAACAAACATTCTTTCAATTCTTTCTCTAAATGTAGGATTTTGAATACTATCTAATTCTTGAATCATCTTCTTATCAGCTGCATGTGGAGAACTTAGATCATGATTTCGATAAGCTAAATCATGTCTATAAGCGGCGGCATCTACTTTATTTATTGGTTCTTCACCCGGCTTCGGATTATTATTCTCATCTAGTCTTATATCTAGTCGACTTACTTGACCGGTATATGAATGACCAGGAAGATATTTTTCTTTCGAATATTTACTCCAAATAAATCGAGGAAAGTTTTCTGATGTTTTTTGTATGTCGTTACCTTCATAAATTTTACAATTTGATTTTTCATTTTTGTTTAATAGATAATTTAATAAATCTAAATTAGCAATTTTTAATTTAATTAAATTTTCGGAATTTTTAGAATTCATTTTAAAAGATAAAATAAAAGTTTTACCGAATAGAACCTTGTTCAGGGGCTTTAGCCGATCGGTCCAAAGGTCCTGAGGTTATTACCGAATCATACTAGGACTTAGATATATTCCAGAACCATCTTTTGTTTCTTTAATTTCAATTAAATCATCAACATTGTGGAGAATATTTTTAAGAACTGGTTTTCCTTCATCAACCAAATTTAATTTACTAATGAAATTATCTACTATTCCTTCACCCCTCGCAACTTTTTCTAACTCTCTATTATGTCGTTTTTGTTCTTCTAATGCTGCCTTCTCTGATTTATTTTTATTTACTGCTTGGACAATACCAGCTGTCCCACCTGCAACACTTCCTGCAGCTGCTATGCCACCTATTATTAGTGGAATTGATGGGAGAATCCGGCCATTCTTTTCTTCTTGAAATTGAATATTCTCTATCATTGGTTTACTTACGTAATACTTTTTTTGTTAATCGTAATAGTTTTAGGGGTATTTTTGTCAACAATATTACGTAATTTTAATTCAACAGTTTTATTATTATTACTTTTCGCTTGCGACATTTTTAATAAAAAATTTTAAGTTAAGAATTTTTAAGTTATCAAAAATTTTAATCTATTTTAGTTATCAAAAAATTTTAAGTTAAGAATTTTTAATCTATTCTAGTTATCAAAAAATTTTAAGTTAACAAAAATTTTAATTAACTTATCCTAGCCATCTTTCCATTAAGAATTTCAATAGAATATTTTACATCTTCTAGCAATAAACGATAAGCCATCAATGATGTTGTGGAATCTTTTTTTCAATATTAATTGTTACATCACAACCAGTCTTGATAATATCTTCAGATTGTGCACTTGAATCGAAACAGAAAACAGGATATAAATGTCTCCAATCTCCAGGAGTTAATTGTGGTTCAACTCCAAATTCTATACAAAGATTTCGATAAGAATCATATCCTTCCATAAATTGATTATTGGTATCATCGAATCTTAATGGATCAATTGGATATCGGGTTTGATTTAATGAAACTTGTAAACTTCGAATTGTATTAATATGAAAAAGATTGTTGTTCTTATCAAAACTTGGAGAATTATTTCTTTGAAAAGTTAGTAATAAATATCTTGGAGTATTCGCAGTTCTAGTAAAATGCCAGTTAAATCTTTGTTCGGAAAAAGTTACTGAACTAGCAGTACGCTTTAGAAAATTTACTGGAATTGGTTTGTTAGTATTTAATCTTTTCGCAATAGCTGTTTTAATCTCTAAACTAGGACTAATATGCTTAATCCACCATTCAAGTCTATCAATTTTTAAATATGCTTTTTTCCAGTCTTACCAAAAAAGATTAATTCATTATTTGCTGTGCGATGAATTATTAATTTAAATTTTAATTGATGTGATATTTTATCATAATCTAAATAACCGAATAATGGAGACAATGACCAATTTACTGTCTGTTTACTTTTCTTGTTAAACTCACGTCTTTCTTTATATGCAGTATTATTTGTTTTATTTAAATGTTTTGCAATATTTTCTACATCTTTCGCAATTCCTGCGGCATCTGTTCCGGCGTGAGTTAAACCATCAACAATTATACCATCATTAGTATCAGGAAACCAACCTTCGATTTCATACTTTTTATTATTTTCACCAATTGTTATAAATCTAAGCATTGTATCAATTACACCTGGGGAATCACTTATTGTTTCTATATTTTGAGTTGCAACATCTAAACGCATTTGTGTAAATAATTTTGGAAAGAAATTATTCTCTAGTGCAATATTATCGGTATCTGGTAATGGTGTTGTAAAATTGGCATCACTTAATAAAGAATATTCACAGTGTAAAAAGGAATCAGGTAAATATAAATAACTTTGCTGATTATCAACTTCAAAAATTAAATATCCTCCAGTATTTACTCTACTAGAAGATCCGGGATTCATAGCAATTATTATATAGTCATTCTTTTTTTGATTATAACTAACACCTGGTGGTTTATCTAATTCAAATATATTTTCAATTAGCTAAGACATTCTTATAAAAAATAATTTGACTTTTTGTTTTTTTCTCACACACAGAAAAAATTTTACTAAAAAAATATTACTAAAATAATTTTACTAAAAAAAATTTTGCTAAAAAAATTTTACTAAAAAAATTTTATTAAAAAATATATTTTAGAATTTTGCTAGACCATTACCTCTTATTTCTTCAATTGAACGTTTTATGGCTACGCCTGATTTCTTCTTATGTTTACTATCAGACGGAGCTCCGCTCCTCAAGGTTTCCCCCACAGCTATGTTAGCAATTTTGTTTTTTGTTTCATCTGAAAGTTTTTTTAAATTTTTTAGTTCTTCAGAATCATTCCTAAGTTTACGAATAGCTTCTAGTTGTTTTAATTCGTTTTGAGGCTTAACAGCATTTGATATTGCACTAGCTGTACTACTTATAGCAGCTGCTTCTTTTGCAGCAGATGTAATCAAATCTTTATTATTTTTAATTAAGTTAACGATACTTCCAATACCAGAAAAGATGCCAGCTCCTTCCGTGTGAACTGTTTCTCTATTATCATAATGATAAACAGGATTCATACGTGGTTCATGAGCAATTCTTTGATTTGAAGCAAAATGTTTAAGATTGTGTTTATAAATTATAGGCATTTTTTAGGATTAAATTTGACTTTTAGGAAAAATATTTACGATTGGTTAGTAACCTGAGGACCTTTGGTCCGATCGGCTAAAGCCTCGAGGAGCTTCGCTCCGATTACGATTTACGTTTGTGAATGAACAACAACTTCGAGATAACTTTATTAATTGTCTGTTGCACTTTATCTATTGCGTCAAGTAGCGTGTGATGTACTTTAATTTCTTTTCTATTAACTTGCATTTTCTCCTGATTCATCTTCAACGCCGCTTTAACAGCATTTAACTTAATTTTAAGAACATCTAATTGTCTTTTAACAGAATCTAACTGTTCTTTATTTTCTTTAGAGTTTTCTTGTAAATTTTTCTTTAATTCATTTTCTAAATTGATTTTAAGAGTTTTCATTTTATCAACTTTTTGATTAAGTGAGTTTACTTCATTTATTATTCTATTCATCTTTTTCATTTGTTGAGTAATTTTAGAACTTAATTCATCAACACTTTTTTGGAATGTAGCTTGTAACTGCTTTAAATTTTTTTTAATTCTTTGAGGTAGTTTTTCTATTTCATCTTCTAATTGTTCTTTCAATAACTTTATCTGTTGTTTATTTTTAATGACTGCAGATTTTAACTTTATAGAAAGTAATATTAAAATTTTTGGTTGTTCAGAAATCTTTTTAAAAAGATTTGCTATATCTGCTTCTAGCTCTTTATCTTTTTATCAAGTTTTAATAATTTTTCGTTTAATGATTTGTCATTAAGTTTAAGCAACTTTAATTCGTTCATCAGTGGAACCAAAACATCGTTTATATATTTTTCTTTTAAGTCATTGATTTGTGTATCAACATATTGTTTATTTGTTAACTCTGTATTTTGTTGCGGAAGAATAGAAAGATGCAATGGACCAGATAAAACGTCTCCAGTTTTCATGATATAATTTTCTATCTCTATTTCTAATTCACGATTTTTCGGGATATATGCACCTCCACCAACATTTGGTAACATCATTTTTTAAAAAATAAAAAAAAATAAAATTTTTTCTAATAAAAATAAAAAAATAAAATTTTTTATATAATGAGAAAAAAAAATAAAATTTTTTCTAATAAAAATAAAAAAATGGAAAATCCAAATTTAAAAAAATTATATTCGCCCGCATCATCCTGTTCTTCTTATTCGACGAGATCAACGGGATTTGAAAATAAATGTTTTGATAATAATGATTATAATAATATATGTATAGATGTAAATATTTTATTCGAATTACAAGCAGAAATATTTAGAGAACAGACAAAAGGTTTACCTTCCATAGAAAATAAATTATTGTATTTTCCCAGGAGATCCATTTATTAAATTTATGGATATTGTAAGTAATTATAATGATGTAGCTTATGTAGAATTGAATAAAGAAAATATGGTTATTATTGGTGATAATAATGTTTATGGTTTTATTAGAGCAGTTTTACCAATTAGTAATACTGATTGGATAGAAACTAAAATTATTAATTATATCAATATTAGAGAATTAGTTAAAAAATTAAAATCTTTTTCCAAAGAAAAAATAAGATTATTTGTAGATGAACAAAACCAATATAATATTCATATCGAGAGTAAAAAACATAACGAAGAATTATTATGTCAAGTATATTATAGAGATAAAATTTATAAACAAGAAACATTAGAAATTCCGCAAAGATATGATGATGATACTTATATATGATTATATTCAAACTTAAATATTAATTTATTAAAATCTTATATAAATGGTTTAGCTCAACAAGAGAAAATTTATATGTGGACAACACCTTATAATATTAACAATGACCATAATCATAATCATAATAAACGAACAGAAGGTTCTATGGCTTTGCCCGATCTTAAAGAATCTTATAATAATAATAATGATAATAATATAGATGATGATAATATAAATGATGATTCTGAAACATCTGAAAATGGTGTAAATGGTAAAAAAGATTATAAAAATATTAGTAATTATAAAAATTTAAGTGAAGAAAAATTTATATCTCATACTGATGTACATGATATTAATATTACATATAATCAAAATTTATCTAAATTTCATTTTCTTACAATTGAAAATAATAATGATGGTATAGTTGAAGATACTGTTAGACAACTATGTGTCGGGTCTACAAAATTTAAATTAGGATTTACATCTAATCAATTTAAAATTTTATCATCTTCAATAAAAACTAAAAGTGATTCAGATTATGGTGGTGTTATTAAATTTTCCAAAAGATATCGAAGACCAATATTTTTCTCTATTATATTATTATCAGATAAAAGATGTAATTTAGAATTAGATATTCCAATAAGAGAATGGTATCCTATCAGGGAATGGCATCCTATACCAAAAAGTGTAATTTATGATGTTGAAGAATCAATTGATGATGATGATGAAGAATCAATAGTTAGTGAAAATAAATTTAAATTATCTTTTGATAAAATGTTATATGATAAAACTTAATGTGATAAAACTTAATATGATAAAACTTAATATAATAAAACTTAATATCATAAAACTTAATATGATAAAACATTATATGATAAAGAAAATAAAATAACTAAAGAACGTGAAATATATAATAATATAAAATAACACTCAAGACCTTGATATTAGAATGTTTATTTCTAAAATTAAAACACAAATTTTTTCTTATAAAAAATAAAAAAAAATGGAAAATACCAAGTTTTATTGTAACTTGTGTAAAAAAAAGTTGCAAACAAAAAGAAGTTATCAATCTCATTTAAATAGTAAATTGCATTTACAAAATGTAGATCGAGTTGATGAAGGAAATATATTAAAATTAAATAGTTATAAAAACTATCTAGAAACATTGCCTACTGATATAAAAGTTAAAAAAATGTTTGATGATTATTCACATTCGGAATATAAAAAAGTTTTTAATAGTGAAGATGAGACCCTACCAGATAGGAGATATTTATTTAGCGATACTGATGAATTTAACGAAATAGATGAATTTGATGAAGCCGTAACAGATATAAAATATTTATTTAATGAATCGGCACGCGGGACATCAAAGATGTCTTCCAGGGCTTCGCCCGTTGAACATAATGAAACCGATAAAACTTTTTCTGATATTCTATCCAACTTTTATAATATATTTAAGAAATCTTTCAAATGTTATATGAATGTAGAAGTACTTGGTAAAAAAAATGGACCTGATGGAATTCCTGAAGAAATAATACAAGGACATTTTACAAATTAGCAAGAAATTCATAATGTAAATGATATACAACCCATATTTGAACAAATGATACTTAAATTAGAAAATTGTATAATTGAAGCCCAGTTACGTGAATCTGGTTGGAGATTTGTTAAAATACTATCTAAGAAAATAGTAATTGATAAATATAAAAATAATACTGGTGGTAGTTATGTTCCTTTGCCTTTCAGTTCACCACAAATAATCAACATAAAAAATGAAGATGATTATTGTTTTCTGTGGAGTATTATAGCACATTTACATCCTGCAGAATATCACAAAGAAAGGCTAAGTCATTATGACAAAAAAGAATATACAAATGAATTTGATCTTTCTGATGGCTTACATGAATTTCCATATGATTATAATAAGTTAATAAAATTTCATAAAAAGAATAAAAATTTAATAGAAGTAAATGTTTTTGAATTAAATGTGAATTATGTTTCTATTGGTAATATTACTCCATTTTATTCAGATTCAAAAAAATTTTATTTGAATAATAAAAATTTATGTCAATCAGAAATAGTTTATAATGATAGAGGAAATTACATGCATTATAATATTTTTTACCAAGGAAATATAACATGTACTGAAAAATTTGAAATTGTTAAAAAATTATCACCAATAATGATTAATCATAATAATTATAAAGGACGTAATTATAATTATGATTATGATACCGATTATTTATCTTTATTTTTAGAATATCAACAAAAATTACAAAATTTAAATGAAATTTTACAAAACTGTAAAACAGATTATCAACAACAAACAAAAATATTAGTACAAGAATATGGCCATAAATATCAAAATAAGATAGAAGCGATACAAAAATTAAATGAAGACAATAATGAAGACAATAAAGAATTAAATAATGAAGAAAATGAAACCAATCAAAAAATAAATGAATCTTTAAAAAAATGTCTACAACAATATAAAGAACAATATGATAAAAGAATATATTTATCAGCTACAAATATTAAATCAAAATTATCATCGAAATACATTTAATCTTACAAAAGAAATTGATGAAACACATGAAATATATAAAGATAAATTTGAAAAATTAAAACAAACAAAGCAACCAGCACAAGCGAATATATTATATTATCAGGGTCATTTTATATTGTGTAAAGATGTTTCTATATTTACAAAAACTTCAGATAATACAAATTTTCCTTGTCTTCAATGTATGACAAGTTTTAGAAATTTAGAAGAAATGAATAGACATTTGGAGAATTGCCAACAAAATGAAGCAGTCAGAAACACAATTCCAAAAGATGATGATTTAGAATATAATAAATGGTATTTTAAAAATAAAGTACCCTTTACTATTTATTGTGATTTTGAAGCATATAATGTTAATATGACACAAAATCGAACCGAAGGTTCTAGGGCTTCGCCCGATTCTGAAAATGATAATTCTTAAAATGGTACGGGCCAAGCCCTAGAACCTTCGGTTTATAAATATGAAAAAAGTGCAGCTGAACAAAGTAAAGAAAAATATTTATTTGAACAAAAACCATTATGTTGGGGAATGTACATTCATTCAAATTATCCTGAATTATTTAAATCAGAATATTATCAATACTATGGTGAAGATAGTTCAGAAATGTTTACAAAGAAAGTAGAAGAATTACAAGGTCATTTTTCACAATTGCTTGAAACAAATATACCAATGCTTCCATTAACGGATGAAGAAAAAACTAATTTTGTTAATGAAACAAATTGTTATTACTGTGGAAAAGAATTGGGTAATGATAAGCGAAGCGACGGCTCTGCCGTCAAAGTAAAAGATCATCATCATCTAAATGGATTATATAGAGGTGCAGCACATAATTCTTGTAATCTTAATGCTAATAAATTTAAATATAACTTTGTTCCTCTATATTTCTACAATGGTTCTAAATATGATTTCCATCTAGTAATGAAAGATTTATTTTCATCTGAAAAATTACAACAACAACAAATAAATGTACTATGTAAAACAGAAGAAGAATATTTTTCAATGCAATTAGGTTGCATTAGAATTTTAGATGCATTTAGATTTTTTACTCCTTATTCATTAGATGTTATGGGAAAAACTTTGAAACCTGAACAATGTAAAATATTAAATAAATATAATTTAAAACCTCTAAAAGGCATATTTCCGTATGAATATATAACTGGAGATATAGATAGAATAAATGAAATAATGAAAGTACAAAAACTTCCTCCAATAAATAAATTTAAATGAACATTAAAACAATCACAATTATCTGAAGAAGACTATGCAGAAGCTGAAAAAAATTGGAGAGAGTTAAATTGTAAAACAATGCATAATTATACAATGAAATATCTTCAGATAGATGTATTAATCCTTGCTGATCTTTTTGAAAACTTTCGTGACATGTGTTTAGAATATTACGGAATAGATCCATGTTATTGTTATTCTATACCAGGTTTAACATGGTTAGCAGGATTAAAACATACTGGTGTTCAAGCCGATGGCTCTAGGACAAAGTCCGTTAAACTTAAACATTATAAAGAGAATACATATGATTAATTATTATTTTTTGAATCTGGAATTAGAGGTGGAGTTTCATCAGTTTTAGGTAATCGTTATGTACAGTGTTACAATAAAAAAGTAAATCCTGATGATTATGGAATAATGAAGCCTTTATCTCCAGAAGAAAGTGATCAGTTTATAAAATTGTTTAATCAAAATATAGAAGGACTTATTTCAAATGAAGAGAGTCAAGCAGCAGTTGATGAAATCATGAGAGAAAACTATTTGTTATATTATGATTTGAATAGCTTATATTCTTCTTGCATGATACAAGAATTACCAACAGGTGAAATTTCATGGTGTAATATTCTTGATTATCAAAAAACATATGATGGAAATTATAATCATGGTTATATATATGAAGTTGATTTAGTATACCCTGATGAAATAAAAGATAAAACAAAATATTTTCCTTTCTGTCCCGAAAACAAAATTCCCAATATAGAAGATTTTTCAGATTATCAAAAATCTATAATTCCTAAGAAATACAGGCCAACAAGAAAACTTATGTTAACACAAAGTAATAAAAGAAAGTATGTTGTTGAAGGAAGAATGCTAGATTGGTATTTAGAACATGGAATGATTCTCACCAAAATACATCGAAAACTATTTTATCAAAAATCTAAATGGTTAAAAAATTATATAGAGTTCAATATTGAAAAACGTAAAATAGCTAAAAGAAATAAAGATGATTTTGGAAACGTGTTCTTCAAAGTAATGAATAATGCATTTTATGGTAAGACTTTAGAAAATGTGCGTAATAGACAAAATATTGAGATAGTTTATGATAAAGATAGGTTTCAAAATTTTACAAGGAAACCTACATATAAAAGAACTACTAGATTTAGTGATAATCTATGTGCTGTACACTTACGTCGAATCAGCGTAAAACATGATAAGTTTAATTTTATTGGATTCACTGTATTAGAATTAGCTAAACTATTTATGTATAGATTTATATATGATTATTTAGCACCTGCTTATGACAAAAACTATAAATTACACTTTACAGATACCGATTCTGTTTTCTTAGAATTAACAATACCGTATAATGCTTCACTTGATGAAGAAATTAATAAAATAAAAGATATCATTCATCCTTCTGATTTATGTAAAGTAAAAGATGAATTAGAAGAAAATGAAGATTTCATAACAGAAGCTATATTTTTGAAATCTAAATGTTATTGTTATAATACAACTAATAATATTAAAACACATAAAACATTAAAAGGAATTTCAAAGGCATCAGTGGCTAATCAAATAACATTTCAAGATTATAAGAATACATTATTTAATAATGAAATAAAAACAGCATGTAATTATAGACTTAATTCAAAGAAACATAAAATATATTTAAAAGAAGAACATAAATTAGCATTAGATCCATTTGATGATAAAAGAAAAATTTTACCTGATGGAATAACTACTTCACCTTTTTAAAGTTTATTTATTATTATTTAAATCCGTCTAGAAAAAAATTTCATTATTTAAATCAGTCTAGAAAACTTTTTTATTATTTAAATCAGTCTAGAATAAAAATTTTATTATTTATTACTCAGTATAAAAATTTTTTATTACTCAGTAAACAAATCTTCTATCGACTTTCAGTCAGAGAACAATTGTTCGATAACTCTATCATGAATTTTTTTATCAATATTAATTGTGATAAATCCATAATCTTTTGACCAAGCATTGTTACACGATTGTTTAAATTCATCTTTATTTCTTACGCATGAATCTCTTAACAAATCACTTAAGTTTCTTGCATTTGTTTCAAATAGTATAAATATATTTGCATTCTTTCTAATAACACTTCCGTCTAATGAATACATACTTTGTGTTAAATACAAAACACTGCAGTTATTATGTCTACCTCTTGTGAAATAATTTCTCTGAACTGACTGATTTCTATCATTAACACAATCATCAAAAATTACACAATGTTTCATTGTTTTATCTAGTTTACTAGGATCTTGCATATTACCACTATCATCTATTAATTGTATCTTTATATGCTTATTTTTATTGGTTTCAACTAACTGATTATTTTTTGCTGCTTCTTCACACCACGAACTTATTTCTTCTTCATCTTCAGATTTTTCATATTCTTTGAATAATGAAGCAATTGCTGTTTTTTTAAGATTATTTTCAAATCCATATTTTAAAAATTGATAGACGGGTTGTTCTGCTGTTGTTGTATAAATTATAAGATTGTTATAATCCAAAACATTTGGAGTCGTTAAAATTTTAAATAATAGATATGTTTTTCCACATCCTGATCTTCCACAAATAACTGACAAAACTTTATTAGATAAATTTGGATGATGATTAAATTTAAGTTTTTTTTATTTAATAGGGGCACTTCACTCATTTTTTAATAAAAAATTTTATTTTTATTTTAAAAGAAGAAGAAGAAAATTAAACTTCTCTAGCTTCGCATGGGAGTTTATACCTCCCGAATGGGAGTTTATACCTCCCGAACGGGAGTTTATACCTCCCGAACCAAAAGATCTATCATAATCTCTTCACCTCCAAAATTTATTTCTTGTCCTTTCTCATCAGTGATTCTCATGTTAATGTTGTTAATAGTTTTTCTTGTAATAGGAAAATATATTAATGTTTGTGGAATTACATTTAATCTATAACCAATGGGTACAGTAAAAGCTGGAAAACTGAATATTAAATTTGACAATTTACCATTTATATATCCTCCTTCAATAATGTCACAATGTACAACAATTGAATTTATTTCAGTTATTTTTGGAATCTTCTCACCTAAATGATAACCTTGACTATAGTTTTGTTTATTAAATCCTAATAGCTTTGACAATGATCTATCATGATTAAAATCAACTTGATGATTTTCGTCTAAAGTAAGAGAAAATTTATTAACTGCCGGTTCAACTGCAAAATGTAATCGTTTCTTATCTTTAAATGGTAATAAATCTTTAAATAGTGTTAAATGTGGAGAAACTAGTCAATGCAATTTGATAATTTTTATTTTGTTCCAAATGTAGAATGGGTTCTAAATTACAAGTGTGTGATGAAGTAGTTGTTATAATTTTTAACGTCGTACTAAATTTTGATGAACCCAAAATCTCTGTTAGATTTTCTAAATGATTATTAATTTTGTCTAAATCTGCTGATGATAATTCTCCGGAAGACATTTTTTAGTTAAAATTTTGAATAAATATTTTTTTATAAAAAAATTAAAAACAACAACATATTTCAGCTACGGGCGAAGCCCTAGAACATTCGGTTCGTTATACTTTTATAATCCTCTTCATTTAGAATCTTCTTTTCTAATAGTCTTTTCAATATAGCATGAATTTCATTGAAACTAGAATTATGTCCTTCTTTTATTGCAGATATTAAAATATTTAATCTATTTTGTAATTCTTGTGGATCATCTGGTAAGAATGCAGTTGTTTCAGTTTTAAAACCTTTCCCTACTTTAACTCCCGTTGATAATAAATTTTCTAATTGTTTATAACGTCTAAGAGATTTTACTGCACCAACTCTATCTAACATAGCTTTATATTTTATGAGATCTTCTACAGCATAATTATTTAAATCTGCTCCTCTTAAAAGATCAACAAAATTTCTATCTAAATTAAAAGGAGATTTATCTGGTGAAAAAATTAAACCTCGAAAAGGTTGTGGAAATATTTCTTTTTGTCCGAGATAAAATCTAGGTTTTGTTTTTCCATCTATAAATGAAATAGAATGTTCAAATTGCATAGATTTTGGTAATTTCTTATTAATGTTTGATTCTAGTAATCCATAGTCATCTAATGTAGTTTTGTGCTCTGGATCTGTTATATCAATTTGTTTATCATTATTTGTACTTTCTTTTTCAAGAGTTTTAAATGGTTTCATAGTTTTCTCAAAATCAGTTTTTACTTGCTCGGTTTGCTGCATTTTTTCAAACATATCAGATTGAATACCAGCTTTTATCATTCTATGTTGAAGATGATTTTCTTTCATAATATTTCTTTGTTTCATTACCTCTTCTAATTGTTTAATTCTTTTTTGATTATCAGCTTTAATTTTATCCATTTTTAAAATATAATATTTGAATTTTGTGGTAACATTGGAATACAGCAAAAACATTTTACTGAACAAATTATTTTTTTATTGCTTTGTTGTCTGACATCTTTTCGTTTAAAGTTTTCTCGTTTTAAGTTTTGTCTAATAAAGTTTTGTTTAATAAAGTTTTGCTTAAATTTTCGCTTAAAGTTTTTAGCTCTTCTAAAAAAATTTTGTCATTTTCTTCATTAGAAATTTTACCATCACTCGAAATTTTGCCATCCTGTTTATTCTTATCATCAACTTTTTCTGACTGTAATTGAAATGATATTTGATTTACTTCATTAGCTATTTGATCAAATTTTTCAATCTCATCTAACGTAATAACATTATCATCCCATACTCTTTGAAAGTAGTAATGTAGTTTATCATAGACTTCTTTAATATGTAAATGCTTAGTTTCTAATGATTTTCGTTTCTTAGTTATTAAAGATTTATCTAACATTGTAACAAGTGAAGTTGCAAAAACACCCGTACCTGTTAAAGCTGTAGCAACAACAGGAATTGTAAGAACGCCAGATGAAATGACAATTTTTAAAGCACCTAAACTTATTGTTAAGAATATGCCAATTCCTTGTGTTACATTCTTAACTTTAGACCATCTCTTTCTTAATTTTTTATAATGCTCTAATCTTAATAATAATTGAGATTCCTTATCTTTCATATAGCGTACTCTATCTTTGTGTTTTTCTTTATTCAATTCACTTATTTTTAACTGTGATAACGAAGGATATATTCTTGCGGTTTCTTCCACTTTTGTTTCATCCATTTTTAAAGAAATATTATTAGACACATAATTTTAGTTATCTCATATTTCAAAAACCTGAAAAATGGATAAAATTCATGAATTTGAAATTCTCAACTTTTATGATTTTCGGTGTCCTGGAACGGTCATGATTTTCAAGGTAAAAATTGTAATTCTCAAAGTTTGAGATTCTTAACTTTTCTGATTTTCGGTGTCCTGGAACGGTCATGATTTTGGGGGTGAAAATTGTAATTCTCAAATTTGAGATTTTGAAAAATTTGAATAATTGGGTATTTTTAAAAACGCCTAAATTTATGAATTTAGGTCTTCATAACCTGAAAAATGACCAAAATTCATGAATTTAGTCCATTTAAAAAGTACCATTTTTTGAAAAATCGGTATCTTTAAAAACGACTAAATTCATGAATTTAGGTCTTAAAAACCTGAAAAAGGGACAAAATTCATGAATTTATGTCGTTTTTAAAGATACTATTTTTTTGAATTTTATGGCGTCCTGGAACGGTCTTTTGTCCATTACTAAAGTCATGTATACATTGAGTATTTTACAAAGGAGCTATAATATGTCGCTGAGCGTCTGCGTAATGGTAGAAGACCTCTTGTATGTCGAATGTTTCTTTCATGTTCACGAATGTCAAAAAACTCCGCTAAGGGATGAATGTCTTTTTGCATAGAAATTTTCCGCATGAGCTTGTTACAACATTTGTCCAGCATGTTCTGGAGACTAGGCACATTAGGAGGGACATTAGCCAAGCTCGTGGCAACTCGGTCAAGACGTAAAAGTTTATCGAACAGCGCTTTGTTAACATCACAGATGACGGGCCAGCAAAAACTGATGTGGCAGTAAACAAAACTTAAATAGGCTTGCCAAATAACATTGCCCGGATTATTGTTACTTTTGAGTCGTTTAACAACAGACATGGCGTAACAACATTTGCTAAACAATTACGAAAATTGTTCATTCCATTTGTCATTATCAGAAAAAACGACACCTAAAATTTTCAAGTTTTTCACATTTTGAATAACAGAGTCGTTAATAACAATGTTCGGAATCGCTGGAGTACACTGCTTTCTAGATACAGTCAAACATTTAGTTTTGTCAGGATTGATAGTGAGCTTTTTGTTCTTAGACCAACCCATAAAACTCATCAACAACATTCTGACAGTCGTCAACACACTTCTGATCAGCCAGATAGACCAACGTGACATCATCAGCAAAGGCAATGACTTTGGTATTGCAGAGGAGAGGGAAATCATCTATAAGGGAGACAAAAAGGATAGGGCCGAGAATGGAACCTTGGGGAACACCACTGCTGATTTTCATCCAAGGTGCAGCAATGCCATTAACCAGAACGCGTTGAAAGCGATTAGAAAGAAAGCTACGTATAAATTTAAGCGGAAATGGATCACAATCAAAGTTTTGCATGAGGGAATTGAGAAGGGTGGAGTGACTCACAGAGTCGAAGGCCGAGCGAAAATCGATAGCAACTACTTTGGCATAATGGGAAGGACTACTCGTAATGTGTTGAAGAATGGTGAGACGAATCGCAATCAAGGCATTAGTACACCCGCCTAAGCCGTTAGGGACGAAGCCGAACTGTGACGTGGGTTAAAATTATGGGAAAGAGATGGTAAAAGAATATGATCTCTTATGAGCCGCTCAAGGACTTTGCTGCAAAATGGTATAATCGAAATGGGGCGATGCCCGGTTTTACCTTTTCGGAATGGGGATGATATTTGCAGATTTCCAAGGTGAGGGGAACACACCATTAACAAGACATCTATTGTACAGAATGGTAAGAGGAGGGGCAAGCACCTCAGCGAAGGAGCGGTAGAAAAAGCCAGGAATTTCATCGGGGCCGGTCGAATTGGATTTACATTGACGGATCATATTTACAACCAAAGATTCAGTGACACTAAAGGGAGTGGTACGGGACCTGGGACGGTGATCAGTAAATAAATGTAAGTCAGGAGGAGAAAAGGCTGAATGGAACTTGTCATTCAGATCGTAAACAGTGGCTTGGTCAAGAGGAGCAGATTGGTTCTTACACTTGATTTGATTATTTCCATCTCTGAGAGGTTGAAGAGGATGTCAAACGAGAGAGGTGTTGTTTTTTGGCAGCAAGAACAGCCGCTAGGAATTTTTCCCTTAGACGTAAGTATTTGGGATAATTATCCTTAGAAAGGGCCCGATCACGCAGGCCCGTCGCCAGCGGGGGGGGGGCAAGGGGGCGCCGCCCCCTGTTAAAAATTTCGCCCCTCCTGTTAAATAATGTTCACATGTGTCTACTTTTAGTTGATGGCAATAGTCATACAAGAAAAGCCTAATAGCATAATTCCATTGCATTGTGAATGGAGTTTTTGACTGACGATAACTATTGACTCATTCAGCGTGAACATTTCCCACCTGTTACTCATTGCGAATAATTTATGACTTCATCACTTCAGTCCTTCACCACTGTTTTGTGTCTCTTTCTGATCATTAGTTTCTATTTAAGTTATTAGTTTCTAGGAGTTTCCCTCTTGATTAATTCCTTTGCTGCTCGTCTTTGTGTTATTTCGTGAACTTAACCTCTACGACTGATCTAACCTATCCTAAAAGAAAATGCAGTTAAGTTCGGCTAAATTTGTTGATTTTGAAATAGATTATTTGTGGAGAGGAAAGAATAGAAGTACCGCCAAATCCACATTCATAGGATCCGACTGCAGTTTTCCGGGGACATAATCAAAGGAGTGTTTGTCAATTAAATAAACGGAGATATCCGGTAACGTAAGATTTTATTTTCTTCTTTTTGTCGGTTTCAAATTCAAAGTCTTCTGACAGAAAGTGTTTAGCACAGACTTTCATCCTGTCAGTTACTTCATTAACACTTTTGAGATCAACGCGTTGTATAGGAACCATTTATTTCGTTGACTATATTCGTTCTCATATGGAAAACTGAATAATGACACCTTTTCGGTTCCATCGGTCTTCTACCCACTTTTGCAACCTCCAACGCAATATTTGTATGTCATGGTACAAAATAATAGTTATACACGAAATGAGTTGACAGTCAGTTAAAATTTAAGTTCACGTGAGCACAACATGGTAGCATCGAGGAATGTAAGACGATGAATGAAGACAGTGGATTTATCAGGTTATCACTCCTTCGGCATTGAGTGAGTCATTCACTCGATGCAGACGAAGTCATTCGCATCAATAGAGTAAATAACTGCACCATGATCATTGGTTTTTTCTCACACAATGCATACATGCACACAAGGCAAATCCACTTTTCAATCGCGCATCAAGAAAGCAATTTGTCACTCTACTGACAATGCATCGGCCTGCGCTCAAAAAATTCGAATTACACGCACACGCTTACGTCTTTATTGACAATATCTGTGTCTTGTGTTCCCCCGTAACTGGTGACTTTTGTTTTATATTCAGAGGTGATAATTGAATAGTCGGAAATGCCGCATCGGAATTCAAAAGATGAGGTGCATAAAAAATCTATCCTTTTAACATCATGGCTTCTAAAACCTCGAAGTTCACTCACGCCAACATCTTCAGCTGATACCCCTACTACCTCCGCAACTGCGATCCAATCATCCACAACTGCGATCCAATCATCCACAACTGCGATCCAATCATCCGCAACTGCGATCCAATCATCCACAACTGCGATCCAATCATCCACAACTGCGATCCAATCATCCACAACTGCGATGCAGTCATCAGCAATTAAAATCCCTACACAATCTGCAACTGCGATTCCTAGTGTTTTGCATTCATTACCGAAAGACATATTTGGCGCTGAACTAAAGCAACCTCGACTTAAGTCATATCCAAGAGACAAGGACAACCGCTGTTGGAGACAAAATAAAGGGATTTGTTCAGCATGCTGAAACTACGACGCACAGAAATTCAACCATTGCTTGGAATGAGCAGAAAAACAGAGAGGACATCAGAACATCGATATCTTACCTCCTGAACTCCGACATTCTAGAAAAGAGGAGATATTATGTCCAGTCATTGATTAAGATAGTACAATTTTTGGTAACTAACGAATTGCCATTTAGGGGCGATGATTCAGACAGTGGTGTATTTATCAAGATGTTCAAATACACTCTTCGAAAGGATAAAAAGCTTGCTGACATTGAGCCCGGAATTCCTCGCAATTCCACCTACACATCTCCTACAATTCAAAATGATTTAATTGACACTCTTGCAAACGTCGTTGCAAGACAAGTAGCATCCGACTGCCTAATCGCTGACGTTCCGCTTTTTTACACTTTTAGCAGATGGAACGCGTGACAAGAGCAACATCGAAAATATCTCCATTTCAGTTCGATTTGTTAAGAATGGGAAAGTGGAAGAATGCCTTCTCTGCATGCCTATGTCTGCGAAACTGGATGCCTCATCGATGACCGACGTTATTTTGGAGAGCTTGGCAAAGTACAACCTTCCGATGGAGCGATTGCTTACCCAATGCCATGATGGAGCCAGTTCAATGAGTGGCAGACTCGCAGGAGTGCAAGCCATCATACAGAGAAGAGCCGGAAAAGAGGTACCATACGTACATTGCTTTAACCACCGACTTCATTTGGTTATTGTGGATCTAGTTTCTACTATCTCCGCAGTGAGGTACTACTTCGATCAGTGTGCAGTGATATACAAATTTTTCAAATGCCAATCAATTGTTGATATGTAGGCTACAATGGGACGAAATTGAAGCCATTACTCGAGACACGTTGGTCAGGACATCACGATGCCATAAAGCGTCTTATTGACAACCCTGCAGAAATTGTCTCAACGTTGAAAGAGATCAGTAAGTCAATGAATTTGGAGGGCGATCTACCATCGAGAGCCATCGGATTGCGAAAAATTTTGTGTCGACCTAATTTCATGTTCATAGCTGTTGTTATGAAGCGCATAGTGGGGATTTTGATGCCAATCGACAAAGCATTGCAAAGTCATGCATGTGATCTGCGAAAAGCCATGGAATTAATCTCACAGGTCAAAGAAATGCTCAATGAAATGAGAAGTGAAGAAGTATTTCAGTGATATATTGACAGAAAGTAATGCTTTCATAAAGGACCAAAAAAGTGACCATCCATCTCGCAAGAGAAAAATAAGTACCCTTCTGAGAGACAGTGTTGTTCTTGCGGCTGTCAGTGGCCATCAATCTGATATAGACAGCATAAACACCAAGGCAGTGTACTTCGAAATCATCGACCTTGTCACACAGGAACTTTATCGACGCTTTGAAGAGAAGGATTGGTTGTACAAGGCTTTACAAGTAAGTTTCTCTTCTGCTCAAACACTACATAGGAAAATAAAATGTCGTCAACAGGTTTTGCATGTGAACAATAATAAATATATAAATAGCATTAACATCTATTTTCATAAAGTCAAATAATAATCTTGCTTTTAGGCCTATTTGTTATCGTCATTGACTAATCATTGTCTCTATTGACATATCTAGATTCCTTTTATGAAATATTTTCTAGACTTCATTTACCAAATCGAACTATTTTGTGATAAGATCATCATATAACAAGCAAAATCCATCATCAAATGTCCATAGCTGGAGGATTCATATGCAAGCCGTGTGTTTTAATTCTTTAGTATCGAAGATTAAATTCTAAACTTAATGGTGCTGTAATAGTTAGCTACTGAAAATTGAGTAGTTGCTTTTTTTATTTTCTGTAGGGAACTATACCATACGGAGATGAATTTTTAATCAAGACTACGATTGACCCGCTCAGCCGACTGGGAATTACGATTCCAGATGAAGGCGAATTAGATTTGGTGAGACGCTATCTCAAGAAGAAAATCGACGGGAGGCCTACTTCCACACTTCTCGATGTTTTGCATAATCAAAGAGAGGCCTTCCAGTGCACATACGATTTATTTGCGGCGGTTGTCAACAATGGCCTGTTCCACTGCTGTCTGTGAGTCGTCGTTTTCGGCACTTACCCGCATTGAACGGCCACAACGACGAAGCATGGCGCAGTCTCGACGAGCCAGTTTGTGCTTTTTGACTTTTGAGAAAGATAGGGTGGAAAATATTGACGTTCAGTCTGTCTTGAAGACATTTAGCAATGTTCACAAACGCTTACAACTTTTTTGAATTACATTTGAATACTTAATCTGTGCATGTTTTAATTTAGCTAACTTGCGATTACAATAGAAAGTACGAAAATACAGATATGTGAAGCACAGGAATGTCACATATGCATGATTAGGTATATTGGTTATGTGCTTCATTGAATATAAAAATCACAAGCGCTTGCCCCTCCAGTCAAAAGCTGAACCCCCCCTGTAAATCCATTCTGACGACGGGCCTGCGATCACGAGCATCAGAAGTAGTTTCAGTGCAGGGGACATCCAAGGCGGGTCAATATTACGCATACGGACAGTTCTTTCATCAGAAAAAACAAAAAAGATATAGCGAAGAAACATTTGAAAGCGCTCAACTGCAACATTCACGTCATCCTCGAGTAAGAAAAACTCATGCCAATCAACAGAAGAGAGAAAACGATAACACACCGCAAAAGAGGATGGTGAAAAATAACGCACCTTGACTTTGGTAGTTGTCACATTCAACGAGTCAATCCTATTGATAAAGACACCTTTGTGGTCAGAGCGACCCAAGGGTGCAATACAACGAGGAGAATCAAACTTATACGGTAGGTTGGAAGCAATAGCATCAAGCACATTATTCCCTCTAGTGGACATGTTCACAAGTTGGTGAAAGTTATTCAACAAATAAAAATCATTGATGTGATGTCTCAAATCATTAATGTCACCAATCAAGATAAAATGATTACTATGACTGTTGTCGATCATAATCTGAATATAGTCTAACAGTTTAGAATGCGCTTGAACTTTACCCAGTAAGGATGATACACGGCGCAAACGGTGACGTCCAAGTCGTCAATTCGGTAACACAAAACATTTGATTTGATGTCAGAAAAATAAGAGTTACTTACAATTGAGACTTTCAAGTTGGATTTATGATAACATATAATTCCACTTCCATTTAAATCTCTGTCTTGTCTTACCAAATCATATCCGGGAATCGAAACAGAATTATCAGCGATAGTAGGATCAAGCCAGGACTCAGTGATAACAATAATGTTAGGGTCATATTTAACAACCCTGACACGAAGATCGTCAAGTTTATTGAAGAGAAATCTGGCGTTAAAAAGGAGGATTGACGGGGCAGGGTAACGTGGAAATTCGGTGTTGCGTAATTGTACATTTGGAGCTGCGTTGTTTGATAATTGACATGGTGAGGATTGCAGAATTGATGGACGGGGAAAGTCAGATGACGTAGATGACTTGGGCTTTAGGAGGCGATGGAACCACAAGGCTCTTCTTTGTGTACGGGGGAGATGGAAATCTTGTCGCAGTTGTAGGAGTGTAGAACGCGAGTAACGGATCCTATCTGATGACGTCATCAGACAATGACAGCAGATACATGTCAGTACGCAGTATTCAGAAGATTCAGTATGCACGAAGCTATGAGATTTTCGAATTGAAATTTATTATGTGGAATTACGAACGTGTATTTGCATGAAATCACTTGCATTCGTACCATAGAGTAGGTAAATTAGGTAGAGTGATACTCCGCATTTATTAAATCCCCAACGTGTATACACATTCGATTTTATTAAATGAACTCAAGGAAAATACAGTCGGAATTGTTTCCAAATGTGAGATATGTGCATTTATGCAGTTTTGAAGAAATTACAACGGAATTGAGTGATCATGATAGCATAAAGCAGAGGGAAATGATTGTGATATCTATGCCCATTGTTGTTGACCAGAGAGGTCTAACAACAATAGGCTATTGTGACTTCATTGACAAACTGCAGTTTATGCAAAGAGATTACATGAACAGTGATCGTTCATGAAACACTCATATTTAAAAGCGTGTTCGTCTCTGAACAATGCACATTATCTCTGGAACTTGTGGATGTTTTGATCTCAGAATACTACAATGATATTATTTTACAGATAGTCCGTGTCTGACAGCCTCGGTGAGGAAATGTTTGTTAAATTGGCAACTCGATGACCTGCGCCACTGCTTTCCTGCTGAACTTCAAGAGAATCTTCTTAAGCGTGATTAGGCAACAGCTGCCACCAGCATACCGGTAGCAAAATTTAGATTCAAAGACAATGATTTCAATTAACTTTGAAAGATGTAAATGGCTTTACATCACTATTCAGATTCAAGAAATGAAATATGAATTTATAGTGTATCTTAAAATCAAGTCGGTGAAAATTGAAGTAAAAACTTGACATTTCAGCCAAGAAAGCACGAATAATATCGCGACTTTTTCATGACGTCTTCCACTATAATACGGAGCATGAAATTCCCTTGATAATCAGCTTGATTTCCGCTTAGTTGGGATGATCATTAGCAAATATTCATTCCTTTTGATATCCAACTTGCTATACTGCTAATTACAAGGGGGAGTCATCCCGACAGTATTTAATTTGGCAAACTTTTGACTTTTTTAAAACTGCTCAAATAATTTTTTGGACCTCGGGAACGCTATCTACTCAAGAAAAATGAATCTTTTCATATAAAAATTATCACTGTATACATATACTTTTTTGAGTCGACAATCTGCCTGTATACTTACTTTATTCTTCGTACCTTCATAAATACAAATATGATTGTAAGCCACTTTATCAATGCGATTACAAAAATGATCAAGACTCATGCCATGACTTAATGTAATCGTGAAACTTAACCATACAGACCACTACCAGACCAATATCAGCCACTACAAAGCGGCATCGTTCCACGACGCAGCTCCTGTCCGGTCTCCTGACATAGGATTTTTCGCTTAAAATGATGAAAAGTCGACTTTTCACCCTGCTATTAAATGAGTGAGTCTGGCATGAACAGCCGCTTGCTGATGGTGACTTCAGCCATAGATTGACTTCAGCTGCTCGATCGGCTAGGTGTAGCTGGTGCCAGATTTTTAATGAGATGAATCAATTTTTTGAGGCACTGCCTGCAGATTCTTGTTTGCAGGAGCGTTGTGGCACTCTATGCACTGTGGGTTATTTTAGCATAGAAATTTTCATTGAAAATTTATGATAATTGCCTATCCTACAAAAGACCCTCTTCTTTGTAGTAAATCGCACTAAATTGGCGAAATGAAAGTGATTTTTGACAATTAATTTTTTTCATTAGATGGTAAAACAACCGATTTTGCACATTCTTGTTCATTATTATAATTTTTTGGACTGGAACTAAAAAAGTGAAGTTCTTGTAGTTACATATCATTTCAGTGAGGCCATCAGAAACGAATAACAACATTCGTTTTAAACAGTGGAGTAGACCTTGAAAATTGCACAACGATTTTACGTCGATAGTTTGTAGAAAGTGTCACTATATTCATGTTAAATGTCGTTTTCTTTTTGTCTTTTTAACTGCGATTTGACGCAAAGAAAAGGGCTAAACCACCATGACGAGGTCTATACTTAACTTTTGTCAGCCTTTGAAGCCACATCGTTTAGGCTCAATTGTCAAACCGTGTGTAGAGTGAGCCACTCCTATCGATGCTCATGTTTGCTCTGATTCTTTAACATTGCATATTGTTCGGACTTTCATGCTGTTCAACCTTGCCTATTTTTAAACACTACAGTCATTCTACTTATTAAGAAATCTTTGTTAGTATGTGCCAAAATGATACTCTTACTAACTCATTTTCTCAACAAGTTTTCGTCAATCGATTACTACGGCTTTCTTCTACGATTTTTATAAAATTTTAATTATAAATTTTCGCAGTTAATATTGGTGAACTGTAGGTATTTTCTCACGCTCCAGTGTGATAGCTGTTAGTTCTTGAATAAACTGGGTTAATACAACAAGGTTGATTGAACTTGAATAGCTACATAGCTGAATAGTCGCTGTATTAGATTGGTGTTGCTTGGAAAAATATTCTGCACTTTTTCTACCTCCCTGTGAAATTGCTACCAACGATAAATCAAGCAACCTCGAAGCTTCTTTGGTTCCCTAGGGATACTTTATTTCCACAAGGTCTCTTGACACAATTAAAATATATATAACTGCATGATTATGTAATATAAAAAAATCATACATTGTATATATTAAGTTTGCTCAGTGCCACATGTTCAAAACTTGTTTCTTCTGAATCGGATTCACCATTTGCGATCGTCAAGTAGCCTAGGTTCGAGAATCATCAGGATCCTTCGTTCTTCTTCAACGTGCACGATTAGGTTTTGATCATATTGCATTGTCAGCAATAGAGTAGTAGTCCGGGGAGCCAGCGTGAAGTTGTGCAGGGAACGAGGTAGTACACAAAACTTTCACATAGCAATAGTACACACTCTAACCTACTGCAAAACTTCGCGTATGCGGGATCAGATTCATTTGCTTTTCAGAAAATAGTGAGGAGGTGATTACATCACATATCCTATACGTATTTCCAGTGGTAAAATTGTGACATTTAAGATGTTGATCTCCTATTTTTTTGAATTTTTGACTCATAAAAGTGTACACAAAATTGGTATTTTGTTGAACTGGGTTATTATAGAAATCATCTACAGATCATGGATTCTTTCAAATGATTTATCTATTCAGTGTCTAGAGGATGAATGTAAAGTGTAAAAACAGACAATTTTCGTTTAAGTATATCAACAATTTTCCTGACATTTCTATGTTAATAATGTCGCAGTTTTGACACCAAACGAAAAAGTGTCTGATTTGTACACTTTACTTCATCCTCTGTCACCTGAATGATAAATCATTTGAAGATCGATGATCTGTAGATGATTTCTATAATAACCGAAGTTCAACAAAATACAATTTGTGTAACTTAGTATGAGCAAAAAAATTCAAAAAAATGGAGGTCAACCATCTTTAATTATGTCACATATTTTACCACTGGAAATACATCAGGATTGTGTTATCCTCTCTATTTCTGAAAAGCAAATGATCTGATCCGGCAGACGCGAAGTTTGTGCAGTAGGTTAGAGGTGCACTATGCTATGTGAAAAGTTTTATGTACTACCTCGTTCCCTGCACAAACTTCACGCTGGCTCCCGGACTATAGCCACATAGGCTTGGGTTTGCCTGAACAAGGTCACAGAAATCATGAGACACTGCACCCAAGAAACAGGAAGCCCAGAATTGAGAAAAAAGCTTTAGGAAAACCCGTGAAAACAAGGACAGGCGTGCACCTGTGTATGTCCTCACTGCTCTGAGTCATATCCAGGATGAGTCGGTTCTTTGTGAAAAGTTGCGATTCGTGGTTTCAAAGTTGCTTGTAGTGATATTTCGGAAGCAGAATTCAAGTTGCTTGAAAATGATTACAAGCCCTTGCATCAAATACATAAGCAAGAAGTGTAGCAGTCCTGTTGGCGAAATATATTTTCAGCAGATTCTTCGTGATATCTCAGAATTGAAGCAGGAGTGATCAGAATCAAGACCGAGCCCAGCCCAACCCCTCTCCTTAACTGGCCAAACCTCTCCTCCAAAGTCGACCAGCGCCAATTTGTTCATCAAGGAATCCTTCAGTCCTTTAAAGAAAAAATTTTTTCGGAATCCAGCCGAAAGATCATCATACCAGCAAAATTCAAGGAAACTACTGATAAGAATGGTAATTATTAATAAAACAAACAGTAATAATTGCACATTAGCAGCCAGGAAAAGTATGATAGAGACAGAATTGACTTATCTCCAAGTTGAACATAGAGGAGATGAGAAAAGAGATCCAGTTGTAACCGTCCTATTCCAAACACGATATCCAACGAAAAGTTCGACAACAGCATTGTGGCAGGATAATCAAAGAAATTTTCCAAGACTCGAGGCTTTTGGCTTCAGCCATTTCACTTCAAAACCTGCAAACGGCTCTAATTTCACCACCGAGTTTCGATTCGCATATCCACCAGCTCTTTGGAAGATTGGCTGCAAAGGGCATGAAGCTCATCTTAGATCTCGAAATCCTGAGAGCTTTTGTTGTCATCAAACCCCTACCGTTGCCCCACTGCTTAGGCTTTATGGACACTCCAGAACGAATGCAAGAAGAGAGATCTCAAAAAAGGACGTGTATACGCTGTGGTCAGCAACATGAAATCACCAGTATCCAACTTTGCACAAAGCCTCGAAAGTGTTCATGCTGTTATTCATCGAAGAAGCACCATTACCAGGCAGGATCGCACGGAGGATCAGACGGAATATGTCCGATTTTCAGCAAGCGATTGAACAGAAACACATTTCAGAAAAAGATATCCAGGGAGACCATGCATTGTCAGTTGTTGCTCTAGAAAAACAGCTCTCATATTGTAGTCAAGGAGTTAACCATGATTAGAGACCTAATACTATTTAACGCTGGCAAATCATACCAACTGATCCATGAACTAGTCAGCAATTCTCCGAAAGACTGTATTTATCTTATACAAGAACCTCCATTAAGAGAAACTGTGCATTTCCAAAAGATTATATGTCAGTGTGTAGCGCCAACCCTCGATCAGCCATTGTGATTTCATCCAAATTCGAAAATGACATCTCATTGCATTACGTTAGTAAAGATGTTGTTATCATCTCCATCCTAGTTTCGAACAAGAATTCCCTTTTTCTTTCTTCGGTATACATCGCCCCTACCATTTCTCTGTCCAACCGATCACAGACATTCTAGCTCGTTTTGGCATTCAGCCTATATGTTTAATCGGTGGAGACTTCAATGCCCATCACACATCTTTGGTGGCGACAAGACTGACAGTAAAGGTAGCAAACTGAATGACTTCATTTTCCGAAACGAACTGAAGCTCATTAATGATCCGATCTTGGTCCAACCTTGACAGTCCAATGGGAAGCAGTTTCATTGACATCACTCTCATCAAAGATCTAAATAAGGTAGCTTGGATGCCCTTATCACGTGATGACTTTCCAACTTGTTGGCACTTCCCCATTAGAATAACATTGGATACGATTTTCACTATGAATAGACGTGATGACCTCGACAATAAAGTTAACCTTAGGCTGAAATGGAAGAGTTGAATTGGTCCGCTTTCACAGAACAAACTAGCAAGATTTCAGTTCCCCCAGTTGCAGAATATTCGATAAAAGAAATCGACAACCCCTGCCTCAGCTTGATTTCCCAACTCACCAACATCATACAAAGTACAACACCAACCCATTCTTCTACTCGCCATAGCAAAGCATATCCCTGGTGGAATAACCACTTGACTGATCTAATAAAAAGCCGCAATAAAACATGTGTAAACTGGAAGAACTGTGTTGATGGAAACAGATGTAATCTAGAATTGATTTTCAAAAATTCAAAGCGCACTTGCCAAGGGGCTATTAGACAGGCCCCCCCCCCCCCGCCTTAAGAACACTTACTGGAGGAAAACATGTGCTGAACAACCGACCCATGGAGAAAGCTTAATAAGTTGTGTAATAATAATATTCGGAAATTCGAAGTTCTTTTCTCAAATTATAAGAAAATCGATGGCACACCCGCTATTAGCAACGAAGATATGCACATGGATCTCATGCATTACTATTTTAGTCCATCACAAAGAAGTGACCTATGTTACAAAGATGACGAAGCATCCGTGAATACATCCCCTCTTCCTTTGAAATCCCCTTTTCCCGCTACTATAGAGGAAGTCATGCAAATCATATTCAACTTAAAGAATAATAAGGCATCGGGCTACGACCACATAAGAGCTGAACATCTGAAAGCATGTTCAAAACCGATATATGAATGCCTCACATACATTTTCAACATCTGTTACTTGACTGGCTACTTTCCAAAAACTCTAAAGATCTATCTTGTTTCATTCCCTATGAAACCGAAAGCATTGAAAAGTGGTGAACAAATGTCAGCAAAATATTTCAGACCTATCTCAGTTAACTCCATCATATGCAAAGTGTTTGAAAAGATCATCCAAAATCGCACTGACACTAGTTGGCTCCATCCAGCTCAGCATGGTTTTCTGAAAGGCCGAAGCACAGAAACCGCACTCTCTGACATATGCAATTTCATCTGTAAAGACGACTCTCTACTACTGAGTTTTGATTTCACAGCCGCGTTTGATCATGCCCCTCCAAAGCACATAATACATGAACTGCAACCCAAAAGTAGCACTGATTTTCACACCATCTGACTGACTAGTAGCCTGCTAAAACCAAGAAGCACCACAAGTAAGCTTTTCCCTCACATTTCAATGTCTCCAGACTGTGGCACTCCTCAGGGAAGTTGCTTGAGTCCTTCGCTGTGGAATGTATTTATAGACAAGGCTGTGACGAAACTTGCTCAATTTGGCAAAGTCGCAGCTTATGCAGATGATTGCACAGTAGTGATTCATGAGGATATGCAACAAAGAGCAAGAGAGGTCAGTGAAACCATTCTACAATGGTCCAAAACAAAAGGTCTCTCCTTGAACATCCCCAAAACCCAAGCCACTTTTTTACAAAGATGAGAGTTCCGCCATTCACACACATTACGCTAGCTAACAATGAAAATATTACACTGAAGGACAGCCGCATTTTAGGAGTGATCTTTGATCGCAAGCTTAAGTTTAATAATCATATCCATGACATTTGTAAGCGCACTATGACATATGTCCAACGTCTCTCCATTATAGCATCAGTCACCTACGGAGCTTCATCTTCGAATATTCGCCATCTACATAATGGAGTTTATGTCCCACAGACTGCCTATGCAGTAAAAATTTGGGGTGCAGCCTTGCATAAGAAAACTGTTAGTAAAGCGCTAACTAAGGTGCAGCGATTGTTTGCCCTACTAAAAAAGCATTTAGATCAAGTGCCACAGACGAAATTTGTAGGCTTAGCCCAATTTGCTCCAATTGTATAACACCTTCAAATACTATACAATCATCAACTTAAACAGGACAACAAATATCAAGCCTTTGAGGATCTTATTTTAACCGACAGTATCACTTAAACTATTCAAAATGCAAAATATAAGCACTTTCATCAGACAAATTCTCATTTCGGCGCTGTGACCTTGTGGTAGAGTGTTCGCTCTGCGTCCGGGAGACCTTGGTTCAAATCTTGGTCGGGTCAAACCTAAGACTTTTAAAAATAGGTACACTCTGCTTTCTTGCTAAACACTCAGCACGAAAAAGAATGAGAGTGGTAAATGACAACTCGGCCACATGGAAGAAAGGCTCCGTGCCTAATGTGCTTCCGAGTATAAACAACGTTCATTTATTTATTTTTATTTCACTACAATTCATACAACCACTTTCCATCCAATATTCCACACACTCTCACCCAAATCTTGACAGGACACAGACGACACAACAACTTTATACACAAACTTGACCCCAGTATCCCCCCTTTCTGCCAAAACGGCATTTGCTCAGAGCGTGAAACCGCATACCACATTATATTTCGCTGCCCTAGCTACACACAGCACAGAAAACAACTCACACGCAGCCAGATCAGAAGATATCCCATTTGAACACATCGACCAGTTAATCAACAACAAAACAACACTCAACGCACTCATAACTTTCCTCGGCCACACCAAACTCAAGCGATAAACTACCTACCCTTCGTGGACGTGAAGATGCCAGGACGGACCAACGAGGACCCAGGGCTTCGGGGCGATCTCGGATTGACCATCGTCAGAAAGCTCGGAAGAAGAAGAAGAAGGAAGAATCATATTTGAACAATGAACAATGAAGTGTGCCCTTACTTATGTATCGATATTGTAACTTTCGTCTTCTTTTGTGAAGTTTAACGAAATATATATATACGTGGTGCGTTCAATAAGTGGCCGACCTCACGCATTTAATTTTTGATTTAGTTGTCGATGTTTCTTTTACAGTAGAACATGTGTATCAAAGCTCGTTTAATGCCAGAATTTCGAAAATAGCGTTTCATTTTCCCTTCAATTTTCAAATTTCAAAATTCGTAACTTACATCAACTAAAATTAGTAACTTTCAATCTTCAAATTTTCAATTTCTTGCTTTTTGTAACCTCAGTCACTAAGTTTCTTATTCATTCATCACTAGCCAGGCAGTTAACAGTCATAATGAGCCGCTGTTGTTCTTATGCGCCTGCTATTGACTCGACTATTACGCGCGTGGCCATGATAATGACTGCATGAGTCATCTGAAGCCATTGTTCAATGAGCAACACGATCTGTGTGCACTCTGATCGAAAGTTGACGAAAATGACCGTTGGAAGTCTCGCAAGTTGAATATCGCAGTATCATTAGATTCTCTTTGTTTTAAATAAGGACTCCTGTTAAAGACATATTTTAATGAATTGAATTCTGTCTATGGCGAAAGTGCTCCTTCTCACCACGACTGTTAAATATTGGGCAAGAGAATTCAAAGGTGGTCGAGTTTCAGTCGTCGATGAAGCAAGAGAAGGAAGACCTATAGAAATTTCTATCGACGAGGATCTGATAGAAAAAGTTCAGAGCTACCGACGAATAACAGTATAGGAGTTCTCAACCAAATTCCATTGTAGTGTTGGAACCATTAGTGAACGTCTCAAAGCCTTGGGAATTCAAAAGCTTTGCTCAAGATTTGTGCCTCGGTTCCTTTCTGCTGAAATGATGGAACGCAGAAAGGCATGCTGTTTGCTGAACATCAATATTTTTGAACAGCATGGTGAGAAATTTCTTTCCAACATAATCACCGAGGATGAAACTCCCTTAAGTCGCTGTCTACATTAATCAAAGAGGGAGTCATCAGAATGGAAACTTCCAGGAGAAGCCATCGAAGAAGATGGGATACTCAACGTCGCATCGGCGCGCGATGATGCTGTCTGTCTTTTGGGATAGACATGGCATCATTATGCTCAATTTCGTGCCGACAGGAAGAACCATTAATGCAAAGCATTACAGTGATCTTGTAGTGGAAGTGAGGAGAAAACGGAGAAAGCAAAGAAATGTCCCACTACGCCTTCTCCACGATAACGCACCTATTCATAAGGCAGCCGTTACAGAATCGACTATTAGGAACGCAGGGTTGACTCTTGTTCAACATCCGCCTTACAGTCCTGACCTTGTATCGAGTGACTTCTGGTTTTTCAATCATCTCAAGAAGCACTTGCGTGGACATCATTTCGACACCGACCAAGAGCTTCAGGAATCCGTTGAACTCTATTTTTCTTCTTTGACAGACGACTTCTTTGAAGACGCTTTTTCGTGCCTCCTTGAACGCGGGAGAAAGTGTGTCGAAAACATCGGTGGATATGTAGAAAAAGAAAATGTTAAAGCATAATTTGTTTTCATGTAACCAGTCTCTCTCGGAAGTAAGATACATGTCCTCTGAAGTAACAAAAAGCAAGAAATTGAAAATTTGAAGATTGAAAGTTACGGATTTTAGTTGATGTAAATTACGAATTTTGAAATTTGAAAATTGTAGGGAAAATGAAGCGCTATTTTCGAAATTCTGGCATTAAACGAGCTTTGATACACATGTTCTACTGTAAAAGAAACATCGACAACTAAATCAAAAATTAAATGCTTGAGGTCGGCCACTTATTGAGCGCACCACGTATTTCGTCAATAAGTTCCAATCTTAGTTAAATTTGGTTCAATTCGAATACCTGCTAGAATTTATGACTTCATTTGAGTTGAATCTTAAGTGGATAGCTTGCATAATAACTGCAGTTGGGGTGAACAGTGTAATACAGTCAATTGTTTCGGAAACCTCTACGATATTATATAATATCGTCTGATGCAGTTGCAGAGTTTTCTGAAAGCAATTGATAAAATTACACTGAATCTTAAGTTATTATTTAACCGAAAAATTTTTGCTTGCATGATAGGAATGCAAACTTCAGTTCAATTGAATTTAATCGTTACTTATTTACCAATTCTGTAATTCTAGTCAATGAATCACAAACTGCCTGTCCAAGTAAGCTAAGAATTACGTAGTCGAAACAAATGAAATTCGAAACTATTACTATCCGAACAACCTACATTGAAATTCCGGAGTTGTATCCATGCAGTCTCTTAATGCCAGAAATTCCGAAAGCAGCTGCAGAGATATAGTGGCAATTACTGAGTGATCTGCTGCTCTCGACATCCCCGCTGGAAATCGACTGTAGTGACGTATGACTCTTGAAGCACATTGCGAGTGCGGTATTGTGTGTCGTCTCTAATAATTGTCACAAATACCATCGTTGATTAGTATAGATGGACGTTGTACTAAGTTCATAAGTGTTGACCACTCTATAGATAAACTGGAATCGGATATTGGACAATGCAAATTTCAACTTAAAATGGTACTCGGGAGGTCGTCATTTTTGTTAAATCAAAATCTAAATATTTGGTTTTTTTCAAGTTCACCAATCAAAAAATAGTGATGAAATTAAGATAAAATTGCTAATACACCTCTCGATATTATGAGTTTCAAACTCTTTTATAGGGAACGTCAGTCATGCGCAGTCCCAGCTTGAATGCCACAGAGCTCGTCCATACATACTCGGATTATGCCTTCTGATCAATTCACATTCAGAGATCCTGTTCTTCAAAGCATTACGTTGAATTTCTATAACGCTAATATCAAAAAGATCAATGTCAGATTGATTTATTTGGATGTACAATTTGTGAATGTGTCCAGAAAGCGCCCTCTTATTGCCATGTTTGTGGTGTTACTTCGATGTTCCTTGAAACGCTTCTGGATATACGATTGATTGAACCAAGAAGCCCATAGATCATTTTGAAAATCTTGCAGACAAATTTGTAGACTACGAACCGAATGTCACAATTATTGATATTATCACAATTAGAATTCATTCTGGTTGCCTTTTAATTTTTTAGCAATCCTGTATAATTCTTCCATATTTAACCATTTATCTTATAGGTAATCCGTGGTCAGTAATAATTTAATTTTGCGTTAGGAACTGCTGCTTATGTAATCGAGTGTAAAACTACGCTGGTTTTGTCGATCTGTACATTTGCAGAAGGCTGCCCTATGGAGAGCGCATCTTGCTCCCCCATTCGCTGTACTGTTCATGAATTACATTGTATAACCAAGACTCTTGACTGTCCAAGAGTAAATATAACATCGATCCCACAGTATTTTGCGGATTCATTGACAACATGATAATGGGCCGTTCAACAAGGATCTTGATATGTTCAAAATTATTCTAGAAATACTCAATTCTAATCATCGACACACTTAATTCGCCTTAGTACAGCGATAGAATTTTAGATAATAGCACTTGGAGTCACTTGCATTTCCCCAATATGGTGCGAGGCCAGTTATTCACGACGACGTGTGCCGTCATTCATTTCAATGAAACTGCATGGAATGAAATTACGTATTACATTAATGGCATGTATACACATTTCACATTGTAAAACTAGTACAGAAGGCAAAGTTTTCATCATAAGGAATTCTGTTGACTTCTGATCAAATATCCATTGTACCTATTTGATTATTAATACAATGTGGCCTAAGCCCTCAAAAGTTACGAACGCACTGCCAAACAGTGTTGTAGAGAAAGAATTCTACTAAGATTTTTAACGAATATTTTTATAAAAAAGTGAAGTCCACCGAAGCTTTTAGAAATGTCCCCCGTCTTGTGGGCTGCACAAATCAATCCACTTTCTTATGCTCTTCAGCGATGAGTATCAGCTTCTGTTGTGCAGTATTCTGGATGTGTTCATTGATGTGCTGCTGCAGGTTTCCAGGTTGCATGACTTCTTTTGACAACTTGCTTTTAATTGGTTGATCCTTATATATGTAAGTCTAACGCACTCAGATTCGGTGACTTCACAAGATGACTCACTAAGGGAATACTTCACTCTGACGTCTCAAAGTAATGTTCGCAGCTTGTGGTGGTGCTCTTTCTTGTTGTAGGATCTCTGTTGCTCTCTTGACCAGTCAGCTCTTTAAGGAGAGGAAAAATCGATTCCTCTGTATTTTTCCGGATTGTTCGGTAATCCTTAAGTAAGTCGTAATCCTAAAGTCGTAATTTCGGCAAGATATGTCTTTAGGCAATTCCTTATCATGTGTATGTGATATTATTATGCATCTGTTCGGCGATGTATGCGAGAATGTATTTGAATTGTATATAATTGGCCAAAAATGTTGGTGTTTGCCAACATCAAGAGACTTGCCAAATCTAAATGTGTGTAGCTTCATAGATAAATGTTCATGAACATGACAAGAAATGACTTGATGAAAGTCCATGTCAAAAATTATGTCTTTAGATTGAGTACTTTCAGTTGATTAGAGAAAACATAGAAAATTTCACTTTTGCCAAAAACAGCGATCTGCGTCCCACTGGCTTAGCATGAGTTTTTCTTTGATCGTGTCTGACAAGTAAAGGAATTAACTAGAGCTCGGCAGACGTATGGATTCGTAGTAGGCATAGGGTGTGCATCATTCTGTGAAAGTCTATTTTCGGCCTCGGTCCCTGCAGAAACTGGTTCTGGCTGCCGGACTATATTCCTATGTGAGGAACATCTCGATCTGAAAAAGCCTCTTCAAAAACGGTTTCTTATTTCTTACGTGTGTTCTGCGAGGAATAGTATTCTCAATTCCACAGTCAAAATTATTATGTCAATATTGTCAAAGAAAGTGACTGATGAGAGACGAAGCATGCATATTCAGTTATTATTGAACATTTATTGAACGATTTATAATGAAATTGTATTAAATCGAAAATCATAAATTTGAAACATGATTTTATTACAGAATAAAGTGAATCAAAGCTGCACGTGCACCTTTAGCGTATTTATAAGGGTACCTTATTAAAATAAAAATCCGCTCGCCAACGATCGAGGCAATAGCTCCACCCAATGTAAAGATATATATCCTAATCATTAATCCATGTCGGTTTCATTTGACAGAAAACTGAAGTCATCAGTGTAAGTAACATGATGCAAAATATACATTGTTGAAAATTTATTAATTTAAAACAGCAAAAAACGGCAACGAGAAGCCTCTTCAATATTCTCCTTTATCGAACGTTGCTGAATCACTCGTCGACTTGACCATGAAGAATTGCTTAACCCTCTCACGGCTGAGCCCAAGTTAACTCGCATCGAGCGTTATCAATAGTTGACTGGTGACGGTGACAATGGAGTACATCAGGAAAGTGAGGCGGAGTTAACTCGCATCGGCTGACGGTGAAACATTACTGACGCCGCATTCAGCCGTTGTCCTACAGAAGCTGAGCCCGATTAAACTCGTATCGACAGGACAGGCAATTATCACTGACTGATGAATTTTTCCCTTCCACTGTTCACGAATGCCAAGTTAACTCGGGCTGATGGGTTGTATCAATTTCACGAATGCCAAGTTAACTCGTTTTTAGTATAAAATGACTTGATGCCCCAGTTTCGATAGTTCTGCAATGTTTATAATTAATGTCAATCCGTATTCGCTAACACCGGATATATGTGACCTTCTAAACTGAAAATCTATCTCGTGAATTACAGGATTACCTTTTGAGAATGAATAGAAGTTGTTGAAATATTCTCAATTACATTAGTAGCTTACCCATGATATTGTTTAATATTCAAAGATATGCTTCAGTCGACGCTTGGGAGAGCGTGATGTCTACCATTGGAACGCAGCATGCGCTACAAGCTTGATTGTAAATTGGAATGGCATCGATAACGTGCACAAATGTGTCATATTGTTTTGAAGTCATATCGTGCAGATCAGATCGCATAGGCCTAGTTTTGGATTACGACTCAGGCGACTCAATGCCGAGCAGGTAGCGATGCTGCTTCACAACATTATTAAAGCGATATGAATGAAGATGTAGATTTCGATGATCTGTTGATGGAGAAGTTTTTGTGCTTTAACAGTACTTGGACAGACTGCAATGTCCCTCGTGTTGCAATGCATTTCCGTCAGCGCCATGTGATTAGAGACTAGAGAAATATTTAGATTACTGATCTGATTCAGAATTACCATTTCGCATGGATCTTATTTACTCATTACCTTGATTTAGGCAGAACTATATTGCTCAGGATTTAAATAAAAGTATGGTCAGTGCTTTGATTACTAGAAACATGATGTTAAGAATTTAAGCTTTTCATTAAATTTCTCTGAGAAGAATGTGTATTATGCATAAAAGTCAGTATCTCAGACGCTGTGGATAATTCAATATTGACCAAAACCTTTCAGAGACACAGAGATAATTACTTAAATTTGTTCAGTGATATTGTCTTGCTGTCTCGATACGAGTTAACTCGGTCTCAGTGAAATTCGGTTTATGAAATATGCACCGCAGGCAAGAGGTTAAAGCTGTCCCAGAACGTTTCGTTGCTTCGCCCCGTAGGCTGCAGTAGAGGTCATTCAGGAAATGGTGCCCGTATTCTTATTAATGCTTTGTTCGCAAATCGCTTGTTTCCAGGTAATGAATGAATGCTACGCAAAAAAGTTTCTTCCTCTAAAGTCTAGCTTTTATTTGCTCAATTTTTTACCCTGAAAAAAATTGGATGTTCACAAAAATCCATAAGATAATGATTACATCAGGTATGGCTATGAAACTAAGAAATTGTGCATATGTCAAAATTTCTAAGAATGATATTGATGATATATATTGATGCCCATATATGATATGTGCATGGCTTATGCACATCTCAAATGTAGGCACCACAATGATCAAATGATAATATGGATGCCATGTACGACTTCAATTTTACTCCATCAGTCAATTCTTGTAGAAGATTCGATTGTATGTGCATTCTCCGAAACACAGGGTGTTAGCGATCTTCCCGCGGATTTTTGAAGTCTTTCATCTAGGTCACAAATATTGTGTTCATCACTCATAATATCATAGATAGCTAGGCTGGCGTTGTTCGCATGGTATATATGTAGATAGATAGCTATGATGAGATAAAATTTAAAAATCATTGATATTTAAAAATCAAACTCTTCCTCCACATAACCTTAATCTCATCACTTTGAGTAAGACTATTGCAAGTGCATGTTGACTGTTGAAATGAATTACAAGGACTTGACGAACGAAGAAATTGCTTCTATAGTGTCTTTTTCCGTTACTTATAACTGCGAAAAGGCTAGGCGATTGTTTGAGGAGAAATTTCACAAGACCCCACCACCAGCAAGGACATTATTGGATTGGAAGAAGAGATTCATGGAGACTCGGACTCGGACTCGGATTTTTCTGCTAGAAACCATCTATAACGATGTGTCGTTACTAATGACAAAAACACTCTTTTACCATAGCAAAAAGGTATTATATTACTTAACAAAGCACATTTTCGTACTGACATCATAAAAACTGTCAAAATGCCCTCCATTCTGCTCAGCGCAGAGCTGACATCGCCGAAGAAAATTGTCATATGCGCGGCTGATGGTCGATAGCTCGATACTTTCCAATAGATTGATCAGTTTGGATCGAAGTTCTCTTATTGTCCTTGGTCTTGGATGTTTATAAAGTTTATTGCGTATATCTCCCCACAACCACGAATCATTCACAGACAGGTCAGGGCTTCTTGGTGGCCACGATATTGGACCTGAACGTCCAATCCATCGATTTGGAAGGTTAGCATTCAGGCTATTGCGTACTATTAACGCGAAATGGGAAGGTGCGCCGTCTTGTTGATAGAGTTCAGTCCGATTGCCTCTTTGTGTCAACAACGGGATAACTTTCTCCATCACAATGCTAAGATATTTCTCAGAGTCCATTGTTCCATCAATTATTTGATAAGACACACCATGAATAGGCGATAACATCGCCCAGCACGTAATTCCGACAGACTTCATAAAGTGTTCTTCAACAGCATGGGGATTATCATGAGCGTAGATGAACTGGTTATGTCTGTTAACTTGACCGTTGACGTGAAAAGTCGCTTCGTCACTGAAGTTTATTTTGCGTATGAAGTTCGAATCGGTTCTTTGTCTTTCGAGGATAAATCGACAAAATTGAAGTCGATTAATCTCGTCACTGTCTTTCAATTCCTGGACAGATGTAAGCTTCCAAGGTTTCATACCATCTTCTTTCAATACCGTAAACAGGGATACTCCCACCTCTTGTGCAACTTTTCGTTGAGACGTTCTTGGATCATCACCAAATGCATTCAGGACTGCATTTCTGTTCTCCTCCGATACTCTTCTGGCACTGTGGTCTCCAATAGGCTTGCGTGGAACAACGGATAATGTCTCCATGAATCTCTTCTTCCAATCCAATAATGTCCTTGCTGGTGGTGGGGTCTTGTGAAATTTCTCCTCAAACAATCGCCTAGCCTTTTCGCAGTTATAAGTAACGGAAAAAGACACTATAGAAGCAATTTCTTCGTTCGTCAAGTCCTTGTAATTCATTTCAACAGTCAACATGCACTTGCAATAGTCTTACTCAAAGTGATGAGATTAAGGTTATGTGGAGGAAGAGTTTGATTTTTAAATATCAATGATTTTTAAATTTTATCTCATCATAGCTATCTATCTACATATATACCATGCGAACAACGCCAGCCTAGCTATCTATGATATTATGAGTGATGAACACAATATTTGTGACCTAGATGAAAGACTTCAAAAATCCGCGGGAAGATCGCTAACACCCTGTGTTTCTCTTTTTTGCGCACATTTTCATGGTATCGCTAATACGGTTAAGTGATTTGGCTAAAAGGATAAAATTTCATGCTGCTGATTTTATTCTTTCAGATTTGAATTTTTGCAGCATGGAAGTTGATGACAATGAACGTGGATATACATGGGAAAACGAATATGAGCGAACTTGGTAAGTTTTTGTTCTAGATTATGGATGAAATTAAAAGTGATGATTAATTATATCAATGGTCAAGCAAGTTGACTTATACACGTGTGTTAAAATGTCATGTGTGAAGCAGTTAGGAGGCTGGTGTTTATGATTGAGAGAAAGACATATTAAGGTTAATAATTCCGAGCCGTGAATAAACTTTCACCGTCCACAGTAAAATTAAGTGCATAATTTCAGTACTGAATATTCGTTATGGATCGGGAGGAACCGCATAGATGCTGATCTCCAATCTTGCCACAAATCGGAATACTCCTAAACCGAACCCATATCCGCAGTATATGAAGTAGCCACATGACAGATGATCATATCATGCACTTGTCTACTAAAATCATGTTGCAATTTCGAGCATTTTCGCGTCACACCTTACTTCGTGGAATTTTCTCATAGACGTTGTAGAGAAGTCAAACTTAAAATTGCTTCCGTGCATTTTCCCAACCAGTGATATTGCAAGCAACTAAAGAAAAGGAGGTAGCTGTTCGGTCATTCCATCCTTTTTTCATTCAAGGCGCTGTAGATTCGAAACCCTGACTTCGACTATCGCCAGTACATTCGGCCCCCTGAAATGTCCGTGGCACGAAACGTTGCCCCTATTTGTGGGTAACTTCTATCTGTTCCGATGCATTCGAATAAAGTAACGACATCATTAACATCAGAATTTGATTTTTTCAGTTTTAAACACCCTCATGTTCGTGACCATAAACTAGACCTGACACCGTAACTTTCACGAAACAATAATGTTCTTAACTTTTTGGAAAGATCGTTTAATGTGGACACTATCTGCTTCGTCAATTTTTTTCGTTACACAAATAGGTCGTCCAGAATCTTGTGTCTATTTAAGCGGATAAAACAATTGAAAAAGGCATTAAATATTTGTAGGATTGTGTAAATAATGTTTATACAATCTATATGCTACATTTTCATAATGTTTTACCTCATGTTGTATGATACTTTATAAAACATCAAAATTGTACTAGTTGTTGTGCTTTATAAGGCATCAAATTCTACTAGTTGCACTTTCAAAAGGATGGAGATTTTGTCCCCGGTACTTTACCTCAATATGGTTGAGCTACAATTAATTATTATCTGTGGCCTTACTACAATCAATGTATTTTTAGTCGCTGCTACAGGGTCTATAGTGTGTAGTCGCATAAAGATTCATAGCTATTTAAAATTGACTCCTTGATTACTTGTTGTCATATCAAAACTGAAAATGGGCCCCCCCTAGAAGAGATCCTCCGTATTTTTTGTAACGCGGCGTTCTCATCCCTGGTTCTATCTTAACTATAGCATTTCTAATGTGTCTCCCGAGATGCACTCTCGGTCCTGCATCTTGACCTAGCAGCGCAAATTATGACTGCTGAATTCATGCGAGTGCACAAAACGATTGATAACAGAATAATGTCAATAGAGAATATGTAAATTAATAGATCAATTTCTTAAATTTTTCCATTATAGCCAAATTGACAGTGACATATTTACAGGGAAGTGTTGACAGAGGATGAGCATGGATCGTTAAGAACTGCACTCGATGACTTAGTTCATCAGCAAAAACGGCGTCAGCATCGAGCCGTGATGGACAGCATACGACTTGGAATGGTACGATTGAGACATGGGATTGTATAAGACATTGTATTCATACTATTTATTCGATTTATAGATGCGCCACGTTTATCTGGTAGTGGATCTTTCTCAGGCAATGAGCGAGCGGGACTTGAAGCCGTCACGGATTGAATGTGTAGTGAAAGTGAGTTTTATGATTATGTGATTGTCTCCTAATTTATCCTTCTCGATCAATCCATTTTTATGTCTCCGTAACATTTGTTAGCAGTAACGGTCGAAATGAGAGCATTCATCACCTTTGACATATCTAAGGAAATCGAAATGTTTCTACAAAGTCCGCGTTTGTATATTTTGGAATAGGTGATCAGAGATTTTCTTTGCTCTCACATATATTGTTAGGATTGTTTGTTCAAATACAGCTACACGTTCCCCACTGTTGAAAATAAAGATTGAATAATTTTTTTACAGATCCTTCACTGCATAATAAATATGTTGACGATCGCAAAATTGCTAACGGATGTGCATGTGAAATCGAATTTGCTACACTCAATATTGTAATGGCCTCACATTTTTGATCATGCATCCTCATAGTTGCCATTCTTATTATTTTAATCTCACATTCAGGCGGAGTTTTGTCACAGATTACTGTAAGATAGCATTTTGCCTTTAATGTGACTTGGGTAGCTTGATTTTAAAGTTAATAAATACGCCCTGACAGCAAATTTTATTGAAGTTAAACAAACAAACTGTCTTTTGACAACAAAGGTCTGTCGCAGTACATTGAATATCTAAAGAGAATGACAACTGTAAGTCAATATAATACACCAACACCCTTCATTCCTCGACCGCATTCGCCGACCCGGGAATCTAATCGAAGTGAAGAAGGTGCGAGCCATCGTCATCGATTCCTGTGTCGGCGAGAGCGGTCGGTGAATCGAGGGTGTTGGTGTCATTATTGACTTAATCGTTGTCATTCTCTTGAGATATTCAATAGACTGTCCTGCTTATGAAACATCATATTTACAGAGTTTCTTCTTGGTGCAACAAGTTACAATGATTACTGACTCAAAAGAGCAGATTTTTAATTGAATTATGCACTTTCGCCACATTTTTCTTAGCAAATATGTTGATGATGTAGAACATGGTATGAGTATGTGACAATTGAATGAAGCATCTTCTACAATACAGGGTGTCAACTCGATCCTATATTCCTATATTTGTCCTATATTTTTTCATTTATCCTATATGTCCTATATTTATCCTATATTTCGTTGAAAGGTCCTATATTATCCTATATTTCTAAATTGAAAACCAATCATAATGGAGTTAAGGCATTTTTTCACGATTTATGTAAGTATTAATGAATGAATTGAGCCTTGATGTATAATTGCTCACATACTCGTACTTGTAGGATGAATGATATTATAAAAATCATTCTAATCGATGTTTGTATGCAAATATTGAAGATGTCATAACATCGTAAGCTGTAAATATGCCTTTGCTAAGGGACTATCCGAGTATGGCGGCGATGTTGAGCAGCTAGCCGTGGACTTGTTCAGCTTGTTCAAATACTCTGCAGCAAGAAGAGAAGATTTCAAAGAAATCCAACTCGATTTGGAACTCGAAATTCAGATGTTCCATCAACATACTAACACACGCTGGTTGTCAATCGGTCCAAGTATTCGACGGATCCTCGATCAATGGACTGGAATATGTCAATTCATTGATTCATTGCAGAAAGATTCGAAAAGCACTCCGAAGAGTATTGCCTTTAGAAGAACAGCCACGGCCCTTGGACCACTGAAGCAGGCAACACGTATTCAGTTGCACTTTTTGGATTGTACTGTGAAGATCTTCGAAGAATTTTTGAGATCTTTTCAGTCAAAAGAGCCAATGGTTCATCGATTATATGATGATATGTGCGCACTTCTGAAAACTTTGTTACTTCGATTCATCAAACCTGAAAAGCTGAATGGAAAAGATGGAGTTGATTTAGCTTCTGTCGATCTTTCTAGGTCTCACCAACCTTCTGATGATGACATTTCAATCGGAGAACCCGCCAGAAAAGCTCTAGTAAAGCTAACAATGGACCAGCAAGCCAAGTCATTGCTCGGTATGCGGGATTGTTTTTGTGCAATAGCATCATATCCGAAAACCAGGCTTCCCCTCGACAACAGAATTTTAATGTTGAAGATATCGCTACGTGGCTCGAAAATTTCACTTGTCTGACTCAAACATCGTGACAGTCAAGGATGAATGGAAAGTATTATGCTTGGGTGATGACATGAAATTATTCTCATCCATTAATCGCGTGGACCATTTCTGGCGAGAAATTTTTATGTTAAAGCGGTCCGATGGTCAGCCCAAATATCCTTGTCTGACTGATGTAGTCAAAACTGCCTTGGTTATTCCACATGGAAATGCAGATGTGGAAAGGGGATTATCTGTAAATAATTCATTTGTAACCGCAGGGCGATCTCTGCTCAGTGAGACAGTCATAAACGGTGTCAGAGCAACAAAAGACGTGGTACAGTTTTGTGACCCTGAATTGAATCGACCAGAAAAATTGCCCTTGATAAAGAAAATAATCACCGCCGCAAGAGGAGCTCATTCAGAATACGTCATGAGCCTGGAAGCTGATCGCAAGAGGGAAGAAGAAGAGAAGCAAAGAAAACAAAAACAGAAAGCTGAGATAGAGGTAATTGAGAAAGAGCGGCAACAATTGAAAGAAAAACAATCAAGTCTCCAGGAAAAAGAAGAAAAACTTCTTTTAAAGAAAAGAAAACGAATGATGTGCTTGCAGCGGCACATGAACTTTTGAGTGATGGAAACAATAAATTGAGAGATGCATTGAAGAATGGAAATCTACAGTATGCGGCAACTGCACACTTGATGATAGACACTGGAACTAAAAAAACAAGAGAATTGACTACTACTCTCGAGGAAGTGAGACATAAGCAGAGAAGCTTAACTAACAAAAAGCGCAAACTCTTCGATAAGAATCTCAGTCTGCTGGAATCGGTCAAAAACTTCAAACCCGGTAATGCTGAATAATGGATTTGATTGTTTGAAACACAGATTAGTGAAATAACATTTTCTTTTGATAGAGTGTATTTTATAGTGACTTTCTTGACTTTCTATGACTATTTTTCTCAATTTTGTTATTGGTTTAACTACCTGGGGATGTCCTACATTTTGAAAACCTCAATTTTGCATGTAATCGTTTTTATAATAATTTTTTAGCTGAGGAGAGTATCCTGTGGTCACCATATTTGTTATATACTCGTAGTTATGTGGTCACACCATTCGAAATTTTTATTCAAGATTTGTTAGTTGTGACATTTTGTAAAGATTTTTTATCGTTCCATTGTTGAAATTGTTTTTACATTTATTTGTTAACTAATTGTATGAGAAATATGTTTATGGAGGAACGGAATGGCTGTGAGGGGTATGGTGGAGGCCATCAAAAAAAAAAAAAAATAAAACATTTGTGTACAATGATGTGTGTTATTTTCTTGAGATGGTAACCGATTTAGTCTTGACAACTTGATGAAATACTCTACAATTTATGATCATTGACTTATTAAATCGAATTTGAGGTGAAATACGTAGGATATTTTACATTATGCGAAATCAAAAACAAGAAAAATTGGCTATTTTATAATATTGTGTACTGAAATTTGATCCTATATTTATCCTATATTTTTTGTTTCTCCGATCCTATATTCCTATATTTTCTGGATTATTTCGAGTTGACACCCTGACAATATGATCTGAACTTCATCAGTGAATTGCCAATTTTAAGTGGGCTAGCAATAAGCAATGACAAGTCCTTATAACAAGGAAATCCCCATTCAGTTTATTCTATTTCCCAGAATATCATTCCCATGAAATGTTCTGTCAGAAACTTCGGAATTCAAATAAATTATGAACTGTTCTTTGATGAACAGATCATCATGTGTGTTAACAAAGCAAGGAGGATGCTTGGTCGTGTGAATTGTTGTCTTGTGCATAAGGATATTAAAGTAATCACAGCGCAGCCGTATATAAATCCGTGGTGCGACCGCATCTGGAATTCGGATGTGAAGCTTCTTTTTAACGTCACTATTCCCCCATACTGGGGGCTTGGACGGTGCTGATTTAGTCAAGACTTTTCTGGAGCGCTGTGGTACTTTTTTAGTCCGGATGCATTACCTACCGACTTCCAATGACACTTCGGGGCTCGACCTCTGGACCGAAAGATAGCTAAGCCAAGCACTTAACCACTATGCCACGGAGATCACTATTTGGTGTCCTATTTGTAGTCCTGATCAAGCCAAGAATGTTAATCTTATGGAATGTATTCAACGGCGAATGACTCGATTCCTCCCGAATTAACGGAAAATCAATTACATAATTCGCTTAAAAAAGCTTGATCTTATGTCATTGAATGGGCGCAGACAACGCTGCCTCTTCCTATTCCTATGTAAAATTGTGAGCAACCAATTGTTTCTCTATTAGAAACGATGTTTGGTGGCTTCGGCAAAAGCAAGATGACCTGTCCTCATTTTCTTTATTTCCTTTCAAAAAATGTGTTGGTTCATTGTATGCCCTTTTTGCACGCCCTTTTGCCTTGTGCTAATACAATTACTATTATTATTAAATTTAAACTTATACCATGGCAGCAATATATCAAACAAGTGCAAACGGGATCCAATCCACACATTGGCCTATTGTCATTTTTAGTTATCTGCATACCATCTCATGTCTCGTTAGATTAATAATGACGGCGATAATTCTTCTGTTTCTATCTTTCTAGCACTATTAGAATTTTCGTAGTACATGCCATAGTTATATGGTGTGTAATGCCAGAAGAACAATAAATTGATACTTCGACTTCTTTATGAAACACAACTTCAGTCAATCTAAAATTAAGTCATGCACATTTACATCAAACATAAAGAGATTACAAATAAAGTCCAATTACCTTTAACTGTGCAGGATTAGCACCAGACCATGAAGAGTCACTTATGCACGCAAGTAAATCAGTACGAATGAAGGGATGAACACTGCATGAAATCATTTACAAATGTCGGATGATGACTGATCAACTATTGATCGCTGTACAATGAAATGAATGCGTTCACAAACATGCATGACAGATGATGACAATAGCGACAAACAAACAATGAACAATGAACCAACACCCCCGCCAGTGGCGAGCACTACTCAAATTCAAATTTCAAACATGTACAATGAAGTGTGAGCCAACTCAAAAGTTGCAATGAAATGCGATAATGAGATATATACAAAAAAATAAACAAATAAATGAAAAAAACAAACCTTCCTTTAACTAGGACTGCAGATCAGAAGAGGAAATGAGAAGACAAAGCTTTGAAATCGGTCTAACAAGAAAAGAATACCTCTCATTTTTAGTGTCGTAAACCTTGACCTTAACCGACCTAACCAGACCGTCATTACTAGGATAAGCCTCTTCAATTACTCCAATTTTCCATCTTCCACAAACCTGATTCTGATCTATTAGTAAGACATCATCGCCTCTACCCATATTTTCGTTTTTTTGTCCACTTCTTTCTTTGCATTAACGTTGGAACAAAGTGCCTCATCCAGCTTTCCCAGAAATCATTCAGTAACGCTTGTACCTGATTTATCCTTTTTTGCTTGCTGGTTAGAATCAATTGTGGAGCTCCTAGGTTATTGTGTCCGCATAGAAAATGATTAGGTGTGATGGGAGGTTCATCAAGTACCGAAGTGCTACTGAGGTATAACGGTCGTGAATTGATCAAATTTGCAACTTCTGACAAAAAAGTCCTCCAAACTGCCTCTCTCTTCTTCGCAAAACCACGTACACCGGCTAGAGTATTCCGTACGGACCTGATCAGTCTCTGAATCTCATTTTTGTCCAAATTTGCCATAATTTCACCTAGATATTTCTGCGCTCCCACAAAGTTAGTACCGTTATCTGACACGATTTTCCTTGAATGACCTCTTGTAGCTGCAAACGAACGGTAGGCCAACAAGAAACTCTCAGTAGATGCATCGCAAACAAGTTCTAAATGGACAGCTCGAACGGTTAGACATGTAAAAATGCAACCGTATCCATCAATTGTGGAATTTTTGCCATAAATAACCTTCAATGGACCAAAGAAATCAACAGCTGTATAATAGAAAGTTGGAGTATATGGCTCTATTCTCAACTTGGGCAAATCAGCCATTAATTGCTCACTACATTTGCCTCGTACTTTTCTGCACTGAACACATTTCTTGGTGATTTCTTGGCACAGTTTGTTTCCCTTCGTCAACCAGAATTTACGTCTTATTTCAGCAAGTGTGCGTTTATAACCTGGGTGTGCCAAGTCACGATGATACTTCTCTACTATCAATTTTGAAAGCGGATGAGCACTATCCAAAATGATGGGATGCTTCTCGGCATACGATATACCCATTTCCGCAAGTCTTCCTTTAGCTCTGATTAGGCCTTCATCTTCAAATGGACATAACGGAATAAGCTTCGATTTATCAAGATTCAATTGTGCATCTTTCAAAATATGTGTCTCAGCTTCTTCTAGTTCATCTACTGTAAGGCAGACGCTGCTGTGCGAAACTTTCTTTCTACATCGGTTTACAAATCTCAGAACCCAAGCCATAGTTCTTCGCAACCTCTCAAAGCTTGAGAATCTATGATAATCAATCAGCCCGTTGCCTTCTGGTGTGCGAGTAATCGCATTGATTGACTTTTTCTTCTCATTGTCGTCACTTATTTCTGCATCTGCAACCCCCCTCCGGCCACTACTCCTTGCCTAGTGACAAGAAAGTGGGTCCTCTCACCCAATTCACTAATTCGTCGACTCCGATTCCTTTTGATAATCTATCAGCTGGATTCAATAGACTTGGTACATGTCTCCAAATAGATGGGTCAAAAGTTGTCTGTATCTCCCCTGTGCGTACTTGAACGAAAGGTTTGAAATCTTTTGAGTCGTTACGTATCCATGATATTGCAGTCATGCTATCGGTCCACAGCACTACTTTCTTAATGTCATATCGTAAAACCTGTAGTATAGTATGCGCCAGTCGAGTGAGCATAGTACATGCCATCAGTTCATACCTCGGAATAGTCTGAGCTTTAACAGGAGTAACATTAGCTTTAGCTGCTACAAAAGTAAACGTGTGAGCCAGCTTCTAAAGTCCATCGCAAGAAAATACAAGCCCAGCAAGCTTTCTCGCTTGCGTCTGCAAAGCCATGGAACTGCACACTGAGAGTTCTGAGGTTTGATGCATCGCGGAAATTCAAGCTTGCATGCATTTGTCAAACTTTCAAATCTTTTTACATGATTCTCGATGTCAACCTCCTCATCCCTTTGCAAACCTCTCTGCCATAACTCTTGCAAGAAGATTTTGGCTTGTATTGATACTGGTGCTATCAACCCAAGAGGATTCCAATGAGAAGCAATAAAACCGAATACTCTTTTGATCATGCTAATCGTGTCAGCGCGCTTGTCCCAACAGTATCCAAGGACTGTACATTTATCTACGTCACTTTCATCAATTGATAATACATTGCTATGCCAATTTTTTATCGCAAAACCTCCTCGCTTTAGACAGTCATCAATTTCTTTAGTGATTTCTGTAACTTCTGAAGGGTATCTCGAGATTCAGCGATGTCATCTACGTATCTCCCCTTCTCTATGATTTCTTTTACAGTAGGCTTATCAGACGCAAAATCTCTTTCCAACTTGAGCATTACGTAGCCAGCAATATCTGGGCTGGAACGATCTCCAAACGGTACACGAGTCATGGGGAGGTTGAGCAGTATCGCAATTTCTCCAGAGAAATCGATGATATTTCTGATCATTTTCATTTATGGAAATTTGATGGAACATTTTCTGCACGTCTCCGGTCACAGCTATCTTTTCTTCTCTAAACCGCACGAGTACATCAACAAGAAAATTAGTGTAATTTGGACCTTTCAATAGCAAATCGTTCAGAGCTACGCCATTGCATTTCGAAGCCGCATCAAATACTATTCTGTACGTAGTTGATTCCTTTTCCTCTCTGATGACAACATGATGTAGCAGATACCATCCATCAGATTTCATTAATTCCTGATCGCTAACTGGACGCGCAAATTTATCTGATACTAGCTTTTCAATCTGAGTTGTGTAGTATTCCCGAAGCTTGGAATTCCCAAGCAACTGACTTTCAAGATTATTCAATCGCTTGAACGCAACGTCATAATTATCTGGCAAAGAATTTGGATCACCATGCCAAGGCAATTTAACCTGATAGCACCCATTTACATGTTCAATAGACTCGTCCAAATGCTTGCTAAATGCATCTTCCTGGCTACATTTCTCACAAAATGGTTCTCGAATGCCCATGCTCTCTGTCTCGAAGTACTTTGAAATCGATTCTGTATCTGTCTGAACAAGATTCATGGTCAGGCCTACTCGAGAAGGATTCTGACTTCTGCGTCCTATGACTACCCAGCCCAAAGGTGTTTTCTTCGCAATGATTCTTTGGCCTTTGTCGATGACCTCATTATCTTTGTGAACTTCTGGAATATCAACTCCCAACAACACGTCGACCTTGCCGCCTTCGCTCCATAACTGACCAACAGACACATGTATCATAGGGAAGTTCTCCAATACCTCGACACAAATTGGAAGTATGTCCGCGCATACCGTTGGCAACTCGTAGCAATCAACCGAAAATCTATGTTTCTCATTTACAGAAGTAAATTCGATAGGCAGTCTTTGGGACTGATGGCTCTTTCTTACCCCACCATCAACCGTGTATTCTATCAGCTCCTTTGGTCCTGTTAAACCGAGTTTAGTAGCAAAAGATTTCCGAATTAAGAATTGAGTACTACCGCCATCTAATAAAGCATTTGCAATGAATCTGTCGCCATGTTTATTGTGCACGTAGATCTTTGTAACTGGCAAATATCTTCCATCAATATTCATAGAGCTAATGGGCACTGGTGCGGTGCTACTCCTAGCTTCATGTAACAAATAGTTGTGCTTGAATCTGCATCCATCAGTACCACAGATTTTATTCCTCAAACAGTCTCCTCTCATGTGGCCTTTCTTTAGACAGTTGAAACAACCACCAGCTTCTTTAACACGCGCTTTGCGATCTTCTACACACATACCAAGGAAAGTAGGACATTTCCGTATGGGATGAGTACCATGACAAAGCCAGCAAATTACATGTTCACGTGCCCCAGCTATTTGATTGCTATTAACATGCGCTCGCTTCGGATCCTTATCAACAGACTGATGAACGTTTCTTCGTATACTAGTCTGTTCATCTAGCCAATGTGAGAACTCAATAATCGTACTCGTGCTTCCGATTGAGCAACTTCTTGATCTTTTGAACAGGACAATGTCTTCTGAGTCTAGCTTGGTCATCAGTTCATTCAGCACAAAGATGTTATTCGCTTCATCATATTTGCCTATTTCTTGTATCTTCTTGACGAATTCCCTGACTTTGTTAGAGAACTGTTGAAAACTGCTGAAATCGCCTTTCCGGACTGGCTTCATATTTCGCACGTCCCTCAGCAAACAATCTGCGATGTTCTCTATGTCTCCATATCTAGCGTCTAGATGCTTCCACGCTGCATTGTAAGTCGAAAAGCTATCCAGATTCCGCTTACATCTTTCACCCAAAGCCAGCTTAAGTCGCAACAGAGCCATTTCTTTAGTCTCGTTTCCAACCATCTGTATAAAAAGGGCTTTCCAGCTCAGGTATTCACGCACATTCCCATGAAATTTTGGTATGCTGACTCGCTATAGGTATGTAGACCTTTCTGTTGCTCCTGAAAACCTATCCAACCCTGATACTTCCGCAGGCACATGATCTCTTTCCTTCAAATCACGAATTGCCTTCCTCACATTCACCTTTGCTTCGATGAATTGTCTATCTACGTCTTCCAAGAATTTGTCTTCTTTAGCTTCATCTTCATCCTCGCCCTGTACAATAATCTCATGGATTTCGACGATTTTGTTGTAAGCAGAATTAAGCTCCTTAAACTCTTCTTCGACACTGATGCTGTCCACCAACTGGTCCAACATTATTCTCAAATGATTTAGCTTCCGAGTGAACATGCGCTTCGCCGAGTTACGCGCATTGATCTCCTCCTGACTCATTGCTAGGAATACTGAGTAACCAAACGAAACAAGAAGCCAACCTTAGCCCTAGAACCTTCAGCCTTAGACCGAACCTTAAGATAAAGACTCAAAAATTAATAAATTACTTGGCTCAAAATTAGCAGCAACAATGCAAAGGGCTTTTTGAAATAGCACTTATTACAGTAAGCATGAACGCAATAATTACAAACTCATAGGCTATTGAAACATAAGCTACGCACGTACAATGCTACACAAGAATAGTCTAAACCTTAATGTGTCACTGAATTAAACAACTCACAAAGTCCTGAATGCACAACTTGTCCTCACGCCGTCACCAACTTGCAGCAACTTGGGGACCACTCCACTTCAGAATGACGCTGAAGATTTCTTGTAGACGCAGGTTTTCTCCAATACCGATCCAAGTTAAAGATTGTAATGCCAGAAGAACAATAAATTGATACTTCGACTTCTTTATTGAAACGCAACTTCAGTCAATCTAAAATTAAGTCATGCACATTTACATCAAACATAAAGAGATTACAAATAAAGTCCAATTACCTTTAACTGTGCAGGATTAGCACCAGACCATGAAGAGTCACTTATGCACGCAAGTAAATCAGTACGAATGAAGGGATGAACACTGCATGAAATCATTTACAAATGTCGGATGATGACTGATCAACTATCGATCGCTGTACAATGAAATGAATGCGTTCACAAACATGCATGACAGATGATGACAATAACGACAAACAAACAATGAATAATGAACCAACATGGTGCATATTTATAATCGTGCTTCCACCGACATCGGACCGGTGATAATTTTACCATTGGGGGATGCTTGCGGTGTGGTTTAGTTCAAAGATATCACAACTTCCCGATCAGTTTTGAGGCAAAAAGGATAACATCCGGGAAGAGAAGAAATGTGATTTGCGATTAAACTTGACCGAGATCTTAGAAGACAGTTGAATACGGAATCTCAAGCGATGCCCTTCCAGCTGTGAATGGTATTGACGATTTCTACGACTTCCGGCATCGCTTGCTGTACAGCTGGGAGTATTGCGCTATAAAAGTCTTGTGATCAAGTTAAAGTGTGAAAATGAACTGCTCAAAACTAATAGCGTCCCTACTGCTCATTACTGCACTTTCTGTTGTGCTGAGCGACGCATATCGCCTTCCTGCAACAGTGAAAATTTTTACCGGCCAATCATCAGGCAGACCAGACAAGCAGATTCAAATACCCAATTTTAACATCGATCTTAATCACCTTCAAAATTGGCCAGAATACTCGCTGCCCGGCGGTGCAAGTGAGGCAGATATGGCAAAGATGATGCTTGATCTGACGACAGATGTCAAACAACAAGTGATGGAGTATTTGGCAACCAATCCACCAGTTTCCATAAATCCATAAATGAAGGTGATCATAAAATGTTCGGCTCTTCATCAATGGCTGATGCATTCTCCTCGTTTCAGTACGCAAGCATGTTGATCATCGTTCATCAGTCAATATTTTATCATGAGATTCGTAGTAGAAGACAATGATTATCTTGAATGTAGAGTGACCTTGAAAATCATTCGTTCGATTTGAATTCAAATTGCGGTGTATTGTGTAATCATACTTTGAGACATGCGGAATACTGCGCAATAACTTTGCACCAGTGTACGTGCGCTTCTGTTTCCGCTCTGCAACTGGACTTGAAGACATTTCATTTTTTGACTTTTAATGTACCTCCTATTTTGTGCCATTTAATGTTCATTTTTTAAGACGAGGAAATAAAAATTGTGTTATTTCATGTTTTTAACATTTTTCTCTCTGTTAGAACAAGGTTGGGCCAAAACTTGGGATCAAAACCCAAGCCCAAGTTTAAATAAGTGAATTTAATCAAGCAAACGAAGTGCATTCTTTGTATTTTCTACTGACATAAAGATTCTTCTATAGGCCAAAATTCCTATTGGGCCCATGAGAAGTTTGGTATTAGTGGGAAGCGATTTGTTATTGCAATAATTGTAACTAGTGGCTAATTACATGTATTACGTCATAAAGTCTTCTTTTAATTTAACCTGCACTGATATACTGACTGATTGAGGATCTTTGATTTAATCATGATAGAGTTACACATTGCTCATAGCAAAGCAATTGTTTTCATTTTATCATTCAGAAATATGAACAAACTTCATAAATATTATAGCTGCGCAGTAAGTGCATGGTTAGACATATTTAGAATGCGAAATCGGAATGAATTTATTTTTGCATGAATGTCGGCTATCGCAGAAAGTTAAGGGCGAGAAGATAACTGCGAAAATGTAAAATATGCGGAATATATAAAAATTCAATATGCACAAATGCAACAAAATACATGTAAGCTTACAGTAGACACAATATGTATGAACTTTCAATGCGCGGTATTGTCAAGCCCAGAATGAAATAGCTAATAATTACAAGTATTTCATTTTTGAAACATTCTGTGAATCCAGTGGAAATTTGATAAAATATCAGAACTTCATGGTCTTATCCTGTAGCTCTCCTAAGATTCAAATCAAAATGTTAATTTTTGTAATTTGATCTGCATATATTCAGCATTCATAGAAGACCGATGTTTTGTATCAATTACCCAAGGTCCAACCTTGTTTGAAGACCGTCGAATTATCGGTGCAATGCGACTTGACACGCAACATCAGAACCAGAACCAGCAGTTTAATATGAGATTTCCCTAAATCCCTCGTTTATGAGAGTTTCCAATTGCCATTTTTACCTGAAACAGCAGATGAATATTGACAAGTTGGCATCTTTTCTAACAACTTAGAACTTAAACATTACATGTCAACCAAGTCCGCAGACTATAGTTTGTCTTTCATAATGGCTGCAATTCAAAAGTTAGAACCTGAACTGTAACAAAATAAGGATGTTTTGGGGATATTCACTATTGTTTTGTATGTGATGATAACATAAACCAGTTTTTTTCAAATAAATCATCGTGGGTCATAGTTTAGGGAGAGGCGACTAAGGACCGCTGTTAATTGATAGAATTATGTTTTGTTCTTTAATCTTATTGCAATAAGAGAGCTGGCACGAAGTTATGCAAGAGGAAGGTAACACATATTGACTGCTACAAAGCTGCACGTCTGCCGGATCAAATTATTTGTCATTCATAATTAGCTTGAGATTGAAATATCATACGTATTTTAAATAGAGAAATTGTGACTTGTTGGTTTTAAACATGTGTTTCTTGAGTTATTGACTGCTGACTATCCCATTTCATATCAAACATAGAAATATTGACTAGACACAAAAAGGATTTTGATGTCTTTGTAGGGGAGGGCTAATTAGAACATACATGTAGCTGGATAGCAAAAAAACTCATATTCTCCAAGAAAAAGTGCTGCATTAACGCAATGCGAGCAGAAAATGATATAATTTTCCAAACTATGCATTGGACAACTTCTTGATTGATTATCAAGTTACTGATATGGAATCACGTCATAATAAAATAATTAAATAAAAATCTGTAAAAGCTAAATATTCGATAAATCGATGAATCGATCAAGCATTTTCCACGAAAACCAAGTGCAATACATACTCCATAAAAGCTGATGCAAGACATCACTCAAAATCTCACGCAGAATATCACTACGCACGTAGGGTAGGACAAACAAATGTGTCGAGAAATCAGTGAAGAAAATCAAAGCATTTTGGATGAAATCCAAATTTGCATTGACTGCCCGTGAAAATTGTCTGGCGCTTTCGATGTCGACATCGCAGACGTTTTGAATTTCGGCATTATTGTCTTGGCTTATTAAAGGTCGTAGGCCCCTAATGCTTTCGATGTGATTCAAGTGCGCCCAGTTTATAACTGAAGCTCCTGATCGAGCTTCGCGCTCTTGCATTCAACAATTGTAGGTTACAGAACGAGGCCGCAAGCTGAGATCAATCGAGAGCTCTGTAACATTATTGTTGCACGCAGCTGTTTACTTAAGCGTGTTTGCAAGTGATTTATAAAACGCTGAGAATTCATTTCTTGGTCTAGCTATAAGGAACAGTTGCCAGATGTCTGCAGATAGAATCAGAACTGCAAGCGGGCCTTGGGCGGGCTGTGCCGTGCTCGGTCCTAGAAAATTCTGTAGGCACCCGAGCCGATGCTTATTATGTCTGAAATCAGAAATATTTTCCTCACTTGATCATTTTTATTCTCTTAATTGATTTCATATGATGGCCTATCAACATCTTTCTTGAGCAATGTGATGAAATAACAACCGGCATAATTACTTCACTATTTCTAATAGACTGCATGTCTTCAATGCATTCGGTTTCCCTGCTTTTATAAACCTAAATAAACTTTAACCAATTACAGTTGTTGGTACATCAAATGAGATCCAATTTATTTGTGATAGCGAAACGCTCAACATTCAAAACAATTGAAAATTCACTAAGCATTAAATGTTTGAAAAGTCACCTTATTATTCAACAGTTATCAATTTTCTTACAGATAGTAGATAGACCCTGCAGCATACGATCATGTTATCAACAACTAGGTTTTTAGAATGATTCTATTTGAGTGATTGCACTCAAATAACGTAATTGATAATTTCATTAAGGACGGCAAAATGCTCAAAACGATAAAATTTCTCACCCTGGCCTAATATTTTGATTGATAGTTCATGAGGTGGCAGATTATTGAGCTCTTCGATGCTTTCTACTATTTGTTTTAATTTGTTTTTTTCACTAGCTTTTGGATTCTGCTACTGGCAATTTTATATTGAGTTGAAGATGGTCCGACCTCTTTTCTGATTCTGTGTTTCTCAATATTATCCTACAATTTAAACTATGTAGCCTACGTGTATCTGAAATATTCGATTATAATAATATTCGATGCGGCCCCTGGCCGAAAAAGCTCCAGCTCTGGATAGAATAGCACCGACATGCATGTAGGCACATGGACAGCTGACAGTTAAACAATAGAGATTGATGTTTGTGAATATTCAAGCTATCAACGGCGTTTCCGTTTAATGATTGCATTTGAAATAACTATATGTATGTTACTATGTGATACTGAACAAATCTACTTCTGACATTAAATTCGCTCCTTTTGTTCTGATAAACTGTTGATTGACTAGTTAACATGTTTAAAATTCACTAAAATATACTTGGATATTTAATTCATTAACTGCACAATGGATCATTGATGTAAATGACCACCAGAAAAATAGATAAAGGTAAATTATGTGCTACATTCATAGACAATAATTCGTTCAAGTAAAGGTTTTTGACCACAGTTAAATCTTACAACAATTGAATCAGTTGGAACGTCATAGAAGGGATCCTTCGTCAGTAGCTGAGGCATTTACAGCGGCTGATACATGTACCCTAGAAAAGCTATCTACAACAAGTCATGACAATAGAAACTTCGATCAGTTGCCAAAGTTATCAAATATCTATGCAATTTTCAATAAACAGTGATCGTGGTCCATTCCGATGGATAATTTCTCATGTAAGTTATTTAGCCTCCAAGACTCTTGGATTGTTTTGCTTATTCATACAGTAAACTTTCGTTACCTTTTTCCAGCACCTACGAACGTTCGTGGAAGAATTTTTCGACCAGAACCCAATTGGACAACTTGGAATAATTGCTTCTAGCAAGAAGAAGGCAGAGCGAATCTCAGAGCTTGGTGGTAATCCACGGCGTCACATTGAGCTGCTGGAGCAGTTGAAGATTCGAAATTGCGAAGGGGAGCCATCCCTACAAAATGTTCTCCAGATGGCGCTCGGCAATCTCAGGTGAACTATCTCTTGGAGAAAGAAATTCATGTTATTTTTGTAGTTTAATTGAAATTGTAATCGATTGATGTAGTCAGGGTGTCCGCGCTCCCTGGAAAACCTTGAAAACCTGGGAAACACCTGGAAAATGAAATTTTACCCTGGAAAACCTGGAAATCCTGGAAAAGTCCTGGAAATAAAACAGGAAATAAACTTAATAAAACACTAATTGCAAGTTGTTGAAGTCATACTTACTCTATGGTTGAAGTGTTTTCTATTTTTCCAGATTTTATTTTTCATATCTCTACTTATTTGTTACGAATATAGCCTTCATTCTCATACAATTTTTTTGTTTTTAGAACATTACAGTGACTGGAGTCTCCTATCATAACGTATAGAACATGAATGAGACCGAACTGCGTGGTATGGTTAACTATGAACAGTTGTCGAACTTTTCATTTTTTTCTAGAAATATAATGTAGCCGTCTGATGCATATATTGGTATTTTTATTTGGAATCACCTGCGCCTTAAAAATTCAGCCAATTTCACGCCAAGTTTCAAATTTTTTATGTCAATAATATTAATTTAATGGTATGCAAGCTCCATAGCACAGAACTTTGGGTAGATTTTTCCCAGAATTTTTCTTTTAAATTTGACGCGTGTATTTGAGTAAAATTTTCTCGCTGAAAGTCTGAACATTTTCGTTCAAATTTGACCCCTGATTTTTGGTAAATTTCCCTGGAAAACCTGGAAAATGAATTTTGCCCTGGAAATCCTGGAAAACACCTGGAAATTTTCATTAAATTTGCGCGGACACCCTGTGTAATGTTCCATGGACACTTTTCGTTTCCATTGTAAAAAGTAGCAGCTAGAGTTGTACAAGGCGCAACTTGATACTCGCGATAATATATAAGCTGATGAGATGACTGGATTTCTCTTTATCACCATTAATCAAATTGCTATTGTCTGGTGACGCACGGTTATTGAAGGTATGGCTTTGCTTCCATTGTTCGTTCTTTTTTGACTCATCATGAATCGAAAGTGTCGGCAATAAAGTTGCACGTGTAAACGGACCCTAAGAGACGAGTTCTGATGGCAGCCAATTGACAGCATTTCAGAAGCAAAAATAGTTTTAAATAATTCAATTTAAACCTGAATGAAGGATAAAATGCCTAATTGCCTGGTAGCTTATAATTCAAGTTACCAGACAAAATTGAAAACAAATTAGCAAAACTGGCATTGGTTGAGGGCACAACATCAAATATATAAAGGCTTGTACTGCACATCTTAGTCTACCGGTTAATTTGATTTTGATCATATCCCATAGACTTACATGCAGGCGCACTTAAAGGTGTAGTTCGGTCTAATGTTCAACCTTGTCTCAATGGCTGCTTTATTGTATGCCTAGTCAATCTTGTCAACCTAGACACACATCTGATGCCTCTTTTTACCGAAATCATCAACTTAAGGAGACGTGATGACGTCATGTCTGCCAGTGATCTGATACGTCAGTGCTAGCACGCTGCGTTACGAATCAAGTATGCGTAAGACGATCAACGCGCAGGGAAAGAATGAAATGGACGTCACTTGTTTATTATGTTTTCTGAACGCATACAAAATCGCCATAATGGAGCAATGCTGCGAATATAAGTGTACGAAGAAAGCAGACTGTCCTATAGAACTTGCCTGTAGAGTATTAAAAAAAGACAAAAGACTGAAGAAATGTCGTGTAATGGCATTGGACGAGTTCATTTTAAACTGACCCCTAGAATTAAGAAGGAATATTGATGACGATGCGCACCAAAATGTCAATTCGAATTCGTCATATCAAATAGTAATTGCTTATCAAAGCATTAACTAATCATGACTATTTAGTCTTAAGTACATGCAAGATGAATTATTTGATAGGCTCAAGTATTTGTAGATTTCATGTTCCCTATCCAAGGCATGAATCCATTCTGGCAAGTTAGGGAGAACTTTTATACATCGGCAACTCTCAACAGGCTAGTGCTAGTGATCTACAGTGACAGCTGTGGCACCTCTTCAAGTGGACAGACTCGAGCTATGAACGTTTAGCCCTGCCGTATCCAAGTGCGGCCTTTCATCAAGAGAACTTTCTTCTCACCTATTATGTTTGGTATTGATATTGTAGTTTATGCCGGCGCAAGTCAGATTTGCATGATAGTGCTCGACCGAAATAAGTGTTTCAAAATCCTACGCCAGCTTCAGGTAGTTTCAAAGGATGATTCTCGATCAGTTTGTATCGAAAAAGATTGCTCAATTGTTTGGATTTACATTTATTGTCACTCAACACTTGGTATCAGAGACCTATGAATGTTATTTATAAATGTCCCTATCGATGGACCAGAATATGTAAAGAACATGTTCATATAATGAAAATCAGCATTGAGAAGAGGGGAATGAAAGTTAACCTGGAGAAGACGAAGGTTATGGTGACAGGGAAGAAACAGCAAGAAACAATCAAATCTGGTAAATGGCCGTGTGGATGCTGTGGAAAAGGAGTTAGGGTGAATTCGATTCTCTGTACCTCATGCCACAAGTGGTGTCATAAAAGATGTTCCCATCTGCGCTCTCTGATGGGAGTGACACATTTCCAATGCCCTAAGTGTCAAAGCGCAAATACAACCAATATTCCGGCAGACGACTCTGTAAAAATTGATGGTAGTCCTAGCATACAAGAGGTTAGCCACCTTTGCTATCTCGGAGATATGCTGGACAGCCAAGGTGGAGTAGAAAGGGCAGTGACAGCTCGGGTAGCTAATGCTTGGTCCAAATGGAGAGAGTTAGCCATAGCCTTCTGAACAACAAGAGTGTCCCCTAAGATCCAGAGCTCATGTGTATGAGTCCTGCATATGATCTGTCCTTGTGTATGGCTCAGAAACATGGCCCTTGACACAGACTATGTTTGAAGTATTGCGAGCATGTGATCGGAGAATGCTGAGATACATGGCAGGAGTAAAATGGAGCGGCGGAAGATCAAGTGCGGAAGTGGCAAGAATGTGTGGTCTGAAGGAGCTGGAAGATCGGATTAGAAGAGGGCGTTTGAGATGGTTCGGTCATGTAAAGAGAGCTGAGGGAAACTTCTTGGGCAGAGTGGAAAGCATGGAAGTCCCAGGGCGTCGAGCCGTCGGAAGACTAAGAAGAACATGGCGTCAATGTGTCTCAGAAGATCTGAAGAAAATAGGAATCCCCGAAGAACTCTCTGCCAACCGAGATGAATGGAGGAGAGCCATCAACCGTCCAGCCCCAGGAGATGGGATTCAACGGACGTTAAACGTGGCGTAAGAGTAAGAGTAAGTATGTAACATGTTTATAAGAATATGTTACTCTTTAGAATCAATAGTAATGAATAATGCAGAATAATGCATTTTAAGCATAAAATATTGATGTTTTAAATACATTAGAGATGATATTCAATATATCGATATCTACTGTAGAATATTGTAGTTACTGATAATTATGATTGTTGATTTTATATTGATGATTTTGTCACATTTCATTCTTGCTGATGCATTTGAATATTTCAGACACATGCCAGCTCACGGCAGTCGTGAAGTGATCGTCGTTGTTGGATCACTGACTACATGTGACCCTGGGGACATCATGGAGACCGTGAAGGTTAGTAGCCTGGGCGTTGTTTCATCACTGAAAGATGATTTCTGCTTTTTGATGGAAAGACATTGAACGCTGTTATGTTAGAAATGCATCGAACTTTTATTGTATTGGCTCAGCCGAACCGAACTTCTTTCTTCATGCTATGTAGCATCATGTGTAAGTAATATTCAGCAAAATTCGGATGATTTTCGACAGGGCCTTTTTTTATTCAAATCTATGGCTCTCTACTTTTATGGTTCGGTGCACCATTTCTGTGAAGTTGATGACTTACATGCATTGACACACAAATCTCATTCAATCTACGTGTCGCTACCGCTAAGAACCATACTGTGATGGTGTGATTGCTTTCAGTGTTAATGTTGTTTTTGAAGATTCATGAAGACATTGAGTTCTGTACCGATATCATTTCCCAAAATTTGAACTTGTGACATTATGTCATCGATAAGATAGATAGCGTATGTCTTTTACATCAGTGCCTCAATATTGGAAATCGTGAGATTTATACATTGATTACACATAGGAATGTCATACACGGCATGAATAGCTAAATCAGAATTCGTACAAGAGAAAAGGTTAAATGAAGGTAAATAAAACAATGATTAACAAATTTAGCAACTGACACGATAAATGCTCTCGATCTCATTGATGATTTAATCTTGGCACGTGTTCGAGTAGGCTAGCTTGTCAGGCATCAAATGATGTAAGATGTGATCAAAATATCGAGTCATGGATTTGAACAGCCGAAGACCAATCATGCTTCTTACTTCCTCGTTTTATGTCTCTTCCCGGTAGGGAGTGGACGAAGTTGCGATCACCCGTTTCCATTTTGAACGATTTAGAGCAATGTCCTCCGACCTCCAGAGACTCCAGGTGACCTTGGATACATGCTTCCAAGTCTTCTTAGGTCTTCCAGGTGGTCGGCGACCATTGACCGGCAAGTGGCAACTTCATTGATGATGTCATCCGTGGCCCTTTTCACATGGCCAAACCAGCGCAGACGTCTTTGCCTCAGACGAACTGGAAGATCGGCAAGCCACGACGTCTCGCTACTTCTTTGCTTGAAACTTTATCTTTCTACCTGATCTTTGCCATGTACTTCATCCTTCTCCTGTCAGCACTTCTCAGAAGCTCTACTAGCTTCAGGCTGAGTGGCCACGTTTCCGCGCCATAGATGAGGACTGATCTTATACACATCGCATGCACATGAGCTCTACACTTCAATGGAATGTCTTTGTTGGTAAGAAGACTGGCCAGTTCTCTCCACTTCGTCCACGAAGCCGCGACGCGAGTTCGAACCGCTCCTTCTGCACCTGCCTCTCCGAGGTAACAAAATTCTTGGACCTCTATTGGATCCCATTCACTTTGAGTGAATCATTATCAGGCGAGAGGGAATCATCGGTGCGCTTAGGACAGCGGGAGTTCATTTCCCCTTCGAGTGACCACAATCGGGAGCACTTTTCATGACACCACAGTTTGCAGGAAATACAGCAGATCGAGTTTGCGCCGACTCCCTTACTGCAACAACTACAAGGCCACTTTCCAGACTTGGTGCGTTCTTTATTTTTCTTGGTTACCATGACCTTGGATTTCTTCGCGTTGACCTTCAAACCACACCGCTCAAAACCATCCTTCCACCGCGAAAGCATATTCATAGCTTCTTGCTTGGAGGTAGCCGTTAAAACGAGATCATCATCTCCACCTACACCATCACCTCCACCTGTTAGACTCCCTGGCGCGCGGCCGTGTTTTGTCGTGCTCCTGAGCGTGACTCTTTACTGTCGCATAACTTCGGTCCTACCTGACCGTTCCCCGAGTTTTTGATTCATCTGCATCGCCATGCGCCACTCTATCGTTTGAGCCCTCTTGCATTTTCTTCCGCCCAGTGGTTCATGTGCTGCGATCCTCCCAACTCCGAACTGTTTCACACTACTTTTGGCAAATTTTCGACTCTGTGATTGGTCCAGCCGGTTGTAGCGCCACTGTCTCCGCGAGTCAACCACTACTGTATCTCTTGGCTTGGTCCCTCAAGCAATCGCCTCACATCGACATCCATACTGCAGAGCCGTCTTCGCCTGTGAATCGTTGTACTATCCGCCTGCGCTCTCTATCTCTCTCCCTTGCCTGCATGCGATACTGTCGTGCTGAGAGATCCGCTGTGTGTTGCCGACGTCACTATTTTATCGGGAAGTCGGCCACGACCTCGATGGTCTGCACTATTCTCCCAATAGGTTACTGCAGTGCGACTCACATCGCGCGAGTGCTCCGGTGGCCTAACTGCCTCGTTGGCTAACCGTCGAGAACAGGTTTTAGGGTTCGATCCCTTCCTCACTCAACTATTTTTTGTTTTTTTGTCTTCTCCACGTGTTACTAACCTACACCATGCCTAATACTCCTACTGTCGACATTCTGTCCATGACTAACGATGAACTAATTTCCAAAAAGAAGTCTATTAGCAAAAATGACCTCTTTGATGCCTTTTTAAAGCTCAAAGCTAACTCGTGCTGTCAGCTGTTCACGCTCGACTTTTCTGCGCTCTTGGAAACTAAGTTCAAAGAACGTCTTGACCCTTTTCTTCATAATATGTCTTTGCTAACGTCCGAGATCGAATCCTTGAAGCAAACATCACTGAATTTGCAACGGGAAATCCAAGACTTAAGGAATAGTAATAATGGACACCCCCCCTTGGCACTATGGCTGAAGAATTACGTGACCGTGAACGTAGAGAAAGGAACATTATCATCTCTGACCTCGTCGAAGCGGATAGTGGGGATCTCGAACGCCGAAAGCAACATGATAAAGATATGTGTACCGATGTGCTCCGTGTATTGCAATGCCCTGCTGACTCCATTGCTGAGGTTAGGCGGCTAGGGAAACTAGGCTCCAACTCAATGCGCCTCGTTCGTGTTACGTTGAAAAACCGAGATGATAAATACTCTGCCATAAGAAATGCCAGAATGTTGAGAAGCGTTACAGCCTATGACGGTGTGTACGTCAACATGGATAGAACAAAGGCCCAACAGAATGAATGGAAAGAACTCCGGAAAGAAGTCGTACGGCGGAGGCAACTGGGTGAAGACCCTGTGATATAGTACAATGGTAAAGTTGTCAGCAGGAGTAACAACCAGAATTTTCAGATTACTTGTTAAAGATTTCCCTACCCTCAATTTTATGTGCAAACGTCAATAGAGCCTTCAACAAAATGGACCATATTCGTGCCCTCATCTCCTCAAAGAAACTTTGCATTTTCGCCATAACGGAATCCTGGTTTACACCTGATCACACTGACGAGATAATTTCAATCCATGGCTTCCATGTGTTCCGTGATGATCGCTGTGATGGTCGTGTTGGGGGTGGTGTTGCAATTTGGGTCAAATCTCTCTTGCATGCAGCTGTTCATCAGCCTGTTGGTAACAATTTTGGTACAAACAGTGTTTGGATTCTTTTTCATCACCTGAAAATTTGCCTAATTTGCATCTATATCCCTCCTTCCTTTGTTTCTCATTGCGTAAATGAAGTTATAAACTTTATTGTGCAAAATTGTGACACCTGCATGTTAACGCGACCTGACTACGAGCTTGTTATTCTGGGTGATTTCAACCGCATCAACACGAGTTGCCTTGAAAGCAGTTTTGACCTTGTCAACGTAGTCTCTGACCCGACGAGGGGCAGCGCATTACTTGACCTGGTCTTTATGTCACCACCTTTCAAGAACAAGTATATTACTACTGTCGGCCCTCCTGTGGCTTCATCTGATTACAACTCTGTCTTATGTACTCCTGCTGATACAGTATGTCCATCCAACCAAAGAGTTTGCGTGATACATGATCTACGCCAATCAAATGTGAACAACTTTCTAAACGCGATGTCTACGATAAATTTCCTCCCTGTTTATGTTATGAAATTATCAATTGATGAGAAATGTAATTTGTTATCTGCGATTATCGAATCATGCTTTTTGAGTACAATCCCATCATCACTCGTTACTATGACCTCTAATGATAAACCGAACGTGACCCCCTGATCAAAATGCTGATCAATCAACGTTGGATGGCATTCCGTCACCGTAATTTCCCTCTCTATCATCACCTTAGTGATAAAGTCAAATCATTATTGATGAAGGAAAAGCTCAATTGGGCATCCAAAGCAAAAGATGGATCGAGGAATTTATGGCAAGTTGTGAACGAGTATAGAGGTACTAAAACCTCAAGAGCCACTGCCTTGGACTCCATAATAAGTTCCTACGGATCTTTAGATGAGGCAACCGAAAACATAAATAATGAATTTATGTCATACCAAACGACCCGACCGCATCCTGAAATTCCAAAGGACTACCAACAGTTTGATACAGCATCTGACGGGCGGCCTGTCATCGGGTTAGAGGTTGTCCAGAAAGCCTTGTCCTCCTTAAAAGTGAACAAAGCCCCAGGCTTTGATAACGTTCCTACGGTACTGTACAAACTCGCCTCTGACCATATCACTGAACCTCTGACACACATTATCAATGTATCTATATCAAGACTGCAATATCCCTCCTGTTGGAAGCATAGCGTTATCCATCCAGTACCGAAATGTCTCCCTGCGAAAATGAATCAACTGCGTCCCATTTCCATATTAACTGTCCTGTCCAAGATCTGCGAATACTCTTTACTTGAGTCAGTTATCTCCTCGGAGTTACGTCACCATTTTGGCCCATTTCAATTCGTTTGTATTCCCCATTCATCGACCGCATCAGCGTTGATCTGCATTCATGAGTTAATCACACACTCTTTGGAGGACGATAATGTTGTAGGCGTCGCCGTTTTAGCATATGATTTCACGAAAGCGTTCGATCAACTTGGTCACGATATCATCATCCGCATACTGCTTGAGAACAACTTTCCTCGTGATTTTATATCTTGGATCAAGGACTACTTGAGTAACAGAACGCAAATGGTGAAGGTTTCTCAGGTCTACAGCAGTCAAACCAATGTTTTATCTGGAGTTCCTCGAGGATCACTGCTCGGTCCGTATATTTTCAATCTGGTGCTCGGCTCCCTCAAACCAGTTTATACTTCTTCGCATATTGTGAAATATGTTGATGACTGTACCTTCATTATCCCTGTTACCAAGAATTCCGAGCTTAATTATGTAACGGAACCATAACATAATTCGCTGGTCTACTGCGAACGGTCTCACTTTGAACCTCACAAAATGTAGGCTAATATGGATCCCAAAAGTGAAAGCCACAATCCCATATCCCCAAAATCTCAGGCATGGAAAATGTTGACGTCATAAAGACCCTCGGTTTCTATCTGTCGGCTGATCTCAAATGGGATAAACAAATTGAGCACGTAAACAGATGTGTGTCAAGGAGACTTTATGCCCTACGTCTATTGAAATCCTTACTTACGAAACCCGACTTACTAAAGGTTTACTACGGCCTAATCCTATCGGCAACGGAATACTGCTCCCCTGTTATGATCGGCATGACGTCTAGAAATGCAGTAGCACTTGACAAATTGTAACGCCGTTCTCATCGTGTGATATGTGGTTCTTCTGAGTGCCCTTGTGGAGCCCTTCCCAACTTAAAATCACGTCGTGAGAGTGCTGCTGTGAAATTGCTACGATCAATTTACCACAACGTCCACCATCCACTTCATTCTTTGTGCCCTTCTACATCTACCCACTCCGGTCGATTCGTTCAGCCTTATGTACGCACCTCCCGTCGAAGATCTTCGTTTTTTCCTAACGTTATATGTATTCTAAACGGCTCCGTAATTGATTGACTTAATCTGCCCTCTTGTCCTCAATTTCCCATGTTAACAGTGACAAATTCATGTTTGCCGGTTGTAATCATCATTCTAATTTGATCCACTTATTCTCCTTTCGGTTTCAATCCTATGTTTAATCACGTAGCTATGTAGACATACATGTGTAATGATTTCCAATTTTTGAAATATAAACATCTCTCTCTCTCTCATCATCATACATTAGCTCGCATGGACCAGATCCCCTACACTCTTTGGACGTTTCCTCCATCACTACCATGAACAGTAAATCATTACTCAGTATTCCGCATCATTGTTCAGTAATCATGATGTTTCTGTAATCGATGGAAGGAAACCATTGCAAAGACAGCACCACAAATCACCAGGCTTGCCGTTGGGATGAATTTCCAGCCCAATCCCAATGAGAATTTCCATTGGGATCCCAATAGAAATACCAATAGCCTGCTTCAGAGCTAAAAACGCACGCAATTTGACCCCAAGCTGCATCGGAGCTTACAGATTGGCCTACCATATGTGCTACTTTTTGAATTTACGAAGTCCATGGACGTAGTCCTAGGACTAGACTGGCCTTAATAGTAATAGGGGCTTTAATTGATTTTACACAATAATGTATAATAGGCCTACTGTATGGCTAAATTTTGCACCGAGACTGCCTTCACTCAAGAGCTTACAGGGACCTACGTCTATTGGTAATATGGATGTATAAACTACAAACACACTTCGTATTAATTAAGCCCATATGGGATAATGCAGTGTTAATAAGCAGCTTGCTACACGGGCTCACACGAGCAGTAGACAACGGCTTATACAGTTAAATAGGCCTGAATAGCTTACAATGTATAGCTTAATTACTGAAGCGGTGAAGCGCATGACAAGGTACAGGCGAATTCTACAAGCCTATATACCATGCATACTATCATATAGCATATAGCTGCTACCTTTTTTAGCAGCACTATTTTTAGCAACTAGGGAAGTTAAAGCCATAGAGTAGGGTTAAAGCTGACTGTGTCAATTTGTGTGAATCACACTAAGAGCTCTCAATGCTCGAATTCGAGACAGTCAAGGTCAGACTGAAGACACAGCAAAATGAACTGCTCAGTACGACCCGAAAACATTTGTAACGTACTGACTAATGTCAATGATTACATGTATATTTTGTTGGGAGAGGGCTTATTGGGATCTATTGGGATTGGGGTGGATTTTTGGTGGCCCAATCCCAATAGCTATTGGGATCCTAATCCCAACGGCAAGCCTGCAAATCACTTTTTGGACTCTCTCTCTCTTACACTTTAGTTGTCATCTTTACATTTGTTCAGCATGTACTAAGAAAAAGTGGACCACAGTAATCCAGAATGCTTCTCACGCTGTCATCATTATTGTAAATCTTAATTTCATCAGACGATGAAAGAAATGGCTTAAGCTGACATGGGATTTGTATACGTGACGAAGCCTTTTATTAATGAAATGAGTATGCCGTTGAAAGTTCATAAGGGGATCAAAGGTAATACCGAGAGCTTTGACATAATCCGTCGAGATTATCCTACGAGGCGATGAGTGTTTGTATTTTGTATTTTCTAATCGATGAAAAATTACCGAGCAATCCTGCCTTGGCGTCTAATCTAGGGCTCTTGGCTTTCTAGAAAAGTGCCGGAAGATGGTGTAATTCGGACACCGTGGGGTAATTCGTACACCTAGTCATTCTTTATCTTCAATCGCCAGATGCAGGTTGTTGAATACTTCTATCGGAGTAAAAACACATTCATTAAGTTAAAATTACATTAACCAGCCAGAGGGAATCAATAGATACGAAAGAACTGTTATCAGTACCGGGATTCGAAAGTATTCAATCCTCAATTCTCACTAATTCAGTTATCAAAACTTCGAAAGTGAAAATTATATTTTTTCGATTTTTCATAACGATCGATCGAGCATAGCGGTTGCTTGTCACTTAATCTGTCCAGGCTTCTGGATAAAGCATTAGGTACGTTTGAAAAAACAGCCGTTTATTTGTGATTCAACAATGGTCGTACTCAAATGCAGACGACCAGGATTCTTGAAATTGTTGACGTCAGTGTGTGTAATAAATATAGTCTAGTTAATCCGTTCAATCTATTCCAACACAAGAGGATATTTCTCAGATGCTGCTACAATGACATGACTCATCACCTACTGCTCAGCAGCATTCATTAAGTCCGGTGGACCCAACTGGATTCAATGTGTGACGTGTGCTGAGTGGCTCTGTGGAAGGTGTAGTGGTGTTGATCCATTTTTAAGTGTGCCAAATGCACATAAACTTTCTTCGAGGTTTATTCAATTTGTTCTGACTATTTCGTTTAGAATTATAGAACTTGTTGGTGTTCGAATTACACCATTTTTTCTTTTTCTAGTCCTCGTAGAAATGAATACAACAAGGTTTGCGGCTACAAGCTCACTCTACATTGTACAGAAAGTCCCATTTGCGGTTCATATAGGATTTTAGAGCACTAGCATCAATATAGATCAACAAAATCCCTAAAAGCGTGTCCGAATTATCCCATTTTGCGGTACCTAAGTTCCGATTACTTTATGAAATTATTCTTTTGCAAAGATTACAGATTTTTGCATTTCAGTTTCCTTAAATTTGTATGTTTATTCGGATTTTTGGGATGAGCACAGTCCGGTCTGTTGCTTTCTCTTAATTGGCATTCATTTTTCAGTGACTTGTATCTCTGAAGGGGAAAGATAAGAGATATCAAGACTTTCATTTACCTAAACGATATTCTGTTATACGGATGAAAATTCATTTTTATCGTAGAATTCAAGATTCTTTTTGTAGTTATGTATTCTCTTCACATAATTGCGTTCATTGAAGATCATCGCAGCTGTCAATTTTTTCTTTCCATTTGTAGGCGTTGGTTGAGAATCAAATCCGATGCTCTATCGTCTGTCTTACAGCTGAAGTTCATCTGCATAAAACAATATGCCGCAAAACAGGAGGTAAGTGAACTGTAATGATTTTGTGCAGACGGAAAATAACTGCGCGTTTTTGTGGATTTGAACCACCGACCTCTAGGCCAACGCTCTACCAACTAAGCGGTTGATGAGTGACAGCATGACATAAATAAGTACTCATTGAAGAATCCACGTAGTCCAATCAGATAGCTTCATTCCCCACGACAGCGTGGCATTAACCGTCAAGTCAAACTAAGTATACCAAGATAACAGTAATTCACAACCAGTATTATATTTTGCACGATGATATGCACGTCAGCATCGAGTACAATGCAGAACTAGATACATAAGTAAATGAGAATATTTTATGAGAATTATCTGTTTGGAAGCTCCTCATGTCAGATCTTTGATCAAGTTACTTAGTGAAAACACTAGTCTCGCGCAAGACAACTGAGACAAGGTCGTGGACTCGTGACTGAAGTTATGATGCAGTCATCTCTCTAGCCAACATCGATGCTGCGACAACCAATGCAATCAAGGAATATGGGGAAATGAAGCTATAACGTCATATTGTACTGGGGCTTGGAGGTGCTGAGAGGGTCAGACTTTGCAGGAGAGATACTTTTCGTCTGGATGCCCTTCCGATCGACTTCGAATTAGTGTATAATATTTCCCCGAATTTGAAAGAACTGCTTCCGGTGCCGATTCTTTGAAGGAAGGAAATGATGTATCAGATTTCGTGGTAAATTACTGTCTGTACCCTGACTGACATGCCCAGTTGTATCCCAACGCAACTGTCATACAGCAATTTTAACTAATTATCTGAAGAGGACTCAAAACTCATTGCTTCATAGGCCCAAGTATGAGTATATAGGCCCACCCATCAGATGAAGCTTTGCTTTGAGACCACAAGCATATTCAGCAATGGATCATCTAGGCTTGATTTTATCTTTCAGCGTAAATCACCAGCTATTGAGAAACGCCGTCCACATTCTACCGATGTTGATTTTATAGTCAGTAATGATTTCAATGGAAATGGCTACATAGGAGACTAAACTTCAGCAGAAAGCGGAATGCGATGCGGTCTGTCTCTCATCACATATCAGTGGCTGAACTGCATGATGGAATACTGAAGTTGAAAAGTTAAACATAATTCTCGCAAATAGATGATGCTTTTACCAACCAGGCGACAGGAGCTTGAAAGCCATTTGCAGTTTCGAGAGATATCTTTGATGGCCGAGTTGCCCTATTGGCAGCTTCTGAGCAAGCGCTGATATTTGATTATCATGTTTTGAACTTGATTTGAAGCTTAATTATGGTATAAGACAATTCGGTGCTGGTGCCAGAATCGGCACCAATTTTCGGGGAACCGGTTCCAGTACTCCCGTTTTTTGACAAATCTGGTTCCGAGGCGGCACCTGGATTATACTCTATTTCGAATGGGGGCTCGATTACGCGACCAAAAGATTGCATGGCCAAGCGCATGTTCGTCGTGAATAAATCAGATGTCACTTTACACAAGGCTATGTTGCATGAATGATTCTTCGGTTGACAGCTGACACTGCTGTGCGAGTAATGACTGGCTTCCGTGGCACTGTGGCTCAGTGCTTTAGCCTAGCATCCTTTTGGTCTTGAGGTCGAGCCCTCAAAGTGCCATCTGAAATCGGTAGGATAGGCATCTGGGCTGAAAGTATCAACAAAACGCTCTAAAACAAGAAGCCTATATGACACCAACGTCCTTGGCTCCACTGGGGGAGAAGTGACGTCAAAGCTGTATTTTTGAAAGAGAGGTATTTATTATTCCGTATTTATGACGGGTCAGTCTTCATGTGCAAGTCAATGTCAACCTAATGAATCACGAATTTCCATAATAATTGTCTCCAAAGATCGCTGATCTGAAATGCAATCAATATAGACTTTGAATAATGAATGTCTGAAATTAGATAGGCTCATTCGTAAAAGACTGAGAATAAGTAATTTAATAATAATTAATAATTAATAAGCAATTTAATAAGTAATATAACACAGCATGCGTATATCTTGTGATCAAAGTACCTTATTCACTTTGCTTGACTTACCTTCTACGTTTACCTGTCATCATCATTTTGTGATCAATGTGCTTGGTTTTGATTCCTATTTTTCCAAATATAAGGTTATTATTATTATAGTCAGCTAGAATCTGAGGTTGAATGACTGTGCTTTCATCACAGCATCGCGGCATGAGAGGTTCTATTTACATGAATGTCAATCAGAATGCTGAATATTATCCTTGCTATATTTGCTGAAGAACAAGTAATACAATTTGAGAGCGACGTAATCAAACATGCCAACAGCGAGCTACTCGTAGGCTGTTGTTGCCGATTTCAGGTTATGTCAGGCTCGAACACAGATCATGTTGTGATATTAGCTTTGACGACGACATTTATCGTTTGATACACTTGACTAGCTCTTTGTGCGCCGTGGACGCCGAACATGTTTGTAATAATCCTTGCCGCATGGCCAACATCAATTCTCGTTAATGCAATGATGTTGTATAATATATAGGAACAACACATCTAGCTACTCACAATATGTTTATAGGTAATGATATCAACTTTATGTTGCAAAAAGTGGATCCCAAGTATAAAATGGACTTATTATCATGCTTTACCACAGAATTAGATTCATCTGCGCGCGCTTCGGTTTCCTAGAAAGGAAGAATTGTAAGTAACCTTAATATCGAAATGGCACATCACAGAATTAGACAACTTGCTCCTTCTCGAATGGATAATCCGTGTATCGCTTGCTATTGGAAATGGCGAGAAATCGGTTGGAGCCAGGGAAAAAGCCAAGGTGTTCGGCTCACGTTTTCTTAAAAAAGACACGATGCATTTCATGCACCTCCGGCGCACCTGTTCACGTGAACATTTGGAGAAATTATTGAGAAAACTTGTGCGCAGTGATCTGAATTCGTCGATTCGGAAGGAATTATGGCAATCGAAGCACTTTTCTGGAATTCACAGTAATCCGCAAGCGACACACGGCTTTTTCCTATCTCCGTAAGGTATTAGGAATTCCTTCTTGCCCACTTAGTAAGTTCCGAGATGTGCCGGCGATTTCGAGTAAATCACACTTCTAGCAAACCGAGGCGTTGACGTCAGAGACTTCAAACGTTCACGTGATTCAATTAAAGAATAAGATTTCAGATGTTTACATCAGGTATAGTCCTGGTTAGGAGTTTACACCATATGTAATAAAATACCCAAGTTATGCGATTTGAAATGGAATCAATATGCTACAGTCGGCTTTTAGTTTATCACCGGCATCCCATTACAAGAAGGGAAATTTCACTGAATGCATATTCATGGTGCGCAGTAGTTATATTATTGAATCATTCATAATCTTACAGGCCAATTCAATGTCATATTGGATGAATATCACTTGAAAACTCTGCTCCAAGACCATGTCCGTCCATCGAAAGCCGCGGTAAGTTAAACAGGTGTTTCTTGCTGTCATTCATCATGAATTTCCCATCCACCTCATTGTAGGATGAAGCAGAGACTTCTCTCATAAAAATGGGTAAGTTAAGATTTGTGCTTTTCTAAAAGGCTGGTCAGCAATTTCATCATAACCATTTCAGATTCTTTTAATACACCATTTACAACTCAAGTTCAGTCAATCAGAATTCAAGTTGGTCAATCAGAAGGCAAGTTCGTCCACAAAGCTTTTGAGTGCTATTGGTATCATAAAATGATTTTAAAATTTCTCATAATGGATGCTTCATAGCTATGCACTCGTAATCGCCAATTTTTAATGCGATATTTTCAAATAATTTAAACTTCGTGACTGCACCTGTTTCATAGAAATACTTGTATCTCAAGTTTGTCATAAACATTAGCGCTGAGAACTATAAAAGACTAATCATGGACTTTGAAAGTGAAGCAAGTACAAGCAACCTGGGTAATTTGCCAAGAGGCCCCTACAGGAAAATTGCCAACGTTGATAAGCAAAGGTTGATTCAAGCTTTCCAACGCGGAGACGATTTCATTGATCTTGCCCGACAATTGGGAATCAAATGCCAAACTGCAAGATCAATCATAATGAAGTCTCGAAGTGACAGAACTGTAAATCAGCATGGAGGACTTCGTTATCGCAAAGTTGATGATTCGATGAGTGGCGCACTGTTAGAGATAGTCAACGAAAAATCATTGGCTACTCTAAAAGAGATTAATGCTATTTTGAGACTAAGATGCCCTGAAAAGCCTGTAATTTCGGAGTCATGTGTAAGCACCATCTTAGATAAAATGCTCATTACAAGTAAGCTAGCTCAGGACGTGCCAGCTCAACGCAACTCAGAAGAAGTCATAAACAAGAGATATGAGTATGCACGATGGTACTTAGAGGAAGGTCAGCTGAACGAGACCATATTCATCGACGAATGTGGGTTCCATGTGTGGACAAAGCGATCCTACGGAAGGTCAGCGAGAAGACAGCGAGCTTATCGAACTGTCGCGAAGCAGCGTGGAAGGAATCTTTCTGTGATAATGGCTATCAGTAACTCTGGATTGATCCACTACGGTGTGCAAGAGGGCTCTATCAATTCTGATGGATTTTGTGATTTTGTAAATGAACTCAGTGCTATTGTGGGTGAAGAAGCTGCATTTTTTATCATGGACAATTGCAAGTGTCATTTTCGTGCTACACCACCGAGAGAAAATCATATGATAATTTTTCTTCCACCATACTCACCATTTTTAAACCCTCAAAAGGGCGCATTTTCGTGTTTCAAAAGTGCCATACAACGGCAACTAGCAGCATCGCAATCGATGTTTGATGATGAAAATGCTGCTCGGAATTTGCAAATGAACTTAGCACAATATCGATGTTATTTACTAAGATCCTTTGTATCTCCTGCAGCCGCAGAAGTTACAGCTGACAAGTGTACCGGTTGGTACCAACTTATGATGACCTACCTTCCCAAATGTTTTGCAAAAGAAAGTATTCAAGGATAATCTGACTAATGTCCTGTTAATATAAGCATTTCTTTGATTAAAGACGAACTTGCCTTCTGTTTGACTAACTTGAATTCCGATGAGATATCGTAGACTAACTTGAACTCTGATTGACTGAACTTGAATTGTAAATGGTGTGCTTCCATAGTCATCTCTCTACATATTCCCATCCATCACAGCAATGAACAATGCCATAGAAAGTCCTAGAATGGAAATTGCATGAAAATTATGACACATGCCGGAGGAACTGAGTTGGGGCAAAATGCAAACTTTACTGACTGGTTTTCTTGTTTTCTGATTAGCATTTACTTTTATCAAGCAAATTTGTTACCCCTTATCCAAAGATCATTGACACAAAAGCAATAATGAATTTACAAAATACTGCGGCGACAGGATGAAAAAGAAGGAAATCCTTTAAAACGGTCTGTACGTTCGTCATTTTGAAATATTGCTCCTATAATTTATCAAGATCATAATCAGCATTTTGCAATTTGCAATGTCGATTTACAGAACATGCATTGGTCCAGCTTGAAATCAGAGGCCAATAAATCTTCGGGTATTCATTTTACTTTAAAGGGTTCCCCTGTTCACTATATTTGAACTATTTTCGAAATCTTTGCATGCTTTCGAATATCAGCTTCCAAAACATCATCACACTATCACATACGTTATTTAATGATAAATTTAAAAGTTCCAGCGACATTTCATTTATCACGGATTCTACGAAAAAGTGGACAAAATAGTGATTTTTGAAATCTTAGATGAAGCCATCAATCGCTATCCAAAATTATCGCCAAATATCCGAATCATCATATTCTATCATAATTTCTATGATATTTTGGACATAAGGTTGAAATTGAAGTCCATTTTTGTTCAAAACATAAAAATGCATAAAAATTGGATTTTTTGTCCCCTTATCGTTTTGACAAAGAATCTTACGTCGAGTTATATTTTGATCGATGACAGTAAATAATATGATTACGTGATACAAAGGAAGGAACAGTGTTGTTGCAGCGAAATTTTAAGTTATTTTGACACGGCTATCAGGGCACTAGAGCTAGTAACGTCTCATTCGTCACGTACGTCACAATTTCAGGCGTAAGTTTTTCTACGCCATATACAACTTCAGCAACATGGCTGAAATTCAGAATCCTACTAAAAGTCATGTATGCCCTCTACGATTCCATAGATAACTCGGAGGTAGACGGTCGAACATAGGGCGTGTCAGGCACGTTCGTACGTGACGCAGGAAACGCTCGTACGTGATGAACATACCGTTCGTACGTGACGCAGGAAACGCTCGTACATGATGAACATACCGTTCGTACGTGACGACAATGTTCAATGTCATTCTCATAGCTACGTCAGACGCTTAGTCCCAGCACTGAACGTGTAATTCCCGGAAATATGTCGCAGTAAGGTATTTATCAATAAGAGCTCAAATTATGAACCGCACTATTTCCGGAAATATTTCCGAAGTAGGCCTACCTTAATTCTCGGAAATCTTCATTACCACCTATATTATTGGTTGACAGCTGTAACTCGAAGAATTTCATGTAGAACATTTCTTTTGATTTTCATTCGAGGTAGCAAACTACGCCTAACCTCATGGATAAGTCATTGTCAGAAAGATCATAGCAATACTGGGCCTAACGGATCAACAAAATAAAGTATAGAGAAAACGAACGAAGACAACCTGCAGCAAATCGACAACGTGAAATAGTAAGAAAGAAAAGGAAAGCTAAAATATCGAGTGGGACGAGAAGTCAGCGAAACAGGAATCGTAAGAAGAACAAAAGAAATACTTCTCTATCTTTACCGTCCATTAAAGCATCTGCTTTCAGGAACAAAACTTCAGCAATGAAAGCAGTATACAGAGCATGGAAATAAATTGATAACGTACATGTATATATATATTACTCAAATCCCCAAAAAGAATGAAAGAGGTCATTTCAAAGACTACTTCGGTGCATACAGTGATTCCTAAAACAAACCTCGTACTGTCCAGTAAGATGCCTGAATGCACTGGGCCTACACTTCTTACAAAAGACTTGTCACATGGATAACGAAAGGTGACATTCTTCGAATTGTATCTGATAAATCATTGGATGAACAAGATACATTTTCACAACACCACCATCACAGTGCAATTTCTTAGACATATGTTTGATTTCAACGAGATGTTTCTTACTAAGCCTCATTTTGTATTTATTTGTACAGTATATCTGGTCAGTTTCATCGATTCATCCTTCCGAAATCATAAGGCCTATTCAACACGGGACGAAATCTTATAATACAAGCCCAAAATGTTTTTTTGAACTAATAGTTCTTTCATTTTACTGTTTCACCAAACAACGTAAGTTTCTTAGCGTTAAGAGAAAAATTCACGTGTGATAGCGAGCACTAGTAATGAGCAACATCATGAAAATAGCAGAGCGTCACGTACGTCACGAGTGCATCACGTACGTCACATGCAACATATTTCAAGATACAGGTATCATTGAGTTGTCATAAGCAAAGGGAATCAATGGAAACATGTTTTCGTAGTCTCGATACAGGTACCTATAAATCGATTCAGTGACAAAAGTGTTTTTCCGAAGGACAAATTAAAATTGAAGTGAGATATGTGAAACACCGTGTCCTTTTTACCGTCGCGTACGAACAGAGGTCTAAATCAATGTCCGCAGATAAGGAATTAACATATGAAATTTCTTCTACAGCAGAAGTTGCAAGTAAAGTTGTGTCATAATGCACACAAATTTGCGTGAAGAAATTCGTAGTTTAAATGGTTCAAAATTTGAAATATGTTTCTCCAAAAATCACGTACGTCACGTGTAGAATTCCTCTTATCTGAGAAATGATTGTCGGTAAAGCAGCTTTCAATGTGTTTATTCTACAAAAAGGGTTAGGTTTCTTAACCGCTAGAAGGAGAACTTATCCAGTAATAAGAACTTTTATCTGTGAATTCTTCGGATGTTCTTGCAAACAGCACACCAACCACTTTCAATTATGACTCTGTGAACCAATTTACCAATTTGTAATTCGTGTTCCAGTTTTGAAAAATTGGAAAATGGTTGTCAATGACTGCTGCAAATAGACGCAGTATACTAATCCATGGAATAGTAGGTAGGCTATTTCACATGAAACAATGCCAACATCTCACTTAAAATTCTCTTCATGAATATCCTGTCATTTAATGTCAACAACTTCCACAACCAACTTCACAAATAGTTTGACTATGATATAATGTTTTACATGGAATCTGATCTACAAACCATAGATCTTTCCATGTGCCATCATTGTGCATAGACAAGATATCAAGCTTCCATTCTAGTCATGGACTTCTATAATATAGCATCTGGACAGAAATCTGAACAGATATCAATGACCCTTCTATACGAAATGAGGCTGACTATTTGAATCGATGTCATTGATACAGAAGTTATGTGCATTGTATTCTTGTTATTCTTGCTCTGCGGGCGTTGTTAATTAGTGTTTTTCAAATCATCAGCGATGTTTGTGGAGAAAGGAAAATGCTCTGTGTTTGTTTACCGGTGTAAGAATGACGGTAAAATTAAAGACTCTCCACCTACATTTCATTGCTTATCTTTGAAAAATAAGCCACAGAATCTATCGATAAAGAACAATATGATTTACACCGACGACCAAACCAAAATTACTCTTCTTTGGTGGCAAACTTAATACATTCTCAGAATTGTCTTCCTCAAGAAGAAGAAGAAGAAATTTCAATCGATATGGAAGCATGGACCTCAAATGTGAAATGAAAACTGACTTCGTTCGTCGCCTCAAATTAAAATAAAAAAATGTGTGAATGCGAGTAAGACTATACTCGTACTTTTTGAATTTCGGAGCGACAGAAATCTGATTGCAAGGTTACAGACGAGTATATTCTCCTGAACTCATGCTTGCAACGATCGAAGAATTCAACACAATAAAGATCATGCACTTTTTTATCTTATTTTACACAGTGATTTTAGACCCTATATGGATAATGCATATCTCATAGGATGGATCATGAAATTTCACTACGTGATGCAAAAATAACACAAGTTTGCAGTGCTATTGCATCATCTTTTATCACAAAATCGAAATGAGCACCCTGTATGGATATGGCTATTTCTGAATAACATTTATAAAATAAAGAGCTCGATTCTATCCTGGTGCATGTTGCATCAATATTCTGAGCTTCTATGCAACACTATGGCATTAAAAGCAAAGCAACAAACAGATGTAATGTTTTCTTTGGTGTTGGTTCTTCGAAAGTTCCCGAATGAATAAAGTCATTTCAGGAAGTAAAACCAAAATCAATAACCAATCCACGAATAGGACTTTGTGTTATTTGATGTGCTGCTTCACTTGGAAAAGGGAAGATAATGACTTAATATTTGTAAAAAAGTGTAAACCTGAAATGCCAGTTTGTTTCCAAAGGATTAATTATTTGACTTTGATCATTGATTAACTCTCTTTTAAAATCTTGCGTGCTCGTAAATAATTTCTGTAAATAGCAGCATTCCAATGTTTTATTTAATTCAAAAAATAGTAGCCAGCAGATCTATGTGAATGATATTGATTGATAAATGAATAAGTTTCCTCAGTTAACTCATTTGCCAATGTGCAAAAGGCGACTGAAAATTTTGATCAGAGTCCCACCAATGGGCAAAGTCAGACTGAATAAGAGACTAGGAATTATACTTCAAAATTGATGTAAATCGGCATGATCTTCCAGATATAGTTACACCACGAAAATTAATCAACCGATACATGCTTAAAGGCATCAATATGAAATACAATATCAGCCTCATCTCGTATACGTGCTATTTTAGATATCTGTCCAGATGCTATATTATAGAAGTCCATGATTCTAGTGTACTATTATCTACTTCTATGCCACCCATGGAATCCTAGATATATAACACCTGGACTGTCAGCCAAAATGTCAGGTGTACATCAGAGGCTAATTTCCTGTTCATAATGTTATAAAACAATTTTTTTTAATTGACAGGAGCATAATAAGTAAAATTTATATTTCGGCCAGTAATGGCAAATGGTCTGTACCAAGAATATACTTCCTCACTCGAACTGTGCGTTCGGTAAATATTCGAGGCTAGATATAATAGCGCAGTCCCATGCATTCTAAATACTAATAAGTGGATTAATTTTGAGATCGCTCTTCTGAAATCAGATTATATATTTTATTTCTATAGCCAGATGTTTAGCCATACAATTCTCACTATATTTAAATTTGGCGGTACTAGGCACAGAAAAATTACGCCATGTAGACCTAATGTACAGAATGAAATTGAAAGGTATGAAAAATGTCATTTTCCTGAGATTTTGCATTGTATGTAAATTGCATGTGCATGCATGCATTGCATGTCAGTCATTTAATTTGTCACATAGGGATTGTCTATGAATCCGTATCGCACCGTTAACATAAAATAGTGGTTTCAAAAGAATAGAAGAAATCATAAGAACGATTAACTCCAACTTTATGTAACAATTTTGTAACTTTCATGAAGTGTCGTGTAGACTTTTATCATGTTAGAGATCACAGTGGACTGGACACACAGGCCTTCATCATTTCATAAAATCCATTTGATCATGAAGCAGCGTCGTCCTTGCAATTTAATAGTCAGAATGAATTCTACCAGAGTATATTCAACAATTCGACTCTTTTGCAGTTTGTTTCATGTATCATTTGTCAAACCTCACGCCATTGTTCGAATAATTTTGCATGTTGTATTGGCAGGAGAATTTAACAAGAGGTTCAGTTGCTCACACTTGTATAATCAAGCTGTTGCACTGCCGGAATGCAGAAAGAAATCTCTTTCTCATTCACCTGATACACAATGGTTGTGCGTGAAATACCGTGTCCTCCGTTCTCTTGAATTGAAGATACAAAGGAGGCTAATAGCATCATAAGTTCAGATTAAAAACTTTTTGTCATTTGCTATATCTTCAAAAAGCAACCACTTTTTCAACTAGAATCAGCAAGCTATTTTCCTCCATTCTCCTACTTTTAATCTGCATACTTTTAAGAGCATTTCGCACGAGTCACATTTTTGGATATTGAAACTATACAAATGTCGGTCACATAATGATTAACACGAGAATTTACCAAGAAGTTCTGTTTCTCAATGCAGACAGAAAGCTGTTTCTCAATCACCTCTGATGCACACGTTGTCCTTTTGGTTTCAAAATACAAAGAATGCTAATAACATCACATGTTCAGATTAAAAACTTTTTGGCATTGATTGCAAAAAAATGGCAACAACTTTTCAACTAGAATCAGTTAGCTGTTTTCCTCCATTCTCCTAATTTTAATCTGTATGCTTTTTAGAACATTTCGCACGAGTCACATTTTTGGATATTGAAAACATGCAAGTGTTAGTCACACAATGATTGACTTCAATTAAATGGATATCGCAGTTTGCCATTTTACGACAAGGGACCGAAACCGTTGATGTCTGCTGAAAGTATACCGTATTCCTTAAATTAGCTTAATGTTCTATTAAATGAAAAGTAAACAACAAAGTTGCGAATTCAGCATACCAATATCTCATTGGAAAATTACAACCGGTAACTTGATGCCTCTAAATGCACATGCCATCATCAAGCGAAATACTGCCTCTGTTGGTCGAACTGAGATGAAGCGATCACTCACGACATTACATTGACGTTTTTCTTGAATTTTGCAATTTTTTATTACTTTTTGAAGTTTTGCTTGATTACTTTCCATGCATGTTGTTCAAAAAGATGAATTCCTTGTAACGAATTAGGGACTATTTGTGAGTGTTCTTCCTTTCTTATAACATCAGACCTGCCAACTGTCCCGGATTTTGGAGCTGTCCCGGATGTCCCGGAAAAGTTAAAATGCTGTCCCGGATTTTGAATTTATTAACCTAAGATGAATTCTAGATTGTTTAAGAACGCATATTTCAAACATTTGCGCTGCGCGCGCAATAGGAAACATGCATAATGATGAAGTTTGTGGATTTCTTAGTGACATTGTCTTTTCACGCTAATGTCTTTTATTAATCATTATGTAGGCCGGATGTATTTCCTTCTATTGAGTTTAAAAAGGTAGTAAGTGTTTTCCAAATTTGCATTCCAGTTTTTGCGACGAATACTGTTAACAAGGTGGGATGTATCTTATGATCTTGCTTTCAACTGATCTTTCTGTTGAAGAGACTTGAGACCATACTGTTGACTTGTAAACGTCAATTATGCATAATCATTAATTATTATGAAAATAATGCATTTATGAAAAAAATCAAAAATTTCCTATAAACATTTTATACTTGCAATATTTGTCAATATTTATCAATACATCAATATTTTTGACTGACAGGATGAGTGAGTCATGAATCAGCACACACTGCGATCGTAGCAATTGAATGGAGATGACTTAACTTAATGACACCGTTTCTATAAAAAATAATGGAAATTAAGGATTAAAATTAGGATGCGTCCTATACGCAGGCACACAGTCCTTCCATCGCTTTTGGGGTCAAATATCCACTGCGTCCTATACATGGTATCGTCCTATACGCGGGTAGTTACGGTAATAAAATTTGTCCCGGATTTTCATGTTTCAAGGTTGGCAGGTCTGCAACATAATATATCCGGCTGCTATCCTTTCACTTGTCAATTTGCTCGCTATAGTGATTTTAAATGGCTGTTTCATAATTCCATTTTCCTTCGACAAGCTTTGGAGCATTTTTGTCAAATGTTCGAAGCGCACTTCATCTGTGTTGATTTCGAATATCATAATAATAATATGCTGATCGCTCATTTTTTCGCTTCCTTTTTAATGGAAGTTCTGCATTGATTGACATGTTCAGAATGGGCGACACTTGGCTATGGTATTCTGGGATTTCTTGTTGGAATGGATTCCTTTAGAAGAATTCTTTTAATACGCCTTCTCATTATCTTTGTGCTCTTTACACAACATTTGTGTCCTTTGTTGCAATCATGAGCGCAGTATTTAGGCCTACTCTACCACTCTCACACATTGTCATCTAAATTTGTAACAAAAAAAGTAGCTGATAGGCATGAATGCTGGACTCTGATGTACCCAAAAATTTTGAATTTTGCTTGGCTGATAGTCGAGGTGTTATATATCTAGGCATAGAAATTATTGTCTACTGCTATGATACCTAGGAGTCTATGCCTCACCCATAGACTTCTAAATTTCTCTGGACAGATAGGTTGAAATTGTCTTTCTACATCGTCAGGCCAGAAATCCAAAATTAGACTACCCTACAAATAAACTATCATTAGGCATTATCAAATTTTTGCGATCACAGTATTTGTCAGGCACAGTATGTGCGTATATTTATGAACATTAGGTTTTGGGACGCATGGGCCTACATGCTTATGCGTTAAACTCATATATTACACCTCCGCGTTATTTGCTTACTTTGCGATATTTCTTCTCACAACTTTCTCAGAACTGAGGCATCTGAGATTTGTGAACAAATTTATTGCACATGTTGTTGAAAAATTTCACTGAAATTTCGGAAGCCTGATCGTCCGTATGCACAACGAGATTTTACGAAGAAGTAATTGGAAAAAATCATCAAGAATCATCAAATATTCATCGATATTATGAGCACTGCCCTTTCATTTTTCAAAGCAAAAACTTTTCTATTACAATTCAATTTGATTTCATAGAACACCCTCCAGCAAAAAATGTCTAGCTGAAGAGATAACTTCGGTAGAGAAGAAGAAAAGACCCCATGATTAATTCCATTCAAAAGTTTTGCAGTTTCAGGGAAATCATTGATGTCGAATATTGCTAGCCCGCTATTGGTGATAGTGCATTCACGACAAAAAAAATCACATTTTTACATTTCAAGAGTGAAGAACAACAATCACCAATGACATCATCTCGATTATTAGCATTCATATTGAAATCAGTCTCTGCATGTAAACATCCTGATCATGTGTTTTTAACTGTATTATATTTTATCATCTACATTTCTCAGACTGAATCCAGATAACTTCAATAAAGAAATTGTTTTTTATTTTCTTGTAACTCTCTGTAGGTGACGCATGTAGATAAAATAATTTGCTCCTCTCATTTGACCCATCCAGCCAAACCACTTCTCATAATAATCCGATTGTACTTTCCCCCAGTATTGGTCATTAGCCTCAGAAGATTCTCCATCGCAGGTCGGATCGTTCAACATCTGTTAAGACCTTCTCAGAAGTGGCTACTCAGGTTGGGAATGCTTTTTGTGTCCATCATCATCGTTTTCATGAAAGTAGATGCAAAGAAGGATCCCCGTAAATAGTTCACTTGTCCGTCCTGATCCCGCTTCTGTTCCCTTTGCTTTCAAGACATTCATAATGAAGGAATCGGCGGCTTCTCTTTTCCTCTCGAAACTGTCCCTTACCATGGTCAATGCTATTGGTGGATCTAGCGGAAATCTTCCGTCCGTTGACTTCGGCTTCACCAGCAACTTTGTCGGTCTTTCCCAAGGATAAAATAATTGAATCCGATCTCGAATTTCTATTACTGGCTAGTCATCCGGATATTATACAAATGTCATCAGATGGAAAACTTGTGATAGATGATATGTGCTTGTTGAACTGGATTTCTTCTCTGTGATAGATGCGAACATTTGCAGATTTTTCGACAGTAAATGATGTGACAATAGTGAAGGGAATATTTCAACTCATGATCGCCACATTTAGTCCATGATCGATTTGAAATGTCACAAAGCCAGATAGAATGGTTTCTTTGTAGACAAGGACAAAATTGTCCTGAGAAGATATTTGATCTCTTCCAATAAAATCTTCCGAATGTGTTTCCATTGCCAGGTCATGCACTTGAAAATATAGCTACCGGATCGCGGCTTTGGAGTTGTTTGGAGCAGCATCTAGACAGATAGGAAATTTGTTGACACTCCTTTAGATCACACGTCTTCATTTTTCCTCTTTGTTTGCGATAATGATTTATGTCCCTCGTGGTGGTATCGAAGTCAGATTCATGGAAGTGAAAGTTACACAAGTGAATGTTTACTTGCGATATAATGCTTTCTACTACATACCTCGATGCAACTGCAAATTCAGATTTCTTTGTTATGATTTCGGTTGACAACCAGAAGCGGTATGCACATGTATGTTTGGTATTCTGCATTGAAATGAATCGCACAGGAGACTCATTTCAAATAGTCATTTAATCACTGCGATAAGCTACAAAATTCGAGCTTTGTAGCACAAACGTTGGTTGGCCTGAACATGTTTAAAGTGATTTCAAATTTTGCTCACCTATCTGTCCGGAGAAATCTAGAAGTCTATGGCTCACCCATGGACTATCACATCTATTCATAGACTTCTTAAATTAGTATTTGGACAGGAAACTTTTCCAGCTGTACACATGAGGGTATACAGTCAGACTGAAGGTGACTTGCAAATTGACAGTCGATCTTTGAAGTTGTTAATTTATTTTGTACCGCATCCGCCATATTCTCGACGATTGCAGATTTTACATAGTGAATAAACATTATGTGTTGGACTTGGATGCCGGAATAATATTAGACTTTCAGGAACATCATTTCACAAATTTCCATTTAAAAACACGGAGGTGTTGAAGTTCTGCTAAAAGGAAATTTCGAGACCCGACTTTACACCAACGCAAAATTCAAGAGTGTGTTCTCTGCATTTTGAGGAGGATCATTATGTGAAAGACACCGAAGGCGTCAAAGAACATCAGCATCACTTTCTAAACGGTAGGAAAATTCTATTTCAATTGAAGAGGTTTTGCTGGAGATAATGTTTATAAATCATTGAGTACCTACCTATACTGGAGAATAGTTAACATACGCTCATGATTGGAAATTGTCGTTTTTGGAGAGCTTCCAGCAGCTTTTGGCGTTCATCTGGACGATACGGGTTAACGAAGGAAACTTTCTTCGCTCTTCGCCTTGACCCAAAGTTCTGCCAGTCAGCAAGAATTTGCCAAACTTGTGATCAACAGATTGGCGTTCGACTATGTCTTGCTTGGAAAAGTTTCTTCTGATGATATTGAGGAAAGGTTTGGTCACCATCGACAGTGAAGCGGGGGAACTATTTAATAGGTGTTCGACAGCTCTTTGAAAATGATTTCTATTATGAAACTTAGAGGTGCAAAAGACTTTGAGCAAACCATGGTGGATGATGAAAGTACGGATTCATCCTTGAAGGTATTTGACACACTTTCATCTAAAATTGATGTTGAACTTTCCCCCGAAATTTCAGAGGACAAACTAAATGCAATTTTCTATATATCAGGATATATTGTGAAATCGTATTAAAAACCAAAGATGTGAGAATCATGTTAAAGGATCTTGAAATTCGATAATTCGCCTCTTTATGTAACTGAAGGAATCTTTGAAGATCCATCTACTATTTCTATTGAAAGCATTTTTCTAAATTTGATGGATCGAGGTTTGTGCAAGCCCTCATTCTCAATCAGTACTTTGTGTTCTCAATTGTACACCTTATTGATCAGTACGGAAAGTATGAAAGTGCTGTTCCTTTCTGTCGATCGCCATTCAAAGTATTTGCTTCCCTTCTTCTTGGTCTGGTTGTAACGAAACCCATAGTAGCGACTTCTGGAAATGGTCACGAACTCATTAAACGCATTATATGCTCAATGTTTAATGCAATGACCAAACATTTTGTGAGAAGTGCAAATCATCAAACAATACACACGAAAAGAAATTAAGATAATTCAAAAATTAACTATTTTTGAATATTTTTTGACATATGATGGAGGATTGTACTTTTCATATGTAGCCGGTTTTAATATCCTATGAAATGTGTTTGATAATAATTATTGCTTTACTTCAATATCTCAGTGTTCCAATTTGACTTATTCAAACGATAATTCTTGAAAGATAGCATTTAACGAATGAAAAATATAAAAAAATATCTCATTATAAACATGTTTACATCTATACCCTCATAATGTACACCCTCATCAGAAGTTTCCTGTCCAGATACTAATATTAAGAAGTCTATGATCTATTGTACCATGCTCTGTCTATCTCGTCAATGTAATCTTTTTGGTGTATAAATCTTCATAGTTCCCTGCTTTTTGCTATGGATATCAATGGTTTGTTCATAGAAGCATTGACATTTTATCATAGACTTCTTGATTTGCTTTGAGAAAACTATGTGTTACCGTGATATATTAAAAGTGGGTTATGAAATAATATACCACTTTTAATATATCACGGCAGGAAGTAGCAGCAAGCAATGGAGAGAAAGTTGCAGATAGTGTTACCATCTGATGAGTATGTAGAGGCAGTAAATAATAGCAAATACTGCAAAAACACCAGCAAGCAAACACAATATGCCGTTCATATGTTTGAGGAATTTCTAGAAAAAATTGACATGAGATTAAGCGTCATCATTGATCAACTGAAAGCACCTGTGGAATCCACAGTTGTCGATGAAGTGATGAGTAGATTTTTTTTGTCGATCAGAAATGTCAAGAAATCCACCTTTGATGCACTCAGATATGGGCTGAAAAGATATTTTCAGGAAAATGCCGGTATCGACATTGTGAATGATCCAACTTTCTCAAAAAGTAAGGAAACATATCAATGTTTGATTAAGAAGCTGTAGTCCGATGGCTTAGCTTTCACTTCACATTTTCCTGCTATATCCGAGAATGATGTTAAAAACATTATTTCATCTCTCGATGATACGACACCATTCAAACTGCTGTATTTAACGTGGTTCTACATTCAGCTATATTTTTGTCGTCGCGGTGGAGAGAACATAAGAGATATGAAAGTCTCTGACTTTGAGATCCTAACTGATGACACAGGGCGCCAATATCTGATAAAAAGCAAAGACGAAATGCAGAAGAATCACCGTGAAAATGATGTTGAACACAGCATTGGTGGCCGAATATATGCAACAAACAAAGACAAGTGTCCTGTGAAAATACTTAAGTCATACTTGAAAAAGCTGAATCACTCTTGTGAGTTTCTGTGGCAAAAACCAAAAAATTCGTTCCTATGTTCCGATGAATATTGGTATGAAGCCCGACCAGTGGGGAAAAATACACTTGGTTCTTTCATGCCACATATCAGCAAAATTACTGGTTTGTCGAGAAAATACACCAACCATTCTGTGCGAGTGACATCATGTACCATCCTTGGTGAAACTTTTTCCGAGAACGAAATCCGCTCCGTATCGGGACATAAAACCAATAGTGCTCTTGGGATATACAAGAGAATAACCAACAAAAGGAAAAGTGAAATGAGTGATCATATAAGCAACAAAATTGGTTGCTTTGATATCGCTACTTCTTCTAGTGACTGTCTAGATGATCAAATTTGCAACGAAGCTTACGACCTGCATCTAAAAGAGTCCGAACTTGATCATGAACAGCAAGGCCGTTTAATTTTCAAAAATTGCAAAGTTACTGTGAACGTGTTCCACAAATGACTTCATGCCTTCCTTGTATTGCACCATCTACTGTTGAGAAATTAATATTATTGAATTGTTGATAAATTTCACTTTTTCCTGATCTTAGCGGAGAAGTTAGTAGGAGTAATGGGATGATATTATTTCAATTATTTCACTAAGCTAGTAGCACTATTAAAGTTATAATTAAAATTCAAAATTTGTGGCAAATTAATAAATAAATTTTCTACGGCAAAGTGTTTAAATGATCTATTGTGGCTGGAGCCTGGTACAATACTGTTATACCATAGTCTAGCGGGGTATATTAATATTGTGACACCTCAGCGAAATCCATAACCCCCTCAGCCTACGGCTTCGGGGGTTATGAATTTACTTCGGTGTCAAAATATTAATATACCCCGCTAGACTATGGTATAACAGTATAATAGTGCTCTGGACAGGAAACTCTATACATCTGGAGGGCGTAAATAAGACTACAATAAGATGCGCGAAATATGAGCGCCAAAAGCAACGTTTCAAGCCAAAGAAATCGAATCATCGGCAAAACATGAAATTTATATTGACCGTGGTATTTGATTTGTTCTTTCATGTGTTACCGATGAGTCGATTTATATGGCTGGAACAGGTGCTTTGGCGTTCCTATTTCGCGCATGTAAATGCAGATATCTATGCGTCCTCCAGATCTGTGGAGTCTCATGTCCACAACACTATCATCTAGAAGTCCATGTTCCACCTTTTTTCACCAAAGACTCTCTGAAGACATTCCTTGCATATTGAATCAGTCCAGTTTTTATCAAAGACTTAAATTTTTATATCTCAAAGTAATGCATTTTGTTGTCATATACATATATATTTGTTGTCATATATATTGCATTGTTGGATTTGATATGCTTGATTTTAGGTTTCCCACATACTTCCGCCGAAGAGAGTAAACGCAGAGCTCAGATGGTATTGCTTTGCATGTGTCACGAAGGATCAGAGGCTGGCCGATCGGGATCATGCACGTATCAATGTCCACAGTGTTGCTCTGTCTATTGTGAATTACCTGTTGAATGCAAAATCTGTGGTAAGTACTCAAGACGTGCATATTTGTAGGGGTTCAAATTAGGGTTGCCAAAATCTTTTTTTATCCATCATATTTAAATGTGCTTTTTGTTTTTCATGCAATTGACAAGAATTGCGGTAGTACTTTACAGAATTGTTGTTAACAGGAGTCCTTTCATGATAAGCATCGTTCGCCCCGATAAAATGAGCCAAACGATATAAATCATATCTTTCATATAAATATCAAGGAACAAGATTCAGTTCTCAGAAGTTTGTCATTTCTAACTTGCGATTGATGCTAGGAGAGATATTTAATGTGTCTAGCAATTGGGTCAGTGCACTTTTTAATAGTGGAAGGTCAAAATCTCCAATGTCCATCTGACTTCTATCATGTTTCCGTTGTATGTGTTCAGGAAGCGCGCTATCGGAATTGTTATAATGCATGCTACGTTCAAATTAAATTAGAATTAATACTTAAATTTGACTGCACTACCCGTCATCCTGTTTATAAATTTTCTTGCTCGCTTTGCAATGAATTTTAGATTGGTCAGACCAATGACCATTAAATACCGGTACATGGAACACTGTTAGGAGCGTGTGTACATAGTTTTGCTAAAAAGCTGTTGAAAATGAAGGAGTGAACATTCATGTGCTGGTAGTACTTTAGATCAGTGTGGCGGCCGATCCCGGGAATCGCCCGAGAATTTTGATGGTTCCCGGGAATCGCCCTACAATTTCAGCCGAATAGCTAATTAGCCCTTAAATAGCACGGGAATGCCATTTTGTGATTTACCAATAGGTTGAATAAGGAATTTCTTGATTTGAGCTGCTATGAGTATTACTGTGTTTTTATTAAGCCCGCCATTTCTATTAAATTTCTTCGAAACTGAATAGAAACAACCAATACGTTTGCACAACGTCTGGATGAAATATTCGTGACTTCATAAATCTGCTTCATTTCCATATGACTGTTTTTGCGTGAATGATATGTGAGGTGATGGTTATGTCGTTGACGCGTCCCTTATGGTGAAATCGCCCATTATTAAGTTTTGCTAATAAGTATTGTTGAATCTTACAATAAAAAATAATTTGTGGCTCTTCACTTCGAAGTCGTCGGGTTGACTATGAAACTAATTCGTACAATCGATTATAAAATCGCAATCCATTGACAGAGGCTGGCAAAAAATCACTTTTGTTCTCTCTCTGCGTTTCTTAACGTGCTTATGAAATTTCGTAGCAGACACTCGTAATATGGCAAATTGACAAATTCGACAGTAGTGTTGATGTCGTTAAAGCTGCGAGTCATGCTAAAAAGTCTTATCTAAATGATTGTGTGTGTATCTTCACGTCATCAACTTCATAGGCTGTAAGATATTTTACAAATGCTTAACTTTTTGAGCAAGAATAACACAATTTGACACTTCAGGTTACTTATAAGCTTTCATCCACACTAAGTGGAGGAAAGATGAGAAAGTTTTGAAAGTTCAGCGCATAATCCTGCCAACAAAATTCTATGAAACGCTGTCGTTGACAAAAAAGTGCTTCAGAGTTTTCGATTGTATTTTGAATAAAAGTCAATGGCTAAGCTAAGTGATGAGTTCGAAAACTTCACTGTAAATCGTGACAGGAAGGCATCCCAAGCCAATCGGGCTTCTGTATAGGCCACCGCTTCCGAATATCGTGTTCGCGATCGAAGATGGGGTCACTAGTGTATAGAATCATCTGGAGCTTCTTCTACCGTTAAAGATTTTGTTCTCTACTCCGGTCACGACTATACCAGGAACGCGAAGGATGAATTAATAACTACCAGTACCGTTCTAAGCAAATAAACAGATAAATTTTGTTGGCCTATGCCATATGCCTAGAAAAAAACCTAGCTATTTCAGACCCAAATGCATGTATTTGACCGGTTAACCGCGATATAAACGTATGTATTTCTTAACGTACAGCACATAACTAATCGACGGTCAAATAATGCATTTCAAGAGTGTTGAATTGGCTAATAACCTATTAAAAATTTGATGACATATTACTCAGCATATTGTTTTTAAAAGTAATCAGAACCATAAACATTTTTTGAAGAAACTCAATTAAGCCTACGTATTTAATCAAATTTTTTCAAACCTATTTAATACTTTCCATTGATCACAGCATGTCTCATTTTCATAAACTGATTGATTCACATAACTTTATAACTTTTTCATAAAATTCTTGCTTTTTTTCATGGCATGAATACGCTGCGGCTCGAAATGTCGCGTTCCAAAATGCAATTTGTTTCTTCAACTTAACATGTTTAAAAATTGAAGTCTGAAAAATCGGCTAGATACAACTTTATGGAATTTTATGAATCTGAATTGAAAATGAAGTATTTTTGATCGTTAGAAAGCTCAGGGAGTTAATTATTCTATCAATATGAACTCATTTGGATCCCGTAAGCAGTTCATTATCTGCATGCCATTCAAGAAAAGCACATGTTTATGATCTTAAGAACCACCGCTCACAGAATTCAATAATTTTGATAACTGAGTGCAATAGAGTCAGATATCGTTCATTATCTAGCACGTTAAAATTTGGTTGTGAAATTCAAACAGGAAATGTCTCACATTTTATCATAGAAATGGCTAGAAGAAGTGTCTGGATTATTTTTGAGCGCTGTAATTGGAATAGCGTATCTGGTCACTACACAAAAAGTAGCTAGGAAATTCGGTGAAACAGCCCGGGAATCGCCCGGTAATTTGAAGCTTGAAATTTGGCCGCCACCTTGTTTGACGAATTACATAAACATCTTTCCTAGAGAACTTAATGAATTAAAGGAGAACATAATGTGATGCTGATGATCCAACAGTAATTTCTTGATAAGGGCATGTCTTTAGTTAGAATGCTTGAAATTAGCTTTGTTGCTACTCTGGCGTGCGGTTGTGTCACATCATAGCATTTGTGCGTCGTTCTCCTGTGTCAAGGAACTTCTTAAATACATATTTTTTGTATCATCGGATCCGTCATCATCCTCTGAGTCGATCTCTGCTCTTCGTTTTGAGTCTTGTCGCTTCGCTATCCTACATTCTTGGATTTATCAACTAATTCATCCGACGATAGTGATCAGTGTTTTTGGTGCGCTGCTGCGGTTGTCTGTACTTCATTGTGCATGTTGTCAAATCATCGTCCCTCGCTTGGTATTCTACACCGTCACATCAGGACTGCGTTGGTGGGCTTGTGGTAGAACCCTGGCGCTACGATTCTCATAGCCCAAGTTCGATTCCTTTTGCTTCCTTTGTGATGTCCAGTCAAAGAAGGAAAGGCTGCATTAACTCAGAAGTTTAGGATATCTTTTGTCTTGATCAGTGTTTTTTTTAAGAATCTTACCGCGTAGGAAGACAAACAACACGCACGGGAATCGTTCAAGAGCATATTTCCTGGTATCTAAGAAAAATCCTGTTATGTGTAGGTCGCACATTTTGATCTAATATGCACGGCGCATTTTTATTCATATTAAATCTTGATTTTTGAACTGTTAACAGAAAGAAATTTTATATGTCATCATTCATCAGTCATGTAATTTTTGTATGACTAATGATTTATAAGGAAATCAGCAATTTTTGATTCCATGTTTCTTTATTTCTCAGGCTTAATTCCTGCACTCTTGTCTTAACAGAAAAGTTTTCAATTGTGTATCCATATTCCATATTCAGTTTCATGTAAGTAGTTAAACAACTCCACACGACGGATCGATTGACGATGCTAATGATATAATTGCGAGCATATGATGTTTGCGTTTATATTATTATCCTTTTGGTGTAAATATGCAGCACGCTTTACAGCGGTCACCTATATTTGACCCTAAATCTCCTATCTCTCTCACCACCATGTCAGCTAATTGACTTAAAGAATCTATGCATTATTCTATCTCTTCTCTGTCTATGATTCTATGCATGAAAAGCTTTTTAATCCTTGTACCATTTGAATTTTACATAATTTTGTATTTCTCTCTATTCCTGATGAAGGATACGAGCGGCTGTTCCACTCCTATCCGAAACCGGTAGAATAAACATTTAATAATATCATCTTCGAGATTTGAATTACGACGTTCTCTCAAACAAATTAAGTGAACTTCTATCGGTGCCCCTCACTATCATCTACAATAAGTGTTTCAAGAGGCCGACCTTCCCCAAGTATGGAAGACAGCTGATGTCATCATGTTGCCAAAAACGTCACCACGTAATATAAATAACCTCAGGCCAATTTCCATCCTGCCGATTCCAGAGAGAATTTTTGAGAAGTGCCTTATCAAGCGAGTTGGGGATGAATTCAAATTTAGATTTGATGCTAAACAGTTTGCCTCTCGGAAGAATAGTTCTACTGTCTGCGCTGTATTGGACATGGAGAATTTCATTTCTAGAAGTCTTCAGGAATCTGATGTCTTGGCGTGCCACATGGTATCCATTGATCATGCTAAAGTCTTTGATCGAGTTTCGCACAAACATTTTATTGCAGAAGATGGCATCAGAGGGAGTCTCCGACTTCCTGATGTTCTTCGTTCATAATTACCTCATGTCGCGTCATTTTAGGATACGTTGGAAGGACAGTTTCAGTTCGTGTGCGCTATCTCCGAGTGGTTTGCCTCAGGGCTCCTCTTTCGGGCCAATTACCTTTGGATACTATGTTTCTGATCTGATTCAGGACAGCGACTGAAAACTGCTTGTCAAATACGAGCAGAGGAAATTCAAGAAATATCAATGCAGCATTATAATTTAAGTCTTCATACAAAACATTAAAGACTTATTCTGCTTCTTGTCTCAATTTTAGTGCTTGTTAACTTAGGAAATTGGCTTAATAGGTTTTCCCAGCAGGTTAAATGGATCTCTTAAGTCAAGACACTTGTCTAAATTATCAGCGAACTGCATGTATTCTGCGGGTAATAAAAATAATGGTGTAGCATTGATTTATGATTGTTTAGAGTCACAAAACTCTCTAAAAATTCAACATGCTCATACATGTGGAATAATTCGATATTCCTTGACATGATTTTATGAAAAGTATTGCGGACCTTTTCCGGGTATGTATTAAAGCTAATTTTGATCATTGTCTTTGATTATGACATTTTGCTGGTTCAATGTCAGGCATGCCTCGGCGTAAGAAAGTAGATGCTCCTATTAACAAGACTCGTAGTCTTAACAAGTCTTGTAGTAATTGTCACTTATATCGAAGTGAATTTATAGAAATATTGCTTCATGATAATAATGACTCAAAGCATTTTCAAAATACTTTTGAATATTTTTTCTTTCATCTGTATTGCTATCATGATCAGTCAATTCTGTGTTAATTTCTCCAAAACAATAAAAAGTTCCTAATCTCATATGTGGCACCGCGTAACAACAAGAGTTCATTTGATAAAATCGAAACTGCATGCACATTGTGTATTTGATTAGTGCTGAGTTGTTACTCCACTTAATGTACTTACTCTATGGAATTAATGAACGCCTTGACATGTTGCATTGCAGGTCTCACTCTAGTCTCCGCACCTCATCTGGCACGTTCTTATCACCATCTCTTTCCATTGACGGCATTCGATGAACAGGAAACGAAAGAAGCAGTTGAGTAAGTCAAATTGAACAATTGTTATCGCATTTCTAATTAGTTTTGGGGAAGCCATGTACGGTGATCGCAAGTAAAATATACGCTATTATCAACTATATATTGCGACCTGATATCTAAGGCCACCCTCAGTTTCTGAATCATTATGTACATTATACAGAAAATCGATTTCAAATTTTAATAGAAATACACTGTAGGCTTATTGCACATATAGCTAGTCAATGGGAATGTGATATGCAATTTGTGCATATAAGTGGGAGAGTTTGTGGGAGACATGGAGTTAAATATATGTTGAGAGGAACTCATAAAAGTCAAAGATATAAAAAGTCTTTCAATTCTTCAACTTCTGCATTTGAGTTAATTTAAGGATTGTACTCGCATTTATCTATTAGGATAGCTTCTCGTAACCGCTTGACATTGATTTTCTGTATAATGTGCATACAATGATTCAGAATGTGATGATGACTTTGGATATCAGGTCGCAATGTATAGTTAATAATAGCCTATATTTGTACTTGCGATCACCGTACTTGGCTTTCCCCAAAACATTAATTTAAAATCACGTCGCAAGGCATATTCACTCAATCGCAATACTGCTATGAGTAGTAAGTAACGGCTTTCCAGGATGTAGGTAGAAATATGTTGGATATGTTCATATCCGGACGTAGTGAGCCAGATAGAATGAAGGAACACGCGCCTTATAGCGCATTGACTGGTGCGCTTGATCTGAGATGGCGAGGCATTTCACAACCAGTGCTCATGCCATCGATTTAGACAACGACAAGATTTGCGACTTTGAGCTGATAGGGAAAAAGAGCCCATCAAATGGAAGAGCTTTAGACAAAAAGTGTAATTCAAGAAAATGGACATCAAGTCGTTCTTGGTCCATTTTGCTTCCATCCTCTCAAGGGAGGTCAATGAGAAGCAGTCTCAAGTGCGAAGGACGAGCTGTCCTCCCTCCTCCCCAATTGAATCAGCGCCAACTCTGCAGTTACGCTACTTGATCATTGCACTCATCCACGCATTTGAGACTGATAAAATCTATAAAACATTGCTTGTGTAACACAATGTTTTTTTAATTTGAAGAAGCGAGAGGATTTTTGTTTGTTTAGGGGCAAATACGATGCGATAGCAGCTTAATGTTCTTAAATTCTTTCAAAGACTTTCTAAAAGAAGCTTCAACATGACAGGAAAAGGGAAGTAAACAATAAAATTCGACGAGTGTTGACCGAAGAGAGGCTAATTCCTATGAAAACACTAGTTGATTGGGCATACTGTGCATCAGTAGTTGCAGATTAGGGTAAAAATGCTTAAAATGAAAGAATTTCAAAAAATAATAAAAGCAAAAAAGCTTCATGCCTTTAGTTTTAAAACATTCAGAAAATTTATTTTAACCGTAGTGACAATCCGTCCGCAAAAGGTTTCACACTCAGAATTAGATTCATCTGCGCGCGCTTCGGTTTCCTAGAAAGGAAGGGCTATATGTGACTTTAATATCGAAATGGCACATGACAGAATTAGACAACTTGCTCCTCCTCGAATGGATAATTCGTGTATTGCTTGCTACTGAAAATGGCAAACAATAAGCTGTCAGCAGAGGACACCAGAGCCAGTGAGAGATGCGTGTGTGCTGTGATATCACTTCGCACACACCAAAACACACGTCGTCTAGCTAACATTCGATTCAATGTATACACTATGCACTGAGAAATGCCGAGGAGAGGATATGAAATCATCAAGTGAACTAATTTTCGTACGCCTGCTAATTTTTTTTAAATAATAATCGGAAGGGCCAACATTATGGAGAAAACTTGTGCGCAATGATCTGAATTCTGTTTCAGCACTTTGCTGGAACTCACATTAATCCGCAAGCGACAAACTTTGCAGGCATGTGATTTCTCCGACTTTTTTGGGTCTGAAACTTTGACTATCGTAATTCGTCCAAAAATGGAACAAAAATTGTAGGGGGGTATGAAAATAAGGTTACTTACATTTTGAATTTTTGAGTTGCATGTCTATTTCAAAACGTGTGATCATTTCACTGAAAATAAGTTCCGGTGTGATTATCGTTATGTCTATACAAATAGACATTGGCATGAATGATCTTGTTTATTTGAATTGAGTTACGTAGGCATTGACGCTTGGTAAAACTAGTCTAAGACCTTATTTTGGGGTTTCAAATTCACCATGCCGGAAAAAGATGTTCCGCAACGTTGGCTTTCAATCTATGACGTGACTGTTAAAGTCGTTAGACTTTTTAAGCCATACATAATCTTCTACTTCGCATTTATTTCTTCAAAAGAGATCAAGTGCATTACTTGTCTCGTGTTGTAGAAATATTTCGACAACGAAATTGCTCGACAGAAGCCGGATCTCGTATTAGAGAGATCAGAGAACAGTTGCGGAAGAAGAAAGTGACAAACGAAGGTAACACTCGGAAACATAAGATGCTGGAATACCTGTTTCATCAATCTACTGAAACCAGATTGCAGTTATACGTCCTCCAACTTGTCCTCCCCTTGTTTAAGCAGTATGTCACTGCACTACAGACACAGGAACTAATTTGTCACACTCTGCATGATCGGCAAATATAGTTGGTTTGGCAATTCCTTGCTTTCTTCATGAAACCGCAACATATTCCTGAAAGCAGTTCGGATTTGGCAAACTTGAATGTACAAGACAGCCAACATCTGGTATCGTTGAATGTTATGTTTGTAGAACCCTAACGAAGTCTGTTAACTATCTGTAGTCCGACTTTTATTGAAACATTTTTTACAAAGTTCGTTGCGCCTTTGTTTCAGCGGGGTCATACTTATGCAAAAGCCACTGCTTAACAACTTAACTTTGAAGTGTCTTTCTTCTCTTGATCCTGATGCTAAAGGACATAGTGTCATTAAGTCATACATGTTGAAAATTCCGATCATAGCGCCAACTGTTCCTCAAATTCACGAGCACGATCAATTCGATTTAGAAGAATGTCAATTCCACATATCTAAATTGCCTCCTTTTGCTAAACATCAGACAATTGATACATGGTGGGTACAACTGCGTCAACAGTATCATTTTCTTACCAAAGTGGCTCTGGCCCTTCTTTCGTGCTTTCATGGACCTCAGGTCACCACTTTGAATGCAATTCAGTGTGTCAGATACGGAATCAGATCTTTTGACAAGACGTCGATCGACGAAGTGACATTCATTATGATCCAGTTTGTCCAAAATTGTCAGACAGCATGAGATCTTCATTTAAAAGGTAACTAGCCCAACTGCGTGAAAAAGATTCTGAGTGGACTGTCAAGAAAAGTAGACTTTCTTGCGTAGCTGTTTCTGAGCCAAAAAGCAAATTAAAAAGATTCGCTTTGCAATCAGCACAGAAGGCACGCATGAAACACTGCCGCAATTATCTCGTCAAATTGGAAGAGAAAAGAAGAAGAACCAGGAAATGATGAATATTCTTGGAATAAGCTCTGACGACCCAACCTTAAATTCTGATTATTTCCATTGTGATAGAGCTCATTCCATAAAAAATCTTCTTTAAATATGATACCTACCAGTTCTCTGTTGATTTGTGCTCTCATCAAAAGACTTGATCAGAATGTATCTTCTAGTAAAGAAAGAACTTAGTAATTAATGCCGCAGTTGAGTTTCTTTAATAACCCGTATGAAAAGAATTACAATTTCTTTTAAAAAATATATACGATTCGTACATGAGCATCATGTACGAATCATGTACGTAGGATAGGATTTCGGTAATTGAATTCATACTAAGATGTTTACGCGAAATGACCATGATCGTATACGACACTCATACCTGTTTCGTGCCTTATTCTTGTATGAATCTTGTACGATATAAATTCTATTCAATAGTTGCATTTTGCTGAGGTACTGCTATTTTCATGTACGAGTCACACCCGAATCTTGCTGTTACCATGTACTATATAAAAATTTATAAATCCTGTTTGCTTCATATGATGTTCATGTACGAAAATCTTAGTACTTTCATGTAGAATTCAGGGATGACATCTGCGTTTAATTGTTGTAGTCCATCATTCCGATCAACTAAACCATTTGTCAGTTTTCAAAAACAATTATATGTTACACGAATATCTGTATACAAATCATGACTAAAACGGTGTCTACAATCTCTGCAAAATTTTATAAAAAGTTCCGAATAAAGTCGATCAGTTCTCTTTATTCTTCTCCCGGCGACGAACAGCTGAAAAAAGAAGGATCAAAGTTATTAGCCTGCTTAAATAAAAGGGTTTGTATGCAACATCAATTCACGGAATTCAAAGTATCTTGGTCGGAGGTTACTGAGATGAGCATGTGACTATTTTAATAGAATGGAAATCGCTCATAACAAAATTAATATTGTTCAGAGTGAGGGACGTTAAATTCTAAAAATGCACGAATATGGAAGTAATAACATGCTACGTTTCAGAGTTCTCCGAATCGGCAATAAAGTCTACCAGATGATAATACGAGTATGAGAGGCAATAGTTCATGTAAGATTATTTTCTCATACAGATAAATCTGGCCTAGTTTTTCTTCCGCAAAAATATCCATGGGAACAGTGCGTGTACATGCCTGCTGATAGTAGGCAAAATGCATCGGTGCTGAATGAAAACATAATTGCGCCTTATATCAGGCTGCCGTGAGTCCTCCCATGTCACATGATGTGATGTCAAAAAGTGTCACATGATGTCTACAGCGATTTGTGTATGATTTGTTTTTGTGTCATAATGTTTTGTTTGAGAGGTTTGACACTCGCGTTTGTCAAACTGGTTGTCTGGTGCACCTCTAATTATTATTGCTGAGCTCAGAAGTCAATGATAAGCAGAAACGATAGCAATCAAAGAAGTTGCAACTTACCAGCACGCTCATCCACGCATTTCTGTGTTATGATAGAGTTGACGTTAGGTTCCGTAGCGCTGCAGTACTTCTGCGCCTACCGTACCACTTTCTTTATCTTGTCAGCGTCCAACATCGTTCTCACTGTTGTGCCCTTTGCACTGCTGGAGATCAACTCATCCTTTGTAAGTGACATATCTATTGCTTGCTTTGTTGTTCTTGATAAGGTAATTTTTGCCTTGGAATTCGTATCGAAAAGGGTCTCCAAATCATCCATTTGGGTCTGCGCTGGGTTTGCAGTGTTCTTATCGCAAATTTCCGATAATTTTGCTGTTGCTTGATTTAGACTCTCAATAGATGTTTCCAAATCGTCCAGACGCATAATTTTATGCTTGAGCATTTGTTTTCAGCCTTGAGTTTTGCTGAAAAATAAGAAAATAATTTAACTCATACTCAAGAGCAACCAAGTTACTGATAGCATAATAAATTCGATAAAGTATCACTTCAGTTTCTAATCATAACTGATACAAAAACTGATCAAGCAATTGACAGTCATAGGTCAAGCAAGCGCGAAGCCTTTCTTTTTTCTTCGCGCTTGCTTGACCTATGACTGTCCACTGCTTGATCGACCTTAACACAAAACTGATCTTAAAATGGCCACAATTACACAAAGAAAACAGTAGGTGCATTTACAGAAGGAAAAATAGCATACTGTGCTGATAGCCGAAGCAAAATAGCAATTTTCCCTCATAAGAATTATCTTCAAGGAAATTGGAATAGTGCTGTATATTGAAATGGAAGCGCAAGTACAAATCTACTTGGAAACATCGATATCACGTAGACATTTAATTGGTCCTTTTTCAATCAACTACATATTTTCATAGAGGTCAGAAATCAATTGATTTGTACAATTAATTACGATTAACTGTCAGTCCAATTAATTTTACAGTGCCCTTGCTATGACAATGACGCACTTTTTCTCTTTTCTCTCTATCCCTATAAAATCGATCACAATTTGGTGGCAACTTATTCTCTTACGAAATTATCTACAGAGCTATTTAATAGCAGTCATCTATCTACAAGCAGCCTACAAAGTATGCATAACTAGCATAAACATATTCTTGACCACGCTAGTACGCCTACTATTACGATCTCATAGCGAAAATTCCGTATATTTATTCTATTTTAAGTAAATAAAGTAGGTTAAGTATCTAGGCATGAATATCAAATTCAGTACAAATGAATGATTGTCAATAACTAGGTAAATACAATTAAGTAAATGACCTACTGATATGCTCCTCTTTTTTCCGCCAATCTTCTCTTCAGTTCTTTCTTCTCTTTTTTCTTTTCGTCGGTCCTTGAGCGCAGTTCTTTCTTCTCTTTTCTCTCTTCGTCGGTCCCCGTGCGCTCTTTCTCCTGTAAATCCACTTCTGGTGTTTCTGGTAGTACGAAGCTTTTCCATGATGCCGCTGACTTGCGCAGGTGTTCGAGAGAATTTTCCGCTCCCTTGCGGGTATCTGACACTGTTAAAACCATGCATTCATACAGTTTTTTTGACTTTCCCCAGAACACATCCACTTTTCCCTTGGGAATCAGCTCTCCGGTGAAAACTCTTTTCTTAGATATTACCGCAAGAGATCGGTCTTTATCAAATTCTACTACAGCATGTGCAGAGGATTCACCTGTACCTGATGTGGAGGCCATAGTGCAACAAGTATGAAGCCAAAGAAACACATGATAACTGGGCAGTACGGACAATGACCTTCAACCCGCGTGTGCCAATGGTTCCACAAAAAGAGAGTTGTAAATAAGCTATACAATCAGAGGACTGATATAAAGACACAACATCGATTGATGCTTAGTGCGTGCGCATGAAGTGTGTGACGAACAGAGTTGGAAAAGTCGGAATTGGAATTGAAATTGACGATATTTAAATCTACTGGAATTGGAGTTGGAATTGGAATTGACCTTGATAAACCTCAATTCCACTTTTTCGATAGACCTGTGATAAATCTATTTGTACAAAAATTTAAATCACAGTACTCGGCCGTTGTGTTAACTGCACGCAGAGATAAGAGAGAGATAGATCGACAAGAGGTAGCTTTATTCTATAGTCGAATAAAAGGTGTTTTTTGTGACTTCGACGGGCCTACAACCCCGGACAATGTTATTTAAGCTATACAAGCAAACAATGAAAAGACAATCATCTTTGTTCAATCTGTTATTTAGTTATTTATAAAGTAAGATAATTAATCAAAATAAAGCAATTGTTGAATTTAGTTCTTGATAGGATAAGCACAAAAATTGGCGATTAACTTAATTGTTGTGCACACGAAAAACAATTGGTTTGGAAAGAGGAAAATCAACGCTGCATTATAGGGCAGCAACCCTGTCAGTTCAAATCATAATATAGACAGTGTCAACAAATTATTCTAATAATTAATCATTCAATTACATAAGCTATTATTCAACTTCCAATCACAACAATTAACAATACCAATTTTTGAGACTATAGTTATATAGATACGATATGCAACGATAGAAGAAAAACTTTACACTTACAGTTCACCTCTTAATGTTGAATTCACTTCAATTCGATCGGACTCACTTATACCAAAATAATATCATAAATATCAGTGTCACTTATACCGTCAATTTTCAATTGCGCTCTCTGATGTGGTGCAGTATGCGCTGCTGTGTTGTTGTTGCTGTTACTTCTGTAATTATGTTACACCGCGAGAGCCCGGAGTTCTTCTAACTGCTACTGAAGATGTCCCATGTGTTGTTGTTGTGTCAATTTCTCATCGTTTCTAATTTATACAAATTTTTGAGACTTGACGACAAAACCACTTTCTTTTGAAAAAAGTTTCCTTTAGTCTCTGCTCGTTAGCTTTCGACCCGACCACATTTCGTTCTTATCACGGAATTTTTGATTTCCTTTTTTAACATGGACCATTAATCAGATTTCATGATATCATTTTTATCGTCGTTTTTTTTCTTTCATCAAAAATCACGTTATTCGCACACTGAATTTCTTTCTTCTGTCAGTTTATCGATATATTTATTCGCATCTCAGCTCTCTCTCAGCGTTTGATTCTTTGCTGACCGTTAACTTTCTTTTATTTTTTTCACGAGATATTGAATATCTCGTTTACGAAACGAAAATGGCGTAGGCTGACCAGCTACTTATATGCATGTAAACAAGAAATATGAACTATGAAAATGAAAACGCACATAGGAACGACGCAGGGAACGGCACACAGGAACAACGAGGATAGGATAAGGACACATGGGTTTGATTGAAACGAAAAAACGTTAGATACATTAACATACGACACTATACACGACATGCAATTATCGGAATTGAATCTTGTTATGGAATTGGAATTGAATTGAACTGTTTCGACTGGAATTGGAATTGGAATTGAAATTTCTGCTTCGGAATTGGAATTGGAATTAAAAAAATTCAGTGGAATTTTTCCAGCTCTGGTGACGAATTTTACCACACCTTAACTTCGGATCCTCGATAACTACAATGAGCATGATGTGATTATGTGACGGCGAGGGTATGCGAGTGTTTACCCACAGTGAGGGTTCATTTGTCACTCTTACACTGCTTTTCAGAATTCAGTCTGAAGAAAGTGCAGTATGAGTGAACATTGGAAAAGGCAGCGCAAATATCTTACTCGGAAACGTCGATTGGACGCAATTATGGATAGATCTGCTATTTCATTATCATTGGATTCCGGCAGTAAGGATTCTTCCTCTGAAATCTAATACTATTAACCTGCATAAGAATCTTGATGTTTACAGTGGATCGAAGTACAAAAGTTTTCTTCCGACTGATGATGTGTTTATTTCATTGAACTTTAATGTTGACTCGACACCGATAGCGAGCACATCTTCAACTTCGATGACCCCTGTGCTTCTTACAATGAATGAACTATCTCCTAAAGATCGTTTCAATTTTACTATCATTTCTGCGGTTTGGGTTGGTGGCAAGTGCGATACAAAGTTATTATTCCACCGCATAATGCCGACATGGTACCACTACCGATGGTTTGCATTATTCTGTTGTTTTCCTAGTAGGATGTGTTGATGCTCCAATGAATGCATGGTATCTTGGTCGGCAGGTGAAAGAAATGGACAAAATCATGCTTTTGGTGAAACTTCCCAATGATGTTCGGATACTACTGAGAAGCATAAAGTAGTTACGATTCTGGCGAGGTGGAGAGTTCAGAACGTTTTTACTATTCGTAGGACCAATTTGTCTACGAAACTTATTATCAGCAAGATATTACAATCATTTCATGCTACTGTCAAATGGAATCTTCAGATTAGTTTGTGATGGAACAGACTACAGAAATTGGCAAGTTGCTTCAAAAGACCTGTTTCTATTTTCAAGTGAAATGGAGCAACTATGTGGTAAAGAAAATTGCACTTATAACGATCATCAACTTCTACATATGACTAAGTCTGTTCATTATTGGGGTCCACTTCGGTGCTGGTCAACTAGACATTTCGAATCATTTCTGTATGAAATAAAATCCAGTCTTCATGGATCACAGAAACACTGTGAACAGTTGGTAAGAATACTTTCGGAAACTATCATCTTGCGTATGGAATCACTGCCTTCGAAACATATTTTCTCTGATAATAACTTTCATCACGATTCCGGAGTGATGTGTGTCGGACACCTACAAAAGGTTCCGCTGAACGACGACATGCATTCGCTCAATAAGAATTTTAGCGTTGCTCATAAATTCAAGAAGTGTCTGAAAGGAAATACCCTATTTTGTAGTAGTCTTCAACATTCCCTGAAAAGAAATTCAAGTTTTGCACAGATAAAGACGACCACAGGAACTACATCTGCTGGAGAAATTTCATTCTTTTTGATATTATCATATGACTCGTGTGAAAGGTGTCCTTGTAAAAACACAGCGAAATTTTTGCAGTTATCTTGAGTGATATTACCAATTTGGTGAACCTGAATAGCGACTGCTTTTTCCCTGGAACAGACGTTCCAGAAATACCGCATGTATTTCGTTACTCGTCAATAAGTGACACCGAGGCATTATTACGAGTAGACTGTCTTGATAGATTAGTAGTTAACATTCAGTGTGGTGGCTCCACGCCGCATGTACATGCATATGCATATATATATATATATATAGAAAATGAATCAAAGCAAATGCAAATGAATATTAAAATTGAAAAAACTACTGATCTTAGACTCACGCCGACATGTTTCTGCCAGTAGTCCGGCTTCTCAAGGCGGTAAGTGATTTGAATTTATTGCTACAAAAATAATATAACAGAAATCTGACTTCATAAACAAAATATCTTGATTTTCAGGAAAAATCATAGAGTTCGTATGGCGTTGAGGGGTGGTTCGTAGATGTTAATGAAGATGGCCTCCTTGTGTTCACGATCTACCCTAGTAGATCCCAAAGGCATTTTATAGAATGGAGTGATTGAAAATTTAATGTCCATGCTATCTGCGCAGTTTCTTATGTGCTTGCTTACAGGTAGGTAAGAGTATTTAGCTTCCTGAATCTGTTGTCGATGGACAGTAACTCTATGGCGAAGGGTATCACCAGATTGGCCTATATAGTAATCATTACAACCTAAACAAGTTAATTTATAAATAAGGTTAGAAGAGCCACAAGTTAGGTTAGACCTAATACAAAACTCTTTACTTTTGAAAGAAGTCGTATCTCCTACCTCGATGTGATTACAGCATTTGCAACGACTTTGGTTACATTTAGTTACTCCTTTTATTTGAATTCGCTTATTTTTACGTAGTATGGATAGCAAAGACTTTGGTTGTCTCATACAAGATTTGAATTGGCAATTGGCAAAACTCCCAAAAGACTTTAAAGTATTAACCACTGGGTGAATTATGTTATGAAATATGCTTGGATTATTAGGGTTGTATGTATGAACGAAAGGAATTATTTCATCATTATTGTCAGTCTTGGGGCCTTTATTCATTGTACATGTATTTTCTTTAGCTCGATGAATCGAATTCTTTATTAGTTCCATAGGATAGCTCAGATTGATTAATCAATCTTCTAATTCTTGGAATCGTTTGCGTTTATTATTTTCATCTGACACTATTCGTTCTATTCTATGCGCTAACACAAAAGGGATGTTCCTTAAAATATGCCTGGGATGGCTAGAGGTAAAAGGGACATAATTGAAGCTGTCCGTCGGTTTATTATATATGTCAGTTTCTATTGACCCCTTTGAGATATTTTTGTACACAAGAACATCTAAAAAATTCAATGAGTGATTACTTTGTGATATTGTGAATTGAATAGAATCATGTAAATTACTCAGTAGTTGCTTAAACACCTCAAAATCCCCATAAGTATATTTCCATATCACCCAACAATCATCTAAGTATCGTGTCCATCCATTTATTATTTCTTCACATTTACTTTTTGGGTATATATCTTTCATTAATGTAAACATTTTTATCTCAAGAAACCCCATGACTAGATCTGCGTATGTTGGCGCTACCCGTGTGTCCATGGCTATAAAATGCCTTTGGGATCTACTAGGGTAGATCGTGAACACAAGGAGGCCATCTTCATTAACATCTACGAACCACCCCTCAACGCCATACGAACTCTATGATTTTTCCTGAAAATCAAGATATTTTGTTTATGAAGTCAGATTTCTGTTATATTATTTTTGTAGCAATAAATTCAAATCACTTACCGCCTTGAGAAGCCAGACTACTGGCAGAAACATGTCGGCGTGAGTCTAAGATCAGTAGTTTTTTCAATTTTAATATTCATTTGCATTTGCTTTGATTCATTTTCTATTTACATTTGTTTACGAGCAAATGGCAACTACTCGATCGAAGGAGGATATGGCTACAATTAACGATAAATTGGATTCCATCTTGACTAAATTGGAAGTTTTAACAACAACATTCCATGAGTTGTCGCAAGTAATAGTGAATTCAGAAAAGTACAATCTAAAAGATGATGTAAGAAGTTTAACCGAAGAAGTTAGGACTATATCAAATACGATTGACAGGAATGTAAAAACGGATACTACAGATACCATGCAACTAAGTAAGCGTTTAAATCAACGTAAATTCAATTTTTATGAATCCATACGCAATAAGGGAATAGCTGAGATTTATAGTAATGCATTGAATGATGCAGTTCCAAAGGTTCCTAGAAAATTCTTTAAAAATTATTTGCCTCACATTTCAAATATGGAAAACGAATTTCGGAAAGAATTTTCCGTTAAAGAAGTAGAACATGAAATTAAAAGGCTTTTGATGATGTCTGCTACAAAAATGGAATTTGTAGATAAGATTGACAATGAAGTATACGCCTATCTCAATAATTGCTATTCCGACGATGAAGCGCAAAAGCAAATTCTTAAATGGCAAGAAACTGTTAAAAAAGAGGAAGCAACCAGCAAATCTATTTGGGAGCTAAAGAGTAAGTTTTTTGAATCTGTAAAGCACCTGATTCCGCTGGACAGTAACTCTAAAAATAATAATAGGAGAAACTTAAATCAGAAATTTGTGAGTAAAAATCCAATAAGACGACCTGTCAATAATTTCAACGATTCATATAATCGTTTTAATCAAAATAGGTTCCCGTATAGAAGGAATAACCAATTCACAAATAGGCATGCTTGGAATGATGATAGGCCTTATAACACAAGTACCTACAATACTAATAAAACATTCAATAGAAATTACAACAGAATGAATAATCGAAATTATAACAGAAATAATTTAGATGAAAATGAAAATTGGAGAGATGATTCGTATGATATTTTGAATAATAATGGTTATTTTTTAGGAGAAAGGGTATCACAGTATTAAATTTATCTTCTTTGATTTAGAAACCGATGCTAGGAAGCTTTTGTCGCGCGGTGCAAAGTTCACTCCTACCCCTGGCTCTAACATAGATGAATTAGCTAAAGATAGCAATGAGTTTTGCAGAAAAATACGTCTTCATGACTTTTTTAACCAGTGCAGTGATGAAACATGTAGAAATCGAGAAGAAGAAATTGTTCAACCGAGTCTTAACTTAAAATGGGATAAATCTGATTTCATTCCTCAAAAGGATTTGAATCCTAATCTCGAGGTAGTTATTAATTTGATTAAAAATCAAACGAATGATGTTTTAAGCAAAAATAAGAAATCCACTCGCATTACCAATATGTCTTCTGGTGAACGTTTAGCCTTAAATGATTTGAAAGGAAATAATGATCTTCACTGGGCACAGGCCGATAAAGGTGGTACTATAGTTATATTAGATTACACCTTCTATAGTAACCGAATAAGAGAAGAACACTTAAGTGACGAAAGCACTTATCAAGAAGTAAATGATTACAACTGTAACACAACCATTAATAAAGTAAAGCATTTATGCAGTAATTATAGATCTAATTTTACAAAGAAGGAATTTGAATTTTTAACTAAGTTTGACTGTGACATTCCTTATTTCTACGGTCTGCCAAAATTACACAAACATTATGACGTTTTTAAGGATTTTAGAATTGACAATTATCGATACTGTAAAATGGTACCTCCTAAAAATTTGAAATTTCGCCCTATTATTGGCAGTCGCTATTCACCTACTTGTCGGCTAAGTTCAATACTCGATGAAATATTAAAACCAATAGTTGTTACTTTACCAAGCTACTGTAAGGATTCTTATAATTTCATGAAAAAACTACCTAAAACCTGCATAGAAAATTGCTTCTTTGTAACATGTGACGTTGTTTCCTTATATACATCTATTCCACTTAAACTTGGTTTAGAGTCAATTAGTTTTTGGCTAAACGAATGTGATAGTTTAATACCAGATAGAATTGATAAATCTTTTATAATCAAAAGTCTGGAATTCATTCTTGAAAATAACTATTTTGCTTTCGAGGATTCTTTCTTTTTGCAAATCAGAGGTACAGCCATGGACACACGGGTAGCGCCAACATACGCAGATCTAGTCATGGGGTTTCTTGAGATAAAAATGTTTACATTAATGAAAGATATATACCCAAAAAGTAAATGTGAAGAAATAATAAATGGATGGACACGATACTTAGATGATTGTTGGGTGATATGGAAATATACTTATGGGGATTTTGAGGTGTTTAAGCAACTACTGAGTAATTTACATGATTCTATTCAATTCACAATATCACAAAGTAATCACTCATTGAATTTTTTAGATGTTCTTGTGTACAAAAATATCTCAAAGGGGTCAATAGAAACTGACATATATAATAAACCGACGGACAGCTTCAATTATGTCCCTTTTACCTCTAGCCATCCCAGGCATATTTTAAGGAACATCCCTTTTGTGTTAGCGCATAGAATAGAACGAATAGTGTCAGATGAAAATAATAAACGCAAACGATTCCAAGAATTAGAAGATAGATTAATCAATCTGAGCTATCCTATGGAACTAATAAAGAATTCGATTCATCGAGCTAAAGAAAATACATGTACAATGAATAAAGGCCCCAAGACTGACAATAATGATGAAATAATTCCTTTCGTTCATACATACAACCCTAATAATCCAAGCATATTTCATAACATAATTCACCCAGTGGTTAATACTTTAAAGTCTTTTGGGAGTTTTGCCAATTGCCAATTCAAATCTTGTATGAGACAACCAAAGTCTTTGCTATCCATACTACGTAAAAATAAGCGAATTCAAATAAAAGGAGTAACTAAATGTAACCAAAGTCGTTGCAAATGCTGTAATCACATCGAGGTAGGAGATACGACTTCTTTCAAAAGTAAAGAGTTTTGTATTAGGTCTAACCTAACTTGTGGCTCTTCTAACCTTATTTATAAATTAACTTGTTTAGGTTGTAATGATTACTATATAGGCCAATCTGGTGATACCCTTCGCCATAGAGTTACTGTCCATCGACAACAGATTCAGGAAGCTAAATACTCTTACCTACCTGTAAGCAAGCACATAAGAAACTGCGCAGATAGCATGGACATTAAATTTTCAATCACTCCATTCTATAAAATGCCTTTGGGATCTACTAGGGTAGATCGTGAACAAAAGGAGGCCATCTTCATTAACATCTACGAACCACCCCTCAACGCCATACGAACTCTATGATTTTTCCTGAAAATCAAGATATTTTGTTTATGAAGTCAGATTTCTGTTATATTATTTTTGTAGCAATAAATTCAAATCACTTACCGCCTTGAGAAGCCAGACTACTGGCAGAAACATGTCGGCGTGAGTCTAAGATCAGTAGTTTTTTCAATTTTAATATATATATATATATATATATATATATATATATATATATATATATATCTATATATATATAATGGATTGAGTACTCGATGTTCTGCTTATTAAAATGTCAAAAATGCACAAAATGCATTTATTCGCATAACCGAATGATCCATGACTAAATGAAATATTCATCAGTAGGTCTATTCGCAAGTATTTAATTATGTTATTGTAAAGATGCTTTATCTTCATACGGACAACAAAAAATATTCCACAGGTGGGTAAAATGAAAAATAATCGAAAAAAATATACCAGACTTGAGACTTGGCAGGATGACTAAGCATATTACGGATAATAATAAGTTAAATTTTAAGAAAATCCTACGAACAGTTTTTGAGAAAATCGCAAAAAACGACTTTTTTTCATACTACTTATAAGTGATTTATTGGTTGTATAAGATAAAAAAATATACCAACCTCCAGTCTTGCACCCTTTTATCTAGATATAAAATAGTGCTCTATGAACAATTTTGAAGAAAATCGTACGAGTAGATCAATCGCAAATAGGTAATATACATAACATTCTTGATTTTTTGCATATAAGTAGTATATAGGCTGGAATACCAAGTTAAAAAAATATACCCGATTTGATATCATGTGTCTATGTCGACAATGACTCAAATAAGATATATATTTACTTTCAAGCGATTTGTACGAGTAGTTTTTGTGAAATCATACTTTTTTCGTAAAAAATATTTTTATCAGTAGTATATTTCGAGCATTTACTATACCCCCTTAAAAAATATACCAACCATAGAAATCTCATAAATTGTTATTGTATGTATGAATTATGCCTCTTTCAATTTTTAGCAAAATCCTACCAGTACTTCCTGAGATATTTGATAATAAGTGACAGGTATTTTAGTGATATGAATAAGAAAACGATTGAATTTTTCTGAGTATATATTTCATGATAATCATTATACTTTTGCAATTTACTCTATGGATTTCGTTTGCACGAACGTATGAGTTAGTCCATATAGTACAATACCGTTACTGTGGTACAATATCGAGTATTATAACAAATCGATAAAAAGCATGTGGGTGTCAACAATAACACAAAAATATCAATACTTTATACACGTAATTGTATACAAAACAGTTCAAAACAGTTCATCGGGGAGTAGTGTTCTACTTTCACTTAGTCCGAAAAGCAGGTAAAATATCGAATGTAACTGAAATCGATAACCGCCAAGAGTAAGGGGTTTTTCGATTTTGGGGAGCTTTTGAATCTATCCAATACCTCTTTGAAGTGGTGATGAGAGGATTCAATAGCTTGCTCGCATGTCCAAGCTAAACCGGGGTTTTCGAATGTGCAAAAGCTATCGATAATGGCCAAGTATTCCTGGACATGGGAAATGATGTGAACTTTCAAGAATGGCTTCAAACCGGACTGCTGAAATGCAATTTGAAAATCAACTGCTGCATCCACCCATCCTTCTTGGCGACGAATTCCGCCACACAACAACAGAAATCTAGGGTAACTTTTCAACGCATTGTAAGCAGAGGTACGAGTGACACACACAGGAAACTTATCCAAATGATCCAAAATAGCGTGTGCGCCCCTGCCTTCGAATGCGTTTCCGTGATACGGTGATCGCACTGCATCGATTTGTTTCAGGATGAGTTCAACTTCCTGTTCTTCCTCTTCGGACAAAGATGCAGTCATCTTTTCAAAAAGATTCTGGACGATTCCCAATGTGACATGAAGAATTGGGAATGCACATTTGTAAATATTCAGTGCTTGATCCTCAAAATACGATTCATTGATGCAATTGAAACATTCTGAGGCTCGGAGCAAATTGCCAGAAAATTTGGTCTTGAAGCGTTGGAGCTGTTCTTGGTGGTCACGTCCAGTGCGCAGGGTTAATTCTCTTTCAGAGAATCCCTCGCCACTCCTCCAGTCACAAAACACACAAGGATATTTGGCATTTCCGATTGAGATGCCAGAGAGAAGCTGGAGATAGTGATACTTGTGTTTTCGAACAGTTTCACAAAAGGTGGCAAAGACAACAACAATAACAAATTATGTCAGGATTCTGACACCTCAGCCACACACAATAACAGAAAGTCAGAAACTGAGTTAGAATAATCCGGCTTGCCAATAACTTGAGCTCCAATTTTCAGAAACCCTTGACCGTGGTCCACACTGATCTTCAAGGAAATTCCATTTTCTTCTTCATCAGTTGAGAAGGTCCAATTCAGTATCAGATCAGCAATATCGGTACAAATGATCACCTGCTTCGCAACCAGTTCCTTCGACACCTCCAGGTATAAGGTTTCGGAAGCGAAAAACCGTGCAATTGCAGCATCTCGATCGGAATACATCTCCTTGATGTTAGGAAATCGAATACCGGTAAGTTTGGAGCCACCGGTGCATTTATTCAACTGTTTTAGTGTGTTATTTGATATGGTGGATGAAATGGTCTTCAAACCAATCAAACTTCGCAAAGGGAGAGATCGTGTTTCCAGTGAAACTTGTTTAGGAGAAGTTATCAGTACCTTCTTAGGGGCTCCACCAATTCCAGTAACGTTAGGAAGACTGACAGTATTGTACTATATGGACTAACTCATACGTTCGTGCAAACGAAATCCATAGAGTAAATTGCAAAAGTATAATGATTATCATGAAATATATACTCAGAAAAATTCAATCGTTTTCTTATTCATATCACTAAAATACCTGTCACTTATTATTAAATATCTCAGGAAGTACTGGTAGGATTTTGCTAAAAATTGAAAGAGGCATAATTCATACATACAATAACAATTTATGAGATTTCTATGGTTGGTATATTTTTTAAGGGGGTATAGTAAATGCTCGAAATATACTACTAATAAAAATATTTTTTACGAAAAAAGTATGATTTCACAAAAACTACTCGTACAAATCGCTTGAAAGTAAATATATATCTTATTTGAGTCATTGTCGACATAGACACATGATATCAAATCGGGTTTATTTTTTTAACTTGGTATTCCAGCCTATATACTACTTATATGCAAAAAATCAAGAATGTTATGTATATTACCTATTTGCGATTGATCTACTCGTACGATTTTCTTCAAAATTGTTCATAGAGCACTATTTTATATCTAGATAAAAGGGTGCAAGACTGGAGGTTGGTATATTTTTTTATCTTATACAACCAATAAATCACTTATAAGTAGTATGAAAAAAAGTCGTTTTTTGCGATTTTCTCAAAAACTGCTCGTAGGAATTTTTTTAAATTTAGCTTATTATTATCCGTAATATGCTTAGTCATCCTGCCAAGTCTCAAGTCTGGTATATTTTTTTCGATTATTTTTCATTTTACCCACCTGTGATTCAAGACGTTCTTGATATGGTTGTTCACAGGTATGAAGGTCTTAGACATTTCCTATTTATTTCTTGCTTCGAATTGTGCAAAACGTTCTTAGTATTTCTTAGGTATGAAGGTCTTAGACATTTCATATGTATTTCATACCACGAATTGTACAATACTTTCTTGGTGTTTCTTAGTCTTTGGTATGAAGGTCTTAGACATTTCATATGTATTTCATACCACGAATTGTACAAGACGTTCTTAGTATTTCTTAGGTATGAAGGTTTTAGACATTTCGTATGTATATCATACCACGAATTGTACACGACTTTCTTGGTAATTTCTTAGGTATGAAGGTGTTAGACATTTCATATGTATATCATACCACGAACATACTATGAAACGTAATTAGAATGAAAAAATTGCTTTTTCTGGTAAATGATGCAGGAAAACCACACTATATAATAAGAATGTTTATTGTCGACGCGTTTCGGTCGACAGCACTGCGACCATTATCAAGACAAACTGGATGTGGATGGATCACATCCAGTTTGTCTTGATAATGGTCGCAATGCTGTCGACCGAAACGCGTCGATAATAAACATTCTTATTATAAAGTGTGGTTTTCCTGCATCATCATACTATGAAACAAGCATGGTAGCCATAGCTCTAAGAAACTTACATGAAACTTATCAGATAAAGGTATGAATCATACACGAAACAGCCACAAATTTTCATACGGGAAAAGCATTTTTGGCCAAGTCTATATTTTATGTGCCTTTATGTAGCGCCCACCATGCATTAATTGTGGATAGCATGATCTTAATTGCTGACCTATGGTATGAAGCTGCATACGAACTATGTTGCTATGACATATAAATGCATGATGAAGTTCGTGTAGTAGGGCTTAGTCATTGTTCGACTGTTTGTTTTTCATTTTAATGCTTGTCACCTGTACAAAGAACCCGTACATCTGTGTAAGTAGTAGGGAAAATAGGTTTTCTAATCTCCTACTTTTTTTCAATTCGTCAATGGCATGCCTGACTTTGGCGGAATAAGAAGTTAGCTGAAGATCGAAGCCTTTGTGTTCCCACAAACCTGGCAATTCATTTTTTATGTTTTAGAGACGGAAGCATGGTCAGTTTAATCTTAATGTAGGAATAAGAAGAACAATTCCTTCGTCGTTGCTATGTAATTAGTGAAGATCAATGTCGAATCATTGCGACCAATTACTTATTTTTCCGAGGCGAATGGCTGGTGGCCGGTTTCTAAATTAATTATTCTGAAAGCTAGTGCTTGAAGCAGGGATGCGGAGTCGGAGTCTGGGAGTCCTATAATTTTTGCTGGAGTCGGAGACTCCGGACTCCGGCCAATAACTAGACCCAAAAGAGGATAATACACACAAATTATTTATCCTCGTGCATTGCTGTCAGTGTCCTGATGTGAACTTCTCCGTCAAACAAAAGTACAGAGACACTGCTGCATGCGAAGCTTGTAATTGTTGAGGGAATGAACCGTGATAGTGAAAAAGGATTGTCTTTTCACTCGGCGATTCAGTAGAGAAGATAAGCCTTCCTAGCCTCGATCACATCTGCGCACCAAAGGTCACATCGGAGACAAAAATGAAATACCAGTTTGTTTGATAACATTATCCTCTTACCCTCACGTTAATCGTGTGTGATGGCTCCTCAAGAGCGCATATTAAAATCGAAAGTGTACGTATATTTTTTAGAGAAGGATGGGGGATTTTCTTGCCTGGTAGAGACTGGAGAAAGACCGTGTGAAGCACGGATTAAGAAGATGGGAGGAGGTGAGTCGTATGCATTCAAATGAAAGCGACAGTTGATAAACTTTCATCGAAAATGATTGATAATTGATGCAACAATAATTACTAAAGATAGATTCAGGTAAGCCTATAATGATCTATAATGTAGGTTGCCAGTTTTTTCAAAAAACTATACTATATATACTTGCAACCCGGAGTAGGAGTCCTATCAAAAGCCGGAGTGCTATCAACCCCCGGAGTCCTATCAAAAGGATAGGACTCCGCATCCCTGGCTTGAAGGCCTAAAAATACCGGTCAATTTTTTCTTCGTTTCTTATTTCTATTACAGTACTTAGATCAAGAACTACTGTAAGTGCCTTGTTAATGATGCACAGCTTTTCATTAGACAAGGGAGCTGCAATTGTGTCTCTGACTGCAATTGTGTCAAGGGAGCTGCAAGTGTGGTCTCCGTGGCACAGTGGTTAAGTGCTTGGCCTAGCGATCTTTTGGTCCAGAGGTCGAGCCCCGAAGGTGTCATTGGAAAGTCGGCAGGAAGGGCATCCGGACTAAAAGTACTACAACGCTCCATAAGTCTGACTATGTCAGCACCGTCCAAGCCCCAAGTATGGAGAGTAGTGACGTAAAAGCTTCATTTTTTTCAAGGGAGCTGCAATTGTGCACGAATTTTAATGTGAAGCGTGTCAATTTCATGGAATGTCACAAATCAAGTGAAATACAGTCCCTTGCAAAAGTTTAGAATCAAAATCCATTTTTCCAAAAAAAGGCTTTTATTCAAATTATAACAAATGCGTCTCAATATTTTCCTGATTTAAAATGCCAGACTGTCTAGAAAATAGGATGTCTATGAAGGATAGTGTCAATTGTCACTCACTTTATCAATATTTGGTGTGTTGTCCCCTTGCATCAATAATTGAAGCCAAGCGGGAAGGCATGGAATGCACGAGTCGGCGACAATATTCGGGTGTTATTTTCGTCGTCCAAGCAAGCTTGATGCATTCTTTCAAGTGATCAAGAGAACGAGGCTTCATGGCAGCAACTTCGGACTTCAATTTGTTCCATGCATTTTCTATTGGATTGCAATCAGGTGAATTGCCGGGCCATTCCAGCACCGTGATATCTTCTGAATCAAGCCACTGAGAGACTACTTTTGCTCGATGGCAAGGCGCACCATCATGCATTAGAATACCTGTGGAATGAATTGTCATGTGTGTACTCAATTTCTCTTTCAACAGATCGAGGTACGTTGACGCATTCATGGTTTTCCCTTTAGGAAGGAAGAATAGACCACCTCTTCCTTGAGAGCTGATAGAGCCCCAAATCATTTGCTTGACTGGGTGTTTCATTGTTTGGACCACATATCTGGGGTTGTATCGTTGTGAAGTCGGACGACGGACTGCTAACTGACGGGAACCAAACTGTTCGATGGAGCACTCATCGGTCCACATCACAGTGTCCCACTGTTCAGCAGTCCAGTGAGCATACTTTCTCGCAAAGGCAAGTCTCTTCTTAACCATAGACACCGTTAATCTCGGTTTGTGTGCTGGGCGATAACTTCTGAGGCCCATTTCCTTAGAAAGACGTCGACTGAGAGTACTTGTGCTTGTGGTTGTACCAGTCGCTTTCAGTCCTTGGATCAATACAGGGAGGCTAACAGAAGGATTTCGTTGCACGGCTAATTTCAGATATCTTTCATCGCGTTTCGTTGTGGCTCGTGGCCTCCCAGACCTCGGTGCATCGCAGAATCTGCCATTTGTCGACTCATGCTTCTTGATAGCGACGTGAACAGCTTTTTGACTGATCTTCAGTTGTTCAGCAATTTCTCGTTGAGTCAAACCATTCTCATAAAGTACAAATGCCTGTGCACGAATAGTAGGAGAAACCGAGTTGCGTTTACCCATAACAGATGAGACGACGATAACAAATGTTTCGAAACTATGCAGACAGTGTGTGTATGGATGAATTATAGTGTCATGAAAGATATCTATGCCGTTACTTAGCAACTATGATGACTGAAAGTCTCTTCTGTTAATGGCATAGGAAGCTATCTTGATTTGCTGAGTCACTTCGATCAAACGGGAAAGCGTTGTGTCTAAAAATGGTAAAATGTGTGAACTTAATCTGATAAAATAATTAATTAATTCTGATTCTAAACTTTTGCAAGGGACTGTAAGTCATCACGAAACGTCCCGGGCCCCTACAGTCATTCTCTAAATAGCTTCTACTCAGGATGACTTGGAGTGAACATTTTGCTGACTTGGAAAAAGTATAGTCTTAATTCCATGGAGATCTCGACCTCCGAAGGCGATGACACGGAACAACGTGACAACTATCGAGAAGCAATGAGGATAGCGTGCGGACTGAGGCCCCAAAAAAGTGGATGTACATTACAGCACTGGACAAGTTTCTTTGCCATTGTAGTGCATCTAGTGTTTTATAGTTCAGTTATTGCTTCTGAGATTGTTGAAATACAAGAAATTGCACTTGTTTGACGAATTGGATTTAAAAAAGAATCGGCCTCCTAATAATCATTTGTTTTCCAAGTTTCTAAATTGATTACTTATCCTTCGAAACAGTCGCTTTACGATGGCCTGTTTTTTCGCCAGTATAGTAATCCACTTATGAATTTCATTTCGTGGAAACGAGGTCATCTTTTGCTACGATGACAATAAATTAAATGATTTTCTATGCTACGATGTCAGATACACCAAAATGACATCATGAAGTCGCATTCTCTACTTAATGGCAGTTAGATGAAAGCATTCTGAAAGATCGCTAAAGGTGAGTTTCTCTGTCCACCTGAATTGCAGATAATTTATCTGTCACTGTCATTTAGATGGTTTCGTCGAGCTCTTTTCAATCTTTAATGACTGATATGTAAATGACACGAAAAATGACAGTCTCTATAACCGATGATATTTGCAAAGTACGCCAACAAGGAACCGATGTTGTGATATTCTGCTTTCCCATGTCAAAATTGCAGACCGGAAAAAGAGGCAAACAGGTTCTTCTAGCAGCCACAGTCTAAATCTTAGCAGAGATGTAAGTGCAAGCTTAACAAAGTTTTCTAAAAGCCGCATGTCTCGATATCTTAGCAGTGTATGAGATGTGTATGATATACCTGAGCGCCAGCGAAACTTCGCCGCTCACCAGCGAGGATGTAGATTGCTTCATCCGAAATGACAATGCAATGGTGAGGTGGATCTCTTCCAAGCGACTTACCGACCGTGTTCCCATGGACGATGTGCGCATGATGCTTGGCATTCGCAAGGTTGAAGATGTAATACGCACAAGAAGACTTCGCTGGCATGGTCACGTGCAGCGAATGAATGAGGAGTCGTGGTAGCCAAAGAAGATCTTGTCCTTTGAAGTTCCTGGACAGAACCCATGAGGTCGCCCGAAGAAGAGATGGCTTGATAGCATCAAGGAGGATGTGCGAAAGCTCAATCTTCATAACATCAGCCCACAAGACCGAACAGCGTGGAGAAATGTCATCAAGGTGTACCAGCATTGGACGGACCATCGCAAAACGGTGAAAAGAAGACATGAAACGTGGAGTGAGTATCTTCAGTCTGAATCCTGTTCAACTACATTTTCAAGATTAAGAATAACATGGAAGCAAAGTGTCAACTTCCGAAAACTGCAACTGTTTTTCTCCCGGAAATTCTAAGCTTCATTACACTTTCCGCCGGAAAATGAGAGCAGGGAATAGTAAGAAGAGCAACACCGGCTCATAGCATTGAAATTGACTCGTGATTCACCGGCACAGCGGAGCACGCCAAGTATCAAAGCAGCTCCGTGACATGGCAGATTGGCTTCTTTAAAATACTATTGTGGAGAAAGTCTACGTGAAATATATAGGTGAAACTTGTAGGGCTGTACAATCTAGGTTTCTACGAGCATCTGAGAGATGAAGACTCTCCCGTGTTTAAGCACTAGTTACACTTTCACAACATTGATGAACCACAAGCGCAGGCTAACAGATTGCCCTTGTCGTGGGGAGGTCTTGCCTGAAACCTCCAGCATCTCAACGTGAGACGATTTGTTGAAGCGATGCACATTCACTAAAGCAGTAACATCATTATGAATGGTTGTTGTGGCGTCAGTTGGATATTTAAATGATCTTTTTGTCTGTATTTTTTCAAGCTCCTTTTTGTGACCCTTCTTGATCGATTTCATGTATTTGATTTCGTGATAAACTCTTTTAATCCGCTGATTGTTAATTAGTTTCATTGGCAGCTACATTCACATTTTTATTATCATTAGCTGTCTATTTACTTGTCTTTAACACTGTCAATCTGGGTAACCCTCCACGGCGGAATGTGTCGCTTTCCTGGCCTATCATTAAATCTGTACTTGAAAAAGGCTTCGGCCGAAAATTTGCACGTCATAACACACGTTCAAGCTCACCAAAACTGTTTACCTGATCTATATAAAGTCTACATTGATGGAAGCGGCATTCGCCTATAGATAAAGCAAATCTATGGAAGATCTTTGCGAAGTGAGCCAGCGATTGAAGCTGGCAATGCTCGTGGAGGAGGTCATGTGTCGACTGTTTTCGCTGTATCCTAAGTGAATGGCTTAATTTATCATAAATTTCTTGAGGGTTGATTTAGAGGTTATATATTTAAAACCGTTCTCTTCACTTGCTAAAATTATCAATAGAATAATTAAATGATGAGCTGCATCCAGAGGCAAGCAGATTCCGCTGGCGGTGGAATTCTGCGGAATCTTCTTTATTTAGCGGTAAATGCGGAATCACGATTATGTAGCGGAATTTTGCTTTTTACTACTCTGAAAAGCAATCTGTAAGTAAACTTGCAGGTTCATTTCTCGCTGTGCGCACTATTTTCGATCTCAAGCTTGCTAGTTGCTTATTGGCTTTTTCCATCCGTTATTATTTTAAGGGAAAGGAGGAAAGGCGCGCGGGATAGTGTCGTAGCTTATGACGCATGCGTGTGACGAACGCGGCACTCCTGTACTTTACTGATCCCAAAATACCCCCTCCTGTACTTTACTGCTCCCTAAATATCACCTGTACTTTACTGGTCCCAAATTAAAAACAAATATTTATCCAATTAAAAGCATTTTTTGCTTCAAAAACATTAAGAAACTATATGCCATTCAGCAAGATGTCCAAGAATATTGTTGAAGGCATCTGCATGACTGTTAGCATACCTTTGTCTCCAGATGAATTCGTCAATGTGACTTTCTCATGTTGTTCGACGTCAAGTTTCACGTCAAATTCCTTCTCAACACACTAAATACAGAGATAGCCAGTCTCTTAAAACAATGCGTGGGAGTTCAAAGATCACCAGCCATAGTTCATTCGCACGATTTGACACATAGCAACACGTCAGCGTTCGTGCTAAATTTGGGAACAGCAAAGTAAAGGAGGGGATATTTAGGGACCAGTAAAGTACAGGAGGTCGTTTCTCGCATTCCCATATAGGGACCAGTAAAGTACAGGAGTGCCGGTAACGCAAAGGAATCCTGCAGCGAGTACGGGAGATAGCATTGAGAATTGGATAGCTTGAGCATTGTGATTGGACTAGCCAAGTCATCACGTGAATGACCTTGCGCATGTGGTAGCATCCTTGGTAGGATAGCTTCAGACTGGTTTCAGATCAATCTCATCTGATCATGCGTAAGAGGGAGATTGTAAATGCTCGCATGAGAGTGACTGAATACCCAGATACGTCGATGGTGATCGTTTATTTTGTAAGCATTGCAGTATCGTCTTGTCTTTGAAGCTAGATACTATAAAGGGACATATTCAATCGTCACGACATCTAAAGAGAAAGAAACCGACAAATGAATCAGAAGCAAGTCCGTCGTCGAAGAGACAAATGACTTTGTCGTCGAGTTACTCCGCTTCGCAAGAGAAAGATCAATTCAAAGAGGACTTCGTCGAAATGATGTTACAAGCCAATATACCATTGGAAAAGACTGAAAAAATGAAACTTTTTCTTCAAAAGTACTGTCGTAATGGTGGTTCATTATCTCACGCTTCTTATTTGCGGCAAAAGTTTGTCCCGAAGATTTCTGAAAAGAAACAGGCTGTCGTCAACGAACTTATTGCTGATGGTGTCCGTCGTAATGTTATCCATGATTTTGTTTCCGAGGAACGTGAAACGTGTGGAACTTCCTACATTGATGAACTGTGTGACATCTTTCAAGACAAATCTTCCATTTCGCAACTTGAGATAGAACTATCTTTTATCAGCGACAATGCGGGCAGAATGGTTCAAGTGATCGAGTTATTTGAGCGAAAGGATATTCCAATTGCGCATCTCGCGTATGATACTTTGAAAAGCTTAGAAGCTTTTCTGGAAAATGGAAAATCCTCATTCAACTTCGGCACCCAAACCGATCCGCTTCTGAACAGCAAGTCGCAAAAGGAGAAATCATCCTGGCACAAGTCTTTCCATATGGCATACGATGCGGCGCTATCGAATTTGACAAAGCATTTGAAACGTTATGCTGCGATGGATTTTATTCAAGCTGTTCGCGTATTTCATCCAAGGAAAATGACGTGCTTCAATACTGTTGGAGAAAAAAGACATTAAGAACTTTGAAAGTGTTCATAATTTGAAAGCCCCAAACAATACCGTCCTCGACGAGTGGTCATCGCATTTGACTTTGTGTCGAAGCTTCACCGGAGAGGATCCCCTGCAGTGGTGGGCTGATCACAAACAGGAGATGCCTTACTTATCTAGTCTGGCAAATCAAAATTTTTACACCCCCTAAGTAGTGCGGAAGTCGAGCGAAGCTTCAGCATTTACCATCACATATTCTCAGACAGACGCAGAACCCTTACGGAAGAAAATACAAAGAACTTATTGAATGTATATTACAATCCTTGAATTAACAATCTAAATCTCTTCGATATTTTTACACGAAGTCTTACTATGTGACGTGTCTGTGTGCATTGTTTCTACCCACAATGGCTTTAAAATGGATCATCTTTTGTTTTTATTTTTAAAAATTCTATGATTTTATTTGTGCTGTGCAGGCTATTCAATACATAATTATATACATGTACAGGTACATGAAACGCTAGATATAATTCGCTAACTAAACGGTAAATACATGAAGTAAATAACGGTAAATACATGGCAGCGCACCATATTTGTTAATAAAAATGCCTTAAAAGATAAAGATAATAGAGCCTATTTACAATCTATAATGATAACATATTATGGTCGCAAGCATTCTCATTGGGTAGCCTATAGGCCAAAAATTGTCATAACGTCCATGTATAGATACGCATCAATGAGTCAAACAAAAATGGGTATTTCCAGAAAGCGTATTTCAGTGCTCTGTAGTAGTAAATTGTGAAAGCGGTATTTAGCGGAATTTGAATATATCGGCCGCGGAATTTGAGTTATAGAGCAGCGGAATTTGCTTGCCTCTGGCTGCATCCTCCGTTATAATTTTTTAAAAATTTGATATTTAAAAAAGCAACATTTGATTACTCTAAGTAGTAAGCAAGTGACAAATACTGGATAGCGCAAGATGGCCGCCGTCGTGGCTGCGTCCCCCCCCCCTCTGGCACGGCAGAGTGTCGTGGTCGGCCGCCGTGGTGCTTCGTGTCTGAGTCCCCCCCCCCCCTCTGGAACGACAGAGGTTGTGGTCTGTCGTGGTGTGCCGGCCGGGTGGGTCCACGTTCACAACATGTTCGCTGACGTCCCCCCCCCTCTGCAACAACAGAGTGTGAGACTCGGGTGCGTTGGTCCGACCGCCTGGTGGACGTGGGCGACCGTCTAGGTTGACGTGGGCGACCGCCAGGATTAGTCTTGAGGCTATAGTGTGTGATGTTTTTGGTGTGTAGCGCCCAAACGAAGCATCGGATGAGAAAACGGAGGCCAGATTCGGAATCTACGTGAAATTTTGGGTTAGGAAGGATGTTTCCAGCGAAATCGGAGAGAAAAAATTTTCGGCTGACGTCCCCCCCCCCCTGGACAGCTTGCTTCCAGTGGACGGATTTTGTCGTGCGATAGCTCGTTTGAAAGCTAAGAGTGAGACAAATTCAGTGAAACAATCGGCTTGTTCCTATCTGTCTTCGTTCAAAAGTTAGAGCGGTTACAAGATTTTAGGTCGGAGCTCGCTTACCTGAAAAAATCCTAAGTGTCAGAGTGACTTTGTATGGGTAAAATTTTGAAAATTTTCCAAAGTGTGGAATTTCGACCTGGGACCGTCACCAAAACATTTTTCATCAAATTTCACTGACCTCCCCCCCCCCTCTGGACAGCTTGCTTCGATTTTGGCTTCTAGTGGACGGATTTTGTCGTGCGATAGCTCGTTTGAAAGCTAAGAGTGAGACAAATTCAGTGAAACAATCGGCTTGTTCCTATCTGTCTTCGTTCAAAAGTTAGAGCGGTTACAAGATTTTAGGTCGGAGCTCGCTTACCTGAAAAAATCCTAAGTGTCAGAGTGACTTTGTATGGGTAAAATTTTGAAAATTTTCCAAAGTGTGGAATTTCGACCTGGGACCGTCACCAAAACATTTTTCATCAAATTTCGCTGACGTCCCCCCCCCTCGTTCGGACAAAATTTCTTGAAACAAACTTTGGTAAAGGTCCCAGGTCAAAATTCGGAAGTTTTAAATTTTTCAAAATTTTCACCACACTGGAGCTCCCACACTTAGGAATTTTTTCACTTGTGCATGTTACATGGACATGTGCTGGCGGACCAACTTCCCGTGGTCATATGAGAATGGTTCAGGTGTCATATTGTAAAGAATGATGAGACAAATCGTTTGCAACAAACCGCATGTCGCTACGATGAATACTTTCGGAGATAGAGCCATTTTAAGTTTTCTTCCGAGCATATATAACCCCCCGACAACGTAAGTCTGATCACTTCATCGAAAGACGAGGTAAGCGACGGTCGTCGCTCTGAGCTCCCGATATCGGGTGTTTCAAAGGACTCTATCTTTTGAAGTAGGCAAGCTATCTTGCTACTTCAAAGTTTGTATGATAGAGTTTGATAGTGTCTTTACTACTGATAAAATTTTTTAAAAGTAGTATGAGTAGTAAAATGCGGAATTTTTTAAAAATTCTTAATTTTCACTTTTTTCAAAGTTTTAACATATAGACTAAGGTTTTCAAGTATCCTGAGTTCAAATATGCTATCAGATTTGAAATTTAACTAAGTCTAAGGCAGCTTTGAGGGGTTAGATCCCAGCTACTGATCACTACCTTTGACTCGGCGTTCCTGTTACCACTTCGGGGCAGTGACAATGATGTCTTCAGCTGTAAAGAGCGGGTATCGGGGAAGATCTCTCACTTCCCTAGTGATCGGTACAAGGCCTTCGGGCTGTCGACGGGATCGAGTGCCACTCACTCCACTCACATCTATCATTCCTCACTAAGTGTTGATATGATGTTGAATGTTGACTAAGTTGAATGTTGAATGATGATATTATGTTCTAGGCTGTATACTACATTCAAATCTGATATCAGAAATTTAACTAAGGCAGCTTTGAGGGGTTAGATCCAGCTACTGATCACTACCTTTGACTCGGCGTTCCTGTTACCACTTCGGGGCAGTGACAATGATGTCTTTAGCTGTAAAGAGGCGGGTATCGGGAAGATCTCTCACTTCCCTAGTGATCGGTACAAGGCCTTCGGGCTGTCGACGGGATCGAGTGCCACTCACTACACTCACATCTATCATTCCTGACTAAGTGTAATGCTTTAGGAATATGACTGTACTACATGATTTAAAACTTATACTAATTTCATTATCTTACAGTTAACGAGAAATCTCAGTAACGACAAAAATGGTCAATAACGATAGAAACAAAAAATTTCACATAAAAATGTGCTCTTGTGGACGAATCACCCGCCGAGACGGTCTCAGGGACCACATAAGGAAGGCAGGGGCCGACCACATGGTTATCCTGAATAGGAATTGCCTGTGTGAAGTGCAGGGTGCTGTTGGTTGTTGGGCAGGAGGCCGAGTTTTATCGAGGCATGGTGAGTGTGTAGGAGGGTTGGTGACCGATTTGAGGTTTACGCAGTTGATTGTGGAAGAGAGGGAGCGAATGTTGGCGAATGTTGCGAATGTTGTTGAGAATGTTGTTGAGAATGCTAGTGGGAATGTTGTTGAGAATGCTAGTGGGAATGCTGTGGAGAATGCTAGTGGGAATGCTGTGGAGAATGAGGTAGAGAATGCTGTGGCCGGTTTGAAGGCTGACAAGTGGCGGAAGAGAGTGTTAGAGAGTGATGAGGAGGATGATGTGGATTTGGATAGGGAGCGAGTGAGGAAGTGTGTGAGGAAGTTGAGCTCTTCGTCATCGGAGGTATCCAATATTGTTATTAGCGACCCCCCGAAGAGCTCATCTTCCCCAATAGTGAAGGGTGGTGGGGTACGGAAGCAGTCGGCGCGGTGGGATGAGGACATGGAAAAGAAGCATGTGTCGCAGCAAGCGGCACATGCTTTGTTGGTAGATCGCTATGAAAGTTTGAGGAAGGTGAATGAGAGAACGTTGAGTGAGTTGAGTGAGCTGAAAATGAAGGAGGTGAAATGTAAGGAGGTGGCAGATGAGAATATCCGTATGATGCGTGGTGTGAAAGAGTTGAAGGAGAATGTGCGAGTGTTGGAATACAAGAATGATGAGTGTGAGAAGGGGCGAGTGCTGCGGAGAGGAGAATGGAGAGGCAGAAGCGAAGTTTGAGGAGATGATGAAGGAGATGAGTGTGTTGAGAGCGAGGAATGTTGAGTTGGAGAGGACTGTGGCTCGGCGGGGTGATGAGAGGCAGGCGTGTGAGAAGTTGGAGCGCATGAGGGATGAGAGGGAACGTGTGAATGAGGATCGTTTGTTTGAGTTCCACATCCCTATTCGGGATAACCATCTGGCCGGCGAAGTCCTCGTCAATAAAAGCCTGGACGAATCAATTATTTGCTATCATGGACATCCGAGCAAGAAATGCCTCCACGCTACACTAAGAATAGCGCGGGCATCTCCACAAAATTTGCAATCAGGAAGCCCGCGAGACTGCTAAGGAATGACTAACTTGGTAAGTGAAAAAGTAAATAAGATAGTATATCCTATTCTAAATACATATCATTTTCATTGCAGATCATTGCCCGCCGTCACCACCCCATCAATATACTCCCGAGAACGAACCATCGGCTCTCTTAAGGGCCACCTAGGGGCAAGACATGATAGAACCTCCACGCGGTTTGCCCTGGGCAGTCTTCGGACTGGCGAATACTATCATTAAGTTGAATCTGCTATCAGTCAACTTGAACGTTGCGGCGCGTTAGAGGGGTATATAAACCACTGCCTCTCATTTCATTTCATTTCAATCATGCAGACGCCGAACAGTCAAGTCAGCTCTCCTCGCGGACCGCAGTTAAGAGCCGCGAAATTTATTTGAGGAGTTCGTCAGGCTACTAGGAGGCAGCAAGACAGAGTCCACAACAATCTTGACTCCGGATTGGCAATCCGAGACAGCAACTTGGCTGTCCAATCCAACGAATGGCGCTACATTCAATTTTTAGTCATGTGCCAGTTAGTGTGGAATTCGACAGTGCTACCAAAGAGAGGAGTCTTTGACTCTCTCATCAGAATTGGTAGGCAGTAGGATGACGACCTCCCGAGAACGAACCATCGGCTCTCTTAAGGCCACCTAGGGGCAAGACATGTAGAAGCCATCCTCGCGGTTTTTTTGCCCTGGGCAGTCTTCGGACTGGCGAATACTATCATTAAGTTGAATCTGCTATCAGTCAACTTGAACATTATGCAGTCGATTGCTATCCCCTGAAGCATTCTGATTCGCTGTTGAGCAATTCATTGTTGAAAACCCTATATAAGCCAGAAGATTGTAGCGCTTCTCATTCAATTTGAAGTCACGATGGAAGCGACATCTGCCGACAACATTCCAGTCTTCACCGATAGAAGACAACGCATTCCCCAACTTCATCATCCACGAACGAGTGGGGATGAAGAGGATGAGAAGAAGGGGAAGATCAAGAAGATCATTTGGACGGACGGATTGGCAATCGATTACAGCAATGCTGTCAATCCAATCGGAAATGGCGCTACCATTCCACTTTTTTAGGCATGTACCCAGTTAGTGTGGAAGTCGACTGTAGCTACCAAAGAGGATGTCAACGCCACTCTCAGCAGCAATGGTAGGGTTGTAAGATGACGTTACTCCCGAGAAAGAACATCGGTCTCTTTCGGGCCACCATGGGGCAAGACACTGATAGAACTCCTCGCGGTTTGCCCCTGGGGCAGTCTTCGGATCCTTGGCGAATACTATTTCAATAAGTGTGCAAACTCTGCTAATCAGTCCAAACTTTGAACAATAATGCAGTCGATTTGCTAATCCCTTGAAGGCATTCTGATTCGCTGCTTAGCTTTTGAGAGAGCAATTCATTGTCTGAAAGGACCCCTATAAAAGCCAGAAGCTAATCGGAGATAGCGCTGGTCTCATTCAATTATGAACGTCAACTGATCGGAAGCGCCATGCTCGCCGACAACATTCCCGTCTTCACCGATGAAGACAACGCCATCCCGAGTTCGTCATCCTCGACGAGTGGGATGAATGAGACTGAGAAGAAGGGAAGATCAAGAGGATCGTGTTGGCACGGATGAGGTGTGGACTCCGAATACCACCCGCATCCGAAAGGTGCCAGATGCACCAGTCCACGACCCCGGCGGCATAGGGGTCTATGCGACAACCTAAGCGTCATACCCATTGACTATTCCAGCCAATAGTCACATGTCACACCACCTGAGACTGACAACCATCGGCTCTCTTAAGGGGCCACCATGGGGCTATAAGACATGATAGATAGAATACCTCCTCGCGGTTTGCCCTGGGCAGTCTTCGGACTGGCGAATACTATCATATAGTTGAATCTGGCAATCAGT
>CAJQUW010005617.1:0-13790 GCA_907163375.1 Prostheceraeus crozeri | reverse complement strand
TGCTTCGGGGTCTGACTCCCCCCACCCCCTCTGGAACGACAGAGGATGTAGTCTGTTTTTGCGGGGGGGGGGGGGTGGTGTGCCGGCCAGGTGGGTCCACGTTCACAACATGTTCGCTGACTCCCCCCCCTCTGCAACGACAGAGTGTGAGACTCGGGTGAGTTGGTCCGACCGCCTGGTTGACGTGGGCGACCGTCTAGGTTGACGTGGGCGACCGCCAGGATTAGTCTTGAGGCTATATTGTGTGATGTTTTTTCGTGCAATCTGCTGAATGTTGGGTTGTAAAATGGGTTGTTTCGAGTGGAAGGAGTGGTCGATGAGGGGGGGGGGGGGGGGAAAACGGAGGTCGGATTCGTATTCAGCGTGAAATTCTGCATCGGTAGGGTGAGTTTCAAGGCAATCGGTGAGAAAAAATTTTCAACATTTTTCGAAAAACGACAGAGTTAGAATTTGGGACGTTTTGGTGTGTAGCGTCAAAACGAAGCATCGGATGAGAAAACGGAGGTCAGATTCGGATTCAGCGTGAAATTCTGCATCGCTATGGTGAGTTTCAAGTCAATCGGAGAGAAAAAATTTTCGGCTGACGTCCCCCCCCTGGACAGCTTGCTTCGATTTTGGCTTCCAGTGGACGGATTTTGTCGTGCAATAGCTCGTTTGAAAGCTAAGAGTGAGACAAATTCAGTGAAAGAATCGGCTTGTTCCTATCTGTCTTCATTCAAAAGTTAGAGCGGTTACAAGATTTTAGGTCGGAGCTCGCTCACCTGAAAAAATCCTAAGTGTCAGAGTGACTTTGTATGGGTAAAATTTTGAAAATTTTCCAAAGTGTGGAATTTCGACCTGGGACCGCCACCAAAACATTTTTCATCAAATTTCACTGACCTCCCCCCCCCTCTGGACAGCTTGCTTCGATCTTGGCTTCTAGTGGACGGATTTTGTCGTGCAATAGCTCGTTTGAAAGCTAAGAGTGAGACAAATTCAGTGAAAGAAACGGCTTGTTCATATCTGTCTTCGTTCAAAAGTTAGAGCGGTTACAAGATTTTAGGTCGGAGCTCGCTCACCTGAAAAAATCCTAAGTGTCAGAGTGACTTTGTATGGGTAAAATTTTGAAAATTTTCCAAAGTGTGGAATTTCGACCTGGGACCGTCACCAAAACATTTTTCATCAAATTTCACTGACCTCCCCCCCTCTGGACAGCTTGCTTCGATCTTGGCTTCCAGTGGACGGATTTTGTCGTGCAATAGCTCGTTTGAAAGCTAAGAGTGAGACAAATTCAGTGAAAGAAACGGCTTGTTCCTATCTGTCTTCGTTTAGATGTGAGACGCCATTTAAGATTTTGGGACATTGGCGAAAAACGACAGAGTTAAATTTTTTTTTACCCCCCCCCCCCCCCCCCCCCCCCCCCACCCCCCTCCCCCCCCCCCCCTGGGAGGAACCGTTTTGGGCTGTAGCACCAAAACGAAGGCTCGGATGGGTAAACGGAGGCCAGATTTGGAATCAGCTTGATGTTATTGTCCAATGAGGATCATCATCCAATGAGAATCAAGCATTTCTTTATAAATAGCGAGCCTTCCACAGTGAGAATCATTCCATCCGTTGAATCACACGAGTGACGGACGCACATTTTCTCTCTCTCTCTCGGGGGGGGGGGGGGGGGGGGGGGGGGGGGGGTAGAGAGTTCCCTGTTCTATTATCCAACTAAAATGGTAAGTCGCTACTTCCCTCCTCTCCTCCCTTGAACGTAAACTTAATACAATCTTTTTTCATTTTCAGGCATCTACTCCATCTGCTGCACTAGTAGGACAAAATGGCGGTCAAACGTTACAAGGTTCGCTACGGTCAGATCATCTACAACTGAGGCCAGTGGAAGAAACATCCAAGGTACATAATCCTACACCGCTACAGCGTAAATTTAAACAAGCCTAGCGTTATGATGATCATAGCGTAGTACTCCAAACGGGAATGCTCCCTTCCACGGATGTCAAGATAATGCACAATCAGTATGGGGACTACATACTGATCCCCGTGAGTCCGTACATTCGCCACCAACTTGATATTATTGAGGAGTACGTGACATTAATATGGACATTCCTACTCCTCTTGCTCAAGAGTGGAAGGCGAGAGATGACAAGGATACTCCCTATAGAAAGATTTGGGATGGTAATCACATTTGCCTACCGGTATCACATTGTGTACTTACTATAAGAAGGATGGAGATCATTCAATACCATCAGATGTGATGAGCTCGGAGAAGGTACTTGGGAATATCCTTTTCAAAGTGAATGGGCTATATTATGGTCGACACAAGGATAATAAAATAGCCTCTCTCTCCATGCATATGGAATCCATCCTATATATTCCGAAACCACCCAACGTGGACGACATAATTGATCAAATCCTTAACAGCAGTGGTACGAAGCGCAAGTCGGAGAAGAATGCTCCATCAAAACGCAAATCAAAGAAGGAGAATTGCTAGTCCTTTCCTAACTCTAACCTATGACAATTCGCTTATGTGCTTTGAGTGTCGTAGACGTGGTCTTATTAGATACATTTTACTTCTTCGTTGCCATCATATCATTTGTGTATTTTGTCGTGAAAAGCATCGATGTAATTCTTCATTTTGTAATATGTTATAGAACGTTTCCTTAGATGTGTAAATTTCCGTTTAGGCTTCTATCATCATTTTTATGGATTGTGAGGTGAACCTGTACAAGGAGCTCAGTGCTATTGCTATGAACAATTGGACATATCAGATTGTTAGTGTCTATCATCAACATGCCAACTGCGATCCCAATGTTGATCAATGGGCGAGAAAACACAATCATGGACTTAATCTGAAATATTTGCAAGACTATGGCTTTTCTTGTGAAAGTGCTCTTCTTATTGACTTTAAACGATGGTTAGCTGCTTTCAATGTTATACGCATCTTTTGTAATAATCCTGGTAAGGAGAGGAAAGTATTCCCAATCTAATCATTGATGATATTTTGCTCCCGCCTTGGGATATTAGAGTGAATCAACATTATCATGAAGTCACGAAACGTTTTAAGGATTTGTGTGTTCCTATTTTGTCTGTTCGTTGTAGTAGCTACGTTCATAACCAATGCTTCTTTCCTCCTTACCTCAACACTGCCAAAGTCCTGTATGGTTATCATTGCTCGCTGTATGATAGTATCAGCTGTATCTATTTTATCTCTTTCAAACCATTGATTTATAATGCATGCTTGTTACCGTTATTCAATAAATGTTATTATGAGAAGAGTTGTTGTTTTCATGCAATGGATGGGTTAGATAAAGGGCGATCATGTCTTTCTCAAACGACTGCGGAACATTACGTTTTCATAGGCAAAGTTTAAAAGGAGCTGTTCAAGATTATGTGATAAAATTTCATAAAGAGATGAGACCGACATCAGAAGCAGTGGGTCGATGATGCTAGCAATCTATATCTAGAATTAATGAATACATTCTCTGATAGCGTTCTCATGGCGCGATTAGTTGCGAAAATTAAGTTTAGTCATTTTGGAAAGGAAGAGGTGGAAAGTCGCTCTTTCCATTTTGCTTCTTATTCAATGGAAGTGGTAGATCACCCCGAAGAATTTTTCAAAAGACATATGATAAAAATTGCTGAACGTCTTAACGCATTTAACCATCATGGTAGCAGTCTAGTGATTGAAGCGATTTCAGATATTCACATTCAACTCTCCATAAAGAAAAATTGAAAATGCAGTGGTACTTGATTGTAGCACAAATGGTTTTCGAGCTATGTCTGCTCACTCTCGAAGTATATTCCTTCTGTACATGCGTCTATTATTTAGAAAAGGCTAGCAAATTCATATCTTCAAAAAGACTTGCTATAGACATCAGTAACGGTGAAACTATGTGTTGCGATGTATGTAAGCGAAAGGATGGAAATGAAAAGCGCATCTTCAAGAGATGTAAAGCATGCTTTTTGTCAACGCTGTTTCATACGTAATTGCATTCAACTTTGCCAATGTAACCACTGTGATAATTGCTCATTTCGAGTGTCACTTATGTCGCAATAGTTAGTAACCTATGCAAATGTCGGGTAAAGGATAGGTTTTGAGCAAAGACTAATACGGAAAATGGCGAAACGTAAAATGACGAAAACGTAAAAGTCAAAAGTTTTCTCAGCCATTCAAGCTCTCCCGACAAGAAAAAAGATGAAAGCAAATCAGCGATACAATGCTATACGACATGCTAACGATAAATTCATTTGTTTTTATTCTGAAATTATTTTCTCATGTGAGGAAGTTGAGGACGAAGAAATTAGCGCCAAAACATACGGAAAGTTACTTAAGCGATATTGCTACGAAATTGCGTTTCATCTCCAATCCTAAAGTCACCCTTCAAAGAAAGAGGAAAACTCTAACACAAAAGGGCGGTTTCCTTTCAGCAATACTTCCAATGATAGCTTCCCTGCCGTGGGCAACCTCATTGGGTAATATCTTTGGCTCTAAGCGTTAATTATGCAAATGTTGAATCTCAAAGTAATAAAATGGATTTCAGGACTTCAATGTGATAAAGTTCTGACTGTATCATGGTCCATCTCATGCAGGTAATTAAAACTGTTTTCACGCTGAATTTATTGGATAAAAGATAGGGAGTTGTTTAAGGAACCTATCAATCGAGTGATTTGGTGGTTTAAATGGTATTTATCAACCGTCGCTGTTTCAGGGAATTGCAAAGTCGCAACTTTATTATCGACATGAAGGAATTATTCCAGTGGATAAACTTCAGTCTTAATGATGTATGTTGTATTGGATTGATTTCATTAAAGAAAGTTAGAATTCAAAAGATGTTACAGATTATGAGTTCACTACGCGCAGCACACCATAAAAGGTGCTTTATCATCTATATCACCCAACAAAATTTGTTTCCTGATGGAAAAGAAGCTCGTACACGAAACTGAATACACACTATTATGCTATTTTCAAGAATCCGCGAGATAAAAGTCAATTTGAAATTTTAGCGCGACAAGTTGCACCCAGAGGATCAAAAGCCTTAATTGAAATTTTTTCAAGCAGCGTACTGAAAAACCATACGGTTACTTAATTCATTGACTTTAACGCAAAAGAGTGTCCGGATAGAATTTAGATTTCGAAGTGATATTTTGAAAACTCCCATGATTATCTACAAACTATGAGTTCTTATTCTCGCATGATTGTTATTCCTCAGGATGAATATGTACAATTGACTGCCATGCAGCAAGTAAAGCAACCTCTTGCAAATCAAATGTATAGGAAAGAAATAGATTATCAGCAAAATGTTCACATCAAAGATCCACATCGTGCTGTATTATTACAATCGGAAACTGTTGAGCAATTGAAAAACTTGAAAGATGCGTGACTCTGTATCGACTGCTACACCTTTAGCATCTCGCGCACATGCCATATCTCTTTTCAAAACAGTATTGAACCCATCTCAATGTAAATGATAGAGGAGAAATCATTACAGATGAAAATAAAGTGATTGATGCTTCACGTTATGAAGACTTGATTCAGTATGCGACACGTAGAAAGCGCCGTCAGGGCTATGTTCCACCTGGTTGGTCATACTTTCTTAAACTATTGAAAAAGCATAATGTACCAAAATTTGCTTTAAATAATGAGACATTGAAAGAACTTGATTCAACAGTGGCTACTACTCAATGCCTCAGGCGATGAAAATGCCAACAAATGTGGTTTAAGACGTCACCTGCTTACATCCCCTCCCAACACTCACTAAGCAAACAAGATGGAGGCAGAACCTCTGACGTAGATCTACCATCGCCACTTCAAAACTGGTAAAAGGAAAACGTAAAACAGCGGCTCCTAGGAAATACATGTTCTCAGGACTATTAAATATGAAGCAGATCGTGTTGCTTGCCATGTAATGAGCCGCCAGAGGTGAATGTCGTTGTCACTTGCACTTGCTGCGTCCAGCTCTCATAATGAACACCCCTAAGCAATGTGAACACGATTCGCAAAACCGCTAAAGCTAAATGCTGCAGTTGTTGCTAAATGTAGAAAGGCAGAAAAACAAATAAGATGAGAAGGGAGGAAAAATGAGTCAGCCGTCATCGGACTGAAACGTTTTTCAGTCAATCCTATTATGATGTTACAAACATCCGGCAGGGATTTGCATCTATCAAGAAATTATCAAAAGCGAGTGGTCTTCCACAATCACAAGTGAAACGATGGTTAAAGGGTCAGGCTACCTATACACTCCACAAACAAGCGAAAAAGAAGTACCGGCACCCGCCATTATATTTGTTCATGACATCGATATATAGAAAAAACAGTGGCAAGCAGATTTTGTGTGATGTTGCCTCCATTTCAAAAATAAACCTCGGGCAAATAATTTTTATTTTAACCGTCATTGATATTTTCTCGCGTTATAGCGTGTGGCTCAACCTTTAAAAAACCTAACAGAAGGGAAAAGGAGTAGCAAAAGCATTCCAAACAATTTTTCGAGAAGGTCGCATTCCAAAAAGAATTCAGAGTGATCAAGGAAAAGAGTTTGAAAATCAGCATGTGACAAGATTATTTGAGAGGCATGACATTGAGTTGTTTAGTGTAAAGAGCGCTTATAAAGCTGCACTCGTTGAACGTTTTAATCGCACATTAAAAAATCGCTTGTGGCGACATTTTACTGCCAACTTGACACAAAATTGGACAAAGGTTCTACAAGATACACTCCATGCCTACAATCACTCTATCCATCGTTCTATTGGACTCAGACCAGTAGATGTAAATGCTGACAATGTAGATAAAGTGCGCGAATCATTCCAACGTAAACGCACTCATGTGAAAAGTGATGTGAAAATTGGCGATAAAGTTCGTATACTCAAAAGTGAGATGAAAGTTTTGTTTTTTGCTAAAGGGTACCATCCCGAATTGACAGAGGAGGTATTTACAGTATCAAGGATTAATCAAAAGGGGGAAAGACTCTCCGACCACCTACAAGTTGAAAGATTACGATAATGAAGAAAAAAAAAATTGAGGGTAGCTTTTTACCGCGATGAGATTGGAGGTAGGTCCACTGAAAGTGGGAGAAAATATTTGGTAGAGAAAATCATTCGACTGTAAAAAACGGCAAGGTGAAGATGGTAGGTCTTGTTAAATGGATGGTTATCCTTCAAGTGATGAACTCTTGGATGCGGTCGTGGCCGGACATCTTTCATCTAAGTGATCGAAGCAGTGATTCATGCAAAGTTGTAATCTAACAATGTTTAGGGTTTGAGCTATGAATCCAACTGCCTCATTTTATTCACGACCCTCCTATGTAAGTGGCGGAGGACAAATTTATACATCGGTTGCTCGCCCGCCAACGTGGAGGTAGCATTACTTGGTGCACTGAAATCTGTTGTAGCACTCTTCATATCCAATGTCGGTAGATCTTTAAAAACGAAATGTTTTAAGTAATGCCGTTGGCTTTGCTGGTGATGTTGCTAGTGATCTTTCCAGAGGTAGAAGTTTTAAGAGCAGTTTGTTGAATCGTGGGAAGGAACGCGGTTTAAAAACATTGAATCAGACCATTGCTGGTGTTACTCAAGGAAAGAAATCACCTAAACGAATGAATAAAGGAAGGAGGAAACATCGCGGAGCTGGTAAGGTGCGATCTTCAGTCAAAAGGCATTCACGCAAACGTCGCAGAGGCTCTAATCATTCATCAGGCGCTAAACGACGACCTGCTATAACTTCTAATCATGGAGTGTAAAACTTCCGGTTTTTGTTTGTTCGATCAACAAGCCATACAGACAGATATTCTTAGTTCAAGTATTGTAGATTATCATCCTCGAACAGCTGAGAATGCTGGCCCCATTGAATTTGTTATTCCTGGTGGTAGTGATGACTACATAGATTTGAGTTATGCGATGCTTGATTTGAGGTTTAGAATTCAGCAAGCAGATGGAACTGCTATTGACGATGCACATAAAGTTGGACTGAACAATTTACCATTGACTACATTACTTCGTGATGTTTCTCTAACGATTGGAGAGCAGCAGGTGGAAGGTGGTCAAAGCGATTATCCCTATAAATCAGATTTCAATCATGTATCACAGTTTCATCCAGCAGCACAAAAAAGTCATATGGAAGCCATGGGATGGTACAGAGATGAAGCAGGAAAATTTGATGTTGAAACAAACAGTGGCTTTGTAAAGCGATCTGCTATGATTAAAGATAGTAGAGTATGTCAGCTATATGGTCCGCTGAATTTAGACTTCTTTAGACAGTCAAAGTTTTTACTGTGTAATACAGCATGCGACTCAAGCTGACATTGAAATAAGCCTGAATTTGCGCTGAATGCATTTGCTAAAGTTGACAATTTTAGAATTCATGTGGAAGATATTGCACTTTACATTCGTCGAGTAGTACGAATCCAAGTGTCATTAGAGGGCATGCTGAAGGCCTTAACCGCCAAAATGCCATTTACCCCGTTCAGCATACAAAGCTTCTCACCTTTACAATTCCGAAAGATCAAAAGAGTTTCATGAAAGATGGCCTCTTTCCATCGGAAGCACCGAAGCTCCTCATGGTGGCAATGGTTGAAAATGATGCATTTAATGGTAATATAAAGAAGAATCCTTTCAATTTTAAACACAATTAAGTGAAATTGCTTTACGTGTAAATGGTGTGAGTCATCCTGGTCCACCCTACAAACCAGATTTTGCTTCGGATCAATTTATGCGCAGTTATGTTGATTTTATGGATGTCTTTGGCTTTTACAATACGGATGACACCAACGGACTGACTATGAAAGAGTTTAAGAGTGGATATACTATTTATGCATTTGATTTGACTGCTGACAGCGATATTAGTGCACCCTATCGTCAAGCGAACGTGCCTCATAATATTCGTTTGGATTTGACGTTCAAAAGAAAACACTACCTGAGACGATCAATGGATTAATTTATGCAGTCTTCGATTCAATATTGAAATTACAAAGTATCGTGACGTGATTCTTCAGTATAATCGTTAATGAGTTGGTTGACTGCTGACGATATTAAGACTAAAGTGCAGCGTAATGCAGACGAAGCGACGTTGAAAGCTTTCGATAATGTCTATTCACTCGATACCTTACCACCTGCAGTAAATCACTATCCCATCTTTATTGTGCTAAACACTCATTCACAGAATTTAGGCGGTGAGCATTGGAAAGCGATCTTTATTGGAGAAGACCGACGTGGTGAACTATTTGACTCTCTTGCTCAACCTCCAAATATACCAACACAGCAGTGGTTGAGAAAACATACGCGTCAATATCAGCGAAATGAACGCATACTACAACATCCACTTTCATCAACGTGTGGTGCTTTTGTACTGTACTTCATCTTAAAACGTTTACATGTATCTCGATTTGCATCTGTTATTCAAAACTTTTCATGTAATCCATCCTCTAATGAAAAAATGATTTGTAAGTTCTATCATGATTTGAAATAAAAACATCATGTTGGAAAAATTGTTTTTTATTTTACAATCCGCTGGGTACGTACATACTCAATGAGATAGTCTAGGATCATATTTGCTTGTACATGAGATTTTAGTCCAGTAATGATCACTTTACTATTATGAAAGATTGCCACATGCACAGGTAACCAACAACTAATGAGAGCTGCAGGAAAAGTTCGGGTTCATAACACAAACTGTAACTGCTGGTACGAATCTTCAAAAATGATAGACTGTCACTCAATTGAGTAGAGATCACCATATTGTCCACAGTCAGATTCGACATCACACACCTCTCCCTCTTCCATATCCGACGTAGTAGTCTTTGTAGCTCTAAGCGCATTGACTGCGCCGATGAATGAGAAAGGGCGCCGAGAATCTGTACAGTCCCATTTGGGAAGAGTTGAAGATTCCGTGAATTGTTCATCTTCACCACTAACATTTGAGGACGGCCCGGGTAATACTTGCTGTTTTGGAAGCTGTTGGTGTAATGTTGTGAGATCGATTTTGGTGTAGAGTCTGAAGCGACGGAGAATGTTGACGATGGTGTAGCGATGGCGCTTCATGATGAAAGAATGAGTAAATTGAGCGATGTACCTTCCTTTTATACTTTTCCCAACTACCTTGATGAAATGTGAAGTTAGTATGAAGTTGGGAATGATAGAGTTGAATTCGCCGATTGTTGACGCGCAGCCAGATGCGATTTCCAATACGTGAATGTCTTTTCATATAGAAGTATTTCAAGTCCTTCATGATATGATGTAGAGATTGAAAATGACGATAAGATAAAGCAAACTCTCTTCTCACATTTCCAGTTGAATCTTTGAAATAGACGTTTCGATCATGATCCGTTTCAATACGTTGTAGGGAATCTAATTTCCAACTCATGATGTGTGGTAGTCATGTCTGATTAAGATTTGCATAGTAGGGCGATGAACTCACGACGAATAAATGTCATGATGGAGCGATGTATATATCTTCTATACTTCTCCCAATTGTATTTGCGAAATGAGAAACAGTTTGCGGAATGAGAATGGTAGATTTGAATTTCATTTCTGTAATGTTGAAGCCAAACTTGATCACCCAAGGAGATGAATCTTAATGTTTCAAAATATTCCAAATCCCTCATGATATCATTGAGGTTGACAAATTGTCGCCATGTTAATGTAATTCCTCTTGATGTATGACCATGAGAATTTTTGAAATGTACGTTTCCATCACGATCAACTCTGATATATTGTAGAGAGTCCAAAATCCAAGTCTTCATGATGTTATGCAAAGTTGCAGATTAGCAATATAAAAATGTCGTTTTATCATATTTTGCTTAGCAATGCGGCTACAAAGAGATTTACTAGTAATCGAGCTGCACTCTTTTCTAGTCCATTGATCATGCACAACAGCTAAATGGAAATTGGGAAGTGGGTGTCACTCAACTTGTTTATAGCAACTGTGTCTATACTTTTGATCATGAGGTGATGACAATTAATATGAGTCGTACAGCAGCTAATCAAGGTGAAAAGGGGAGCCGAGTATACATTCCACAGTGGCCAAAGAAAGATCTCTTATCATGTAAAAAGTTTATATATGATTACTTGAATAAAGCGTGTAAACATATTGTCCAATTTACTCCGCACAATGATGATTATAATTATGTACATCATGTAGTTGAGAAAGATTGGATTGTTGGTTTAAGTCCAAGTTTAAGAAATGATTTAGGCTACCTCGCTAGCGCCTTAACAAGCTATGATAATTTTAACGTTAATTACCACATAAGTGGTCATAAACAGTTAATATATCGAGAGGAAGCTTATTATGTAGATCTTATTCCAAGAAATGAGAAGACGTTGGTGAAGAAGATTGTGATTAAGCCAAGAAAGACAAACATGACTCCTGAAACATTATTGAAGAAATTTAATTATCTCCTTCGAGTTGATGGCAAACAAGTGGCAACATTGACTTATATTAAATCATCTAATCATATTGCAATAAGCAAATTAAATGATGATGATCTAGTATTAGTTTGTTCAAAAGATTTTCATCAGTTCTTACGACATCGTTTCTGCAGCTGTTCATGGAAAATCTGATATGCAACATTTACCATGTGAAAGGTCAAATCAATTTGATACAGAATGGACCGTATCTTTATACAGAAAGTGTGTAGAGCCTTTAGGTGGTATCTTACATGAAACAAGAGTGTTGATGCCTCGCATTATTACTTCGGTTAAATTGGTTGTAGATTATTTAAATGAAGTGATTAATGACCAACATATTTCATTTTCTGAAAAAGAAGGTACTTTGTCTCTCACTATAAGTGTAAAAAGGTATTGAACTAATTATGGATAAAACTCTAATGGACATTTTGGGTTTTGATCAAAATATCTTTAAAAGTGGTACTGTAACCAAAGCTAGCGCAGACATGTCGCTATCGCGTCGTATTAACTATTTTCAGATATATTCCAATATTGGTGAAGATGTACGTGTGGGAGATGTTGAAGCTCCATTGCTAGCAATGATACCATACCAGCCAAAGAGCTGCAGTATTTTATCTGAGCATACTTTCAAGAAAGTGCATTATACAAAGCTGAAATCAAACTACATCCCACAAATTGATATTGCCATTTATGACGATGCTGGTGCGTTGATTCCTTTTCATAAAGATGCTGTGACAAGTATCACACTCCATTTCCGAATGAAGAGTTAATGCAAACGTATGCTAATATATTTTTCCAATGTGAATAATATGGAAAGTGAAAATAAGGACTCGTTTCTAATCTACTTGCCCAGTAATGCTTCTATGAATAAATTTCCCAAAAATAAACCATCAGACTATCGAGTAGAATTAAATCGGCCACTGCATTTAGAAGGTGAATGGGAGGTTGGCGTTTCTAGTATTTGCTATGATAGCAATATTCAGAATGTGAATGATTTGGAAGAAATGATATTGACTCCTCGCACCCATGATGGAATAACGATGAATAATGCATTTCAGTTCCCATACAATTTAACATCAGATGGAAAGTGGAACTATGAATGGATTCAGATAAAATCAGATTCTTATGAGCCATTTGGGAATGAGAAAATTATTAAGGCATTCCAACAGTGGTAATACTTCCATCATGAAGAATAAAAATCAGAAAGCTTATGAGTTTTACTATCTATCATTGGAGTGGGAGACAGTTCCTCCGCTTCATTCTTTTACTAAAGGTCTTACGCTGAGGTTGGATAGTGAATTCTATCCCATCTTGGTTTTGGTCATGGACTACATCTAACGTCAATTGCTACTGCAAATGTTAAAAAAGTTTATTCAAATCGAATCAACAAATTTCATTATAGATTTAAAATATTTGATGAAGATGTTGTAGAATGCGAAGAACGCATCATTTTGAAAAAGCGTGGTGTTCAACCTTTATCACTTATTGAGTTAGTAAAACGATGGAATGAGACTGTGGGTAAGAAGTATGGAGAGAAAATTATGGCGGACAAAAATAAGTTGGTTATTCAGAAATATAATGACAAACTTACAGTTTATTTCTCTCCAACCTTGCGTCATTTTGTAAGGACATTATACACCTATTATTGGAAGCGTGTGGTGTATGCTTCTCATGAATATCACACTAAAGCTGATTCAGTTAATGATGAATGGTGGGTGGACATCTATGGCGATCGCATCAAGAAAATTTACCAGTCTTATGAAGAATCTAAAGTTGCTATCAATATAATGCCGCGTCTATATCATACAGTTGAAAGCTTCATTCATGTAGTAAATCCTTATATACAACAGAAGTTGAAGCATGTGATGAAAAGTAAATATGAATGTAAAGAAACACACCACATTTCGTTTTCAATTGAAAATCAATACGCGTTGTTCTGAGACTGGGTGATGACATTCAATGCAAATTGAGTAAAAATTTGAAAGAAACATCTTTGGGTTTTCAATGCTAACAAACAAGAGTGTTTGCTGCTTGCGCATACGATTGGAATAGAAACACCAATGACACTTGATAAACATGAACAGCACCTTTACATTCAAAGTGATTTGATTCTACCTATTTCTGTTGGTGAGAAAAAAGAATACATTTTACGTGATTTCATTCATGATAAAGACGCTTCATATGGAATAGTCGAGAAGATGTTTGAATCTATTTTCTATCATCCCGTCGTCAACAAACTCTACCTCGATTGCTGATCAAAAAAGTACCAATGGTTTACAAGAGTGCATCCACGTGAAAGATACTAAATCCCTCATAACGTTAGTGTTTCGGAAAACAAAGTGAAGTCTTTATACAACATTTATTAAAATATGTACATGAATGTGAAGCAATAGACTTTATACAACATCCACTGA
>CAJQUW010005616.1:0-17639 GCA_907163375.1 Prostheceraeus crozeri | reverse complement strand
ATGTTTCAATAGTGTGTGTATGTTAAGAATAAAGTTTTATCTGTTTGTATGTTAGAAATAGAATGAAGTTTCACCAGTTTACAAGTTAAGAATAAAGTTCTATCTGTTTATATGTTAGAAATAAAATAAAGTTTCAATAGTTTGCAAGTTAAAAATAAAGTTTCAATAGTTTACAAGTTTTAAAATAAAGTTTAAATAGTGTGCAAGATAAAAAATAAAGTTTGAACAGTTTACAAGCTGAAATAAAGTTTTAATAGTGTACACGTTGGAAATAAAGTTTTAATAGTTTATGTGCTTCAAAATAGAGTTATAACAGTTTATATGTTAGAAATAAAATGAAGTTTCATCAGTTTACAAGTTAAGAATAAAGTTCTATCTGTTTGTATGATAGAAATAAAACAAAGTTTCAACCGTTTACAAGTTAAAATAAAGTTTCAATAGTGTATATGTTAGAAATAAAGTTTTAGCTGTTTGTATATGAAAAACTAAGTTTCAAGAGTTTACAAGTTAAAAAATAAAGTTTCAATGGTGTATACGTTAGAAATAAAGTTTTAGCTGTTTGTATATCAAAATAAAGTTTCAAGAGTTTACAATTTAGAAATAAAGTTTCAACATTGTGCACGTTAAGAATAAAGTTTCAATAGTGTGTATGTTAAGAATAAAGTTCTATCTGTTTATATGTTAGAAATAAAAATGAAGGTTCATCAGTTTACAAGTTAAGAATAAAGTTTTATCTGTTTGTATGTTAGAAATAAAATAAAGTTTCGACCGTTAACAAGTTAAAAATAAAGTTTCAGATTAAAATAAAGTTTCAATAGTGTGTATGATGGAAATAAAGTTTAAGCGCTTTGTGCGTCAGAAATAAAGTTTCAACCGTTTACAAGTTAAAAATAAAGTTTCAACAGTGTGTACGTTAAGAATAAAGTTCTATCTGTTTATATGTTAGAAATAAAAATAAAGGTTCACCAGTTTACAGGTTAAGAATAAAGTTTTATCTGCTTGTATGTCAGAAATGAAATAAAGTTTCACCAGTTTAAAAGTTAAGAATAAAGTTTCAATAGTGTGTATGTTAGAAATAAAGTTTCAATAGTGTGTATGTTAAGAATAAAGTTCTATCTGTTTATATGTTAGAAATAAAAATGAAGTTTCACCAGTTTGCAAGTTAAGAATAAAGTTTTATCTGCTTGCATGTCAGAAATGAAATAAAGTTTCACCAGTTTAAAAGTTAAGAATAAAGTTTCACCAGTTTAAAAGTTAAGAATAAAGTTTCAATAGTGTGTATGTTAAGAATAAAGTTCTATCTGTTTATATGTTAGAAATAAAATGAAGTTTCAATAGTGTGTATGTTAAGAATAAAGTTCTATCTGTTTATATGTAGAAATAAAATGAAGGTTCACCAGTTTACAAGTTAAGAATAAATTTTATCTGCTTGTATGTTAGAAATAAAATAAAGTTTCACCGATTTACAAGTTAAAAAATAAAGTTTCAATAGTTAACACGTTAAAAATAAAGTTTCAATAGTGTGTATGTTAAGAATAAAGTTCTATCTGTTTGTATATTAGAAAGAAAATGAAGGTTCATCAGTTTACAAGTTAATAATAAAGTTTTATCGGTTTGTATGTTAGAAATAAAACATAGTTTCAAACCGTTGACAAGTTAAAAATAAAGTTTCAATAGTTTGCGAGTTAAAACTAATGTTTCAATAGTGCGTATGTTAAGAATAAAGTTTTATCTGTTTGTATGTTAGAAATAAAATGAAGCTTCGCCAGTTTACAAGTTTAGAATAAAGTTTTATCAGCTTGTATGTTAGAAATAAAATGAAGTTTCACCAGTTTACAAATTAAAAATAAAGTTTCAATAGTGTGTATGTTAGAAATAAAGTTTCAACCGTTTTACAAGTTAAAATAAAGTTTCAACAGTGTCTACGTTAGAAATAAAGTTTTATCTGTTTGTAAAGTTCGATCGTAGGATTTACTAGTTTGCAAGTTAGACTCAGCATTCTACTAGTTGTAAATGAAAATAACGTTTCAACAGTTTACAGATTAAAATAAAGTTTCAATAGTGTGTATGATGGAAATAAAGTTTAAGCGCTTTGTGCGTTAGAAATAAAGTTTCAGCCGTTGACAAGTTAAAAATAAAGTTTCAACAGTGTGTACGTTAGAAATAAAGTTTCAACAGTTTACAAGTTGAAAAATAAAGTTTCAACAGTGTGTACGTTAGAAATAAATGAAAGTAAGAACTTCATCGTATGAGTATTCAAAGCATGTTTTGTAAATCAAATGTGTGTAGTCCTGACATGATAGAATCGCGTTAGAAATAAAGTTTCAGCCGTTTACAAGTTAAAGATAAAGTTTCAACAGTGTGTACGTTAGAAATAAAGTTTTAGCTGTTTATATGTTAGAAACAAAATAAAGTTTCACAGTTTACAAGTTGAAAAATAAAGTTTCAACAGTGTGTACGTTAGAAATAAATGAAAGTAAGAACTTCATCGTATGAGTATTCAAAACATGTTTTGTAAATCAAATGTGTGTAGTCCTGACATGATAGAATCAAATGAACTTGACAAACGCGTTTGTCAAGCTTGATTCTATCATGTCAGGACTACACACATTTGATTTACAAAACATGTTTTGAATACTCATACGATGAAGTTCTTACTTTCATTTATTTCTAACGTACACACTGTTGAAACTTTATTTTTCAACTTGTAAACTGTGAAACTTTATTTTGTTTCTAACATATAAACAGCTAAAACTTTATTTCTAACGTACACACTGTTGAAACTTTATCTTTAACTTGTAAACGGCTGAAACTTTATTTCTAACGCGATTCTATCATGTCAGGACTACACACATTTGATTTACAAAACATGCTTTGAATACTCATACGATGAAGTTCTTACTTTCATTTATTTCTAACGTACACACTGTTGAAACTTTATTTTTCAACTTGTAAACTGTTGAAACTTTATTTCTAACGTACACACTGTTGAAACTTTATTTTTAACTTGTCAACGGCTGAAACTTTATTTCTAACGCACAAAGCGCTTAAACTTTATTTCCATCATACACACTATTGAAACTTTATTTTAATCTGTAAACTGTTGAAACGTTATTTTCATTTACAACTAGTAGAATGCTGAGTCTAACTTGCAAACTAGTAAATCCTACGATCGAACTTTACAAACAGATAAAACTTTATTTCTAACGTAGACACTGTTGAAACTTTATTTTAACTTGTAAACGGTTGAAACTTTATTTCTAACATACACACTATTGAAACTTTATTTTTAATTTGTAAACTGGTGAAACTTCATTTTATTTCTAACATACAAGCTGATAAAACTTTATTCTAAACTTGTAAACTGGCGAAGCTTCATTTTATTTCTAACATACAAACAGATAAAACTTTATTCTTAACATACGCACTATTGAAACATTAGTTTTAACTCGCAAACTATTGAAACTTTATTTTTAACTTGTCAACGGTTGAAACTATGTTTTATTTCTAACATACAAACAGATAAAACTTTATTATTAACTTGTAAACTGATGAACCTTCATTTTCTTTCTAATATACAAACAGATAGAACTTTATTCTTAACATACACACTATTGAAACTTTATTTTTAACGTGTTAACTATTGAAACTTTATTTTTTAACTTGTAAATCGGTGAAACTTTATTTTATTTCTAACATACAAGCAGATAAAATTTATTCTTAACTTGTAAACTGGTGAACCTTCATTTTATTTCTAACATATAAACAGATAGAACTTTATTCTTAACATACACACTATTGAAACTTCATTTTATTTCTAACATATAAACAGATAGAACTTTATTCTTAACATACACACTATTGAAACTTTATTCTTAACTTTTAAACTGGTGAAACTTTATTCTTAACTTTTAAACTGGTGAAACTTTATTTCATTTCTGACATGCAAGCAGATAAAACTTTATTCTTAACCTGTAAACTGGTGAACCTTTATTTTTATTTCTAACATATAAACAGATAGAACTTTATTCTTAACGTACACACTGTTGAAACTTTATTTTTAACTTGTAAACGGTTGAAACTTTATTTCTGACGCACAAAGCGCTTAAACTTTATTTCCATCATACACACTATTGAAACTTTATTTTAATCTGAAACTTTATTTTTAACTTGTTAACGGTCGAAACTTTATTTTATTTCTAACATACAAACAGATAAAACTTTATTCTTAACTTGTAAACTGATGAACCTTCATTTTTATTTCTAACATATAAACAGATAGAACTTTATTCTTAACATACACACTATTGAAACTTTATTCTTAACGTGCACACTGTTGAAACTTTATTTTGATATACAAACAGCTAAAACTTTATTTCTAACGTATACACCATTGAAACTTTATTTTTTAACTTGTAAACTCTTGAAACTTAGTTTTTCATATACAAACAGCTAAAACTTTATTTCTAACATATACACTATTGAAACTTTATTTCTAACTTGTACACTGGTGAAACTTTATTTTAACTTGTAAACGGTTGAAACTTTGTTTTATTTCTATCATACAAACAGATAGAACTTTATTCTTAACTTGTAAACTGATGAAACTTCATTTTATTTCTAACATATAAACTGTTATAACTCTATTTTGAAGCACATAAACTATTAAAACTTTATTTCCAACGTGTACACTATTAAAACTTTATTTCAGCTTGTAAACTGTTCAAACTTTATTTTTTATCTTGCACACTATTTAAACTTTATTTTAAAACTTGTAAACTATTGAAACTTTATTTTTAACTTGCAAACTATTGAAACTTTATTTTATTTCTAACATATAAACAGATAGAACTTTATTCTTAACTTGTAAACTGGTGAAACTTCATTCTATTTCTAACATACAAACAGATAAAACTTTATTCTTAACATACACACACTATTGAAACATTAGTTTTAACTTGTAACTCTTAAAACTTTATTTTTAACTTGTTAACGGTTGAAACTTTGTTTTATTTCTAACATACAAACAGATAGAACTTCATTCTTAACTTGTAAACTGGTGAACCTTCATTTTATTTCTAACTTGTAAACTCTTGAAACTTTATTTTGATATACAAACAGCTAAAACTTTATTTCTAACGCATACACCATTGAAACTTATTTTCTAACTTGTAAACTCTTGAAACAGTTATAATTTTATTTTTAACTTGTAGACTGTTGAAACTTTATTTTATTTCTAACATATAAACAGATAGAACTTTATTCTTAACTTGTAAACTGGTGAAACTTCATTCTATTTCTAACATATAAACAGATAGAACTTTATTCTTAACTTATAAACTTAAAGAGATAGAACTTTATTCGTAACTTGTAAACTGGTGAAACTTCATTCTATTTCTAACATACAAACAGATAAAACTTTATTCTTAACATACACACACTATTGAAACATTAGTTAAACTTGTAAACTCTTAAAACTTTATTTTTAACTTGTTAACGGTTGAAACTTTGTTTTATTTCTAACATACAAACAGATAGAACTTTATTCTTAACTTGTAAACTGATGAAACTTCATTTTATTTCTAACATATAAACTGTTATAACTCTATTTTGAAGCACATAAACTATTAAAACTTTATTTCCAACGTGTACACTATTAAAACTTTATTTCAGCTTGTAAACTGTTCTAACTTTATTCTTAACATACATACACTATTGAAACATTAGTTTTAACTTGTAAACTCTTGAAACTTTATTTTTAACTTGTTAACGGTTGAAACTTTGTTTTATTTCTATCATAGAAACAGATAGAACTTTATTTCTAACGTACACACAATTGAAACTTTATCTTATTTCTAACATACAAACAGCTGAAACGTTATTTCTAATGCACATACTATTGGAACTTTTCTTTTAACTTATAATCTGTTGAAACTTTATTTTGACTTGTAAACTGATGAAACTTTATTTCTAACTGGTAAACTTTTGAAACTTTATTTTTAACTTGTAATTGTTGAAGCTTTAATTTTAACTTGTAAACTGTTGAAACTTTATTTTTAACTTGTAAACGGTTGAAACTTTGTTTTATTTCTAACATACAAACAGATAGAACTTCATTCTTAACTTGTAAACTGATGAACCTTCATTTTATTTCTAACTTGTAAACTCTTGAAACTTTATTTTGATATACAAACAGCTAAAACTTTATTTCTAACGCATACACCATTGAAACTTTATTTCTAACTTGTAAACTCTTGAAACAGTTATAATTTTATTTTTAACTTGTAGACTGTTGAAACTTTATTTTATTTCTAACATATAAACAGATAGAACTTTATTCTTAACTTGTAAACTGATGAAACTTCATTTTATTTCTAACATATAAACAGATAGAACTTTATTCTTAACTTATAAACTTAAAGAGATAGAACTTTATTCGTAACTTGTAAACTGGTGAAACTTCATTCTATTTCTAACATACAAACAGCTAAAACTTTATTCTTAACATACACACACTATTGAAACATTAGTTAAACTTGTAAACTCTTAAAACTTTATTTTTAACTTGTTAACGGTTGAAACTTTGTTTTATTTCTAACATACAAACAGATAGAACTTTATTCTTAACTTGTAAACTGATGAAACTTCATTTTATTTCTAACATATAAACTGTTATAACTCTATTTTGAAGCACATAAACTATTAAAACTTTATTTCCAACGTGTACACTATTAAAACTTTATTTCAGCTTGTAAACTGTTCTAACTTTATTCTTAACATACATACACTATTGAAACATTAGTTTTAACTTGTAAACTCTTGAAACTTTATTTTTAACTTGTTAACGGTTGAAACTTTGTTTTATTTCTATCATAGAAACAGATAGAACTTTATTTCTAACGTACACACAATTGAAACTTTATCTTATTTCTAACATACAAACAGCTGAAACGTTATTTCTAATGCACATACTATTGGAACTTTTCTTTTAACTTATAATCTGTTGAAACTTTATTTTGACTTGTAAACTGATGAAACTTTATTTCTAACTGGTAAACTTTTGAAACTTTATTTTTAACTTGTAATTGTTGAAGCTTTAATTTTAACTTGTAAACTGTTGAAACTTTATTTTTAACTTGTAAACGGTTGAAACTTTGTTTTATTTCTAACATACAAACAGATAGAACTTCATTCTTAACTTGTAAACTGGTGAACCTTCATTTTATTTCTAACTTGTAAACTCTTGAAACTTTATTTTGATATACAAACAGCTAAAACTTTATTTCTAACGCATACACCATTGAAACTTATTTTCTAACTTGTAAACTCTTGAAACAGTTATAATTTTATTTTTAACTTGTAGACTGTTGAAACTTTATTTTATTTCTAACATATAAACAGATAGAACTTTATTCTTAACTTGTAAACTGGTGAAACTTCATTCTATTTCTAACATATAAACAGATAGAACTTTATTCTTAACTTATAAACTTAAAGAGATAGAACTTTATTCGTAACTTGTAAACTGGTGAAACTTCATTCTATTTCTAACATACAAACAGATAAAACTTTATTCTTAACATACACACACTATTGAAACATTAGTTAAACTTGTAAACTCTTAAAACTTTATTTTTAACTTGTTAACGGTTGAAACTTTGTTTTATTTCTAACATACAAACAGATAGAACTTTATTCTTAACTTGTAAACTGATGAAACTTCATTTTATTTCTAACATATAAACTGTTATAACTCTATTTTGAAGCACATAAACTATTAAAACTTTATTTCCAACGTGTACACTATTAAAACTTTATTTCAGCTTGTAAACTGTTCTAACTTTATTCTTAACATACATACACTATTGAAACATTAGTTTTAACTTGTAAACTCTTGAAACTTTATTTTTAACTTGTTAACGGTTGAAACTTTGTTTTATTTCTATCATAGAAACAGATAGAACTTTATTTCTAACGTACACACAATTGAAACTTTATCTTATTTCTAACATACAAACAGCTGAAACGTTATTTCTAATGCACATACTATTGGAACTTTTCTTTTAACTTATAATCTGTTGAAACTTTATTTTGACTTGTAAACTGATGAAACTTTATTTCTAACTGGTAAACTTTTGAAACTTTATTTTTAACTTGTAATTGTTGAAGCTTTAATTTTAACTTGTAAACTGTTGAAACTTTATTTTTAACTTGTAAACGGTTGAAACTTTGTTTTATTTCTATCATACAAACAGATAGAACTTTATTCTTAACTTGTAAACTGATGAAACTTCATTTTATTTCTAACATATAAACTGTTATATCTCTATTTTGAAGCACATAAACTATTAAAACTTTATTTCCAACGTGTACACTATTAAAACTTTATTTTCAGCTTGTAAACTGTTCAAACTTTATTTTTTATCTTGCACACTATTTAAACTTTATTTTATTTCTAACATATAAACAGATAGAACTTTATTCTTAACTTGTAAACTGGTGAAACTTCATTCTATTTCTAACATATAAACAGATAGAACTTTATTCTTAACTTGTAAACTGGTGAAACTTCATTCTATTTCTAACATACAAACAGATAAAACTTTATTCTTAACATACACACACTATTGAAACATTAGTTTTAACTTGTAACTCTTAAAACTTTATTTTTAACTTGTTAACGGTTGAAACTTTGTTTTATTTCTAACATACAAACAGATAGAACTTTATTCTTAACTTGTAAACTGATGAAACTTCATTTTATTTCTAACATATAAACTGTTATAACTCTATTTTGAAGCACATAAACTATTAAAACTTTATTTCCAACGTGTACACTATTAAAACTTTATTTCAGCTTGTAAACTGTTCTAACTTTATTCTTAACATACATACACTATTGAAACATTAGTTTTAACTTGTAAACTCTTGAAACTTTATTTTTAACTTGTTAACGGTTGAAACTTTGTTTTATTTCTATCATAGAAACAGATAGAACTTTATTTCTAACGTACACACAATTGAAACTTTATCTTATTTCTAACATACAAACAGCTGAAACGTTATTTCTAATGCACATACTATTGGAACTTTTCTTTTAACTTATAATCTGTTGAAACTTTATTTTGACTTGTAAACTGATGAAACTTTATTTCTAACTGGTAAACTTTTGAAACTTTATTTTTAACTTGTAATTGTTGAAGCTTTAATTTTAACTTGTAAACTGTTGAAACTTTATTTTTAACTTGTAAACGGTTGAAACTTTGTTTTATTTCTAACATACAAACAGATAGAACTTCATTCTTAACTTGTAAACTGGTGAACCTTCATTTTATTTCTAACTTGTAAACTCTTGAAACTTTATTTTGATATACAAACAGCTAAAACTTTATTTCTAACGCATACACCATTGAAACTTAATTTCTAACTTGTAAACTCTTGAAACAGTTATAATTTTATTTTTAACTTGTAGACTGTTGAAACTTTATTTTATTTCTAACATATAAACAGATAGAACTTTATTCTTAACTTGTAAACTGGTGAAACTTCATTCTATTTCTAACATATAAACAGATAGAACTTTATTCTTAACTTATAAACTTAAAGAGATAGAACTTTATTCGTAACTTGTAAACTGGTGAAACTTCATTCTATTTCTAACATACAAACAGATAAAACTTTATTCTTAACATACACACACTATTGAAACATTAGTTAAACTTGTAAACTCTTAAAACTTTATTTTTAACTTGTTAACGGTTGAAACTTTGTTTTATTTCTAACATACAAACAGATAGAACTTTATTCTTAACTTGTAAACTGATGAAACTTCATTTTATTTCTAACATATAAACTGTTATAACTCTATTTTGAAGCACATAAACTATTAAAACTTTATTTCCAACGTGTACACTATTAAAACTTTATTTCAGCTTGTAAACTGTTCTAACTTTATTCTTAACATACATACACTATTGAAACATTAGTTTTAACTTGTAAACTCTTGAAACTTTATTTTTAACTTGTTAACGGTTGAAACTTTGTTTTATTTCTATCATAGAAACAGATAGAACTTTATTTCTAACGTACACACAATTGAAACTTTATCTTATTTCTAACATACAAACAGCTGAAACGTTATTTCTAATGCACATACTATTGGAACTTTTCTTTTAACTTATAATCTGTTGAAACTTTATTTTGACTTGTAAACTGATGAAACTTTATTTCTAACTGGTAAACTTTTGAAACTTTATTTTTAACTTGTAATTGTTGAAGCTTTAATTTTAACTTGTAAACTGTTGAAACTTTATTTTTAACTTGTAAACGGTTGAAACTTTGTTTTATTTCTATCAGACAAACAGATAGAACTTTATTCTTAACTTGTAAACTGATGAAACTTCATTTTATTTCTAACATATAAACTGTTATAACTCTATTTTGAAGCACATAAACTATTAAAACTTTATTTCCAACGTGTACACTATTAAAACTTTATTTCAGCTTGTAAACTGTTCAAACTTTATTTTTTATCTTGCACACTATTTAAACTTTATTTTAAAACTTGTAAACGGTTGAAACTTTATTTTTAACTTGCAAACTATTGAAACTTTATTTTATTTCTAACATATAAACAGATAGAACTTTATTCTTAACTTGTAAACTGGTGAAACTTCATTCTATTTCTAACATACAAACAGATAAAACTTTATTCTTAACATACACACACTATTGAAACATTAGTTTTAACTTGTAACTCTTAAAACTTTATTTTTAACTTGTTAACGGTTGAAACTTTGTTTTATTTCTAACATACAAACAGATAGAACTTCATTCTTAACTTGTAAACTGGTGAACCTTCATTTTATTTCTAACTTGTAAACTCTTGAAACTTTATTTTGATATACAAACAGCTAAAACTTTATTTCTAACGCATACACCATTGAAACTTAATTTCTAACTTGTAAACTCTTGAAACAGTTATAATTTTATTTTTAACTTGTAGACTGTTGAAACTTTATTTCTAACATATAAACTGTTATAACTCTATTTTGAAGCACATAAACTATTAAAACTTTATTTCCAACGTGTACACTATTAAAACTTTATTTCAGCTTGTAAACTGTTCTAACTTTATTCTTAACATACATACACTATTGAAACATTAGTTTTAACTTGTAAACTCTTGAAACTTTATTTTTAACTTGTTAACGGTTGAAACTTTGTTTTATTTCTATCATAGAAACAGATAGAACTTTATTTCTAACGTACACACAATTGAAACTTTATCTTATTTCTAACATACAAACAGCTGAAACGTTATTTCTAATGCACATACTATTGGAACTTTTCTTTTAACTTATAATCTGTTGAAACTTTATTTGACTTGTAAACTGATGAAACTTTATTTCTAACTGGTAAACTTTTGAAGTTTATTTTTAACTTGTAATTGTTGAAGCTTTAATTTTAACTTGTAAACTGTTGAAACTTTATTTTTAACTTGTAAACGGTTGAAACTTTGTTTTATTTCTAACATACAAACAGATAGAACTTCATTCTTAACTTGTAAACTGGTAAACCTTCATTTTATTTCTAACTTGTAAACTCTTGAAACTTTATTTTGATATACAAACAGCTAAAACTTTATTTCTAACGCATACACCATTGAAACTTATTTCTAACTTGTAAACTCTTGAAACAGTTATAATTTTATTTTTAACTTGTAGACTGTTGAAACTTTATTTTATTTCTAACATATAAACAGATAGAACTTTATTCTTAACTTGTAAACTGGTGAAACTTCATTCTATTTCTAACATATAAACAGATAGAACTTTATTCTTAACTTATAAACTTAAAGAGATAGAACTTTATTCGTAACTTGTAAACTGGTGAAACTTCATTCTATTTCTAACATACAAACAGATAAAACTTTATTCTTAACATACACACACTATTGAAACATTAGTTAAACTTGTAAACTCTTAAAACTTTATTTTTAACTTGTTAACGGTTGAAACTTTGTTTTATTTCTAACATACAAACAGATAGAACTTTATTCTTAACTTGTAAACTGATGAAACTTCATTTTATTTCTAACATATAAACTGTTATAACTCTATTTTGAAGCACATAAACTATTAAAACTTTATTTCCAACGTGTACACTATTAAAACTTTATTTCAGCTTGTAAACTGTTCTAACTTTATTCTTAACATACATACACTATTGAAACATTAGTTTTAACTTGTAAACTCTTGAAACTTTATTTTTAACTTGTTAACGGTTGAAACTTTGTTTTATTTCTATCATAGAAACAGATAGAACTTTATTTCTAACGTACACACAATTGAAACTTTATCTTATTTCTAACATACAAACAGCTGAAACGTTATTTCTAATGCACATACTATTGGAACTTTTCTTTTAACTTATAATCTGTTGAAACTTTATTTTGACTTGTAAACTGATGAAACTTTATTTCTAACTGGTAAACTTTTGAAGTTTTATTTTTAACTTGTAATTGTTGAAGCTTTAATTTTAACTTGTAAACTGTTGAAACTTTATTTTTAACTTGTAAACGGTTGAAACTTTGTTTTATTTCTATCAGACAAACAGATAGAACTTTATTCTTAACTTGTAAACTGATGAAACTTCATTTTATTTCTAACATATAAACTGTTATAACTCTATTTTGAAGCACATAAACTATTAAAACTTTATTTCCAACGTGTACACTATTAAAACTTTATTTCAGCTTGTAAACTGTTCAAACTTTATTTTTTATCTTGCACACTATTTAAACTTTATTTTAAAACTTGTAAACGGTTGAAACTTTATTTTTAACTTGCAAACTATTGAAACTTTATTTTATTTCTAACATATAAACAGATAGAACTTTATTCTTAACTTGTAAACTGGTGAAACTTCATTCTATTTCTAACATACAAACAGATAAAACTTTATTCTTAACATACACACACTATTGAAACATTAGTTTTAACTTGTAACTCTTAAAACTTTATTTTTAACTTGTTAACGGTTGAAACTTTGTTTTATTTCTAACATACAAACAGATAGAACTTCATTCTTAACTTGTAAACTGGTGAACCTTCATTTTATTTCTAACTTGTAAACTCTTGAAACTTTATTTTGATATACAAACAGCTAAAACTTTATTTCTAACGCATACACCATTGAAACTTAATTTCTAACTTGTAAACTCTTGAAACAGTTATAATTTTATTTTTAACTTGTAGACTGTTGAAACTTTATTTCTAACATATAAACTGTTATAACTCTATTTTGAAGCACATAAACTATTAAAACTTTATTTCCAACGTGTACACTATTAAAACTTTATTTCAGCTTGTAAACTGTTCTAACTTTATTCTTAACATACATACACTATTGAAACATTAGTTTTAACTTGTAAACTCTTGAAACTTTATTTTTAACTTGTTAACGGTTGAAACTTTGTTTTATTTCTATCATAGAAACAGATAGAACTTTATTTCTAACGTACACACAATTGAAACTTTATCTTATTTCTAACATACAAACAGCTGAAACGTTATTTCTAATGCACATACTATTGGAACTTTTCTTTTAACTTATAATCTGTTGAAACTTTATTTTGACTTGTAAACTGATGAAACTTTATTTCTAACTGGTAAACTTTTGAAGTTTTATTTTTAACTTGTAATTGTTGAAGCTTTAATTTTAACTTGTAAACTGTTGAAACTTTATTTTTAACTTGTAAACGGTTGAAACTTTGTTTTATTTCTATCAGACAAACAGATAGAACTTTATTCTTAACTTGTAAACTGATGAAACTTCATTTTATTTCTAACATATAAACTGTTATAACTCTATTTTGAAGCGCATAAACTATTAAAACTTTATTTCCAACGTGTACACTATTAAAACTTTATTTCAGCTTGTAAACTGTTCAAACTTTATTTTTTATCTTGCACACTATTTAAACTTTATTTTAAAACTTGTAAACGGTTGAAACTTTATTTTTAACTTGCAAACTATTGAAACTTTATTTTATTTCTAACATATAAACAGATAGAACTTTATTCTTAACTTGTAAACTGGTGAAACTTCATTCTATTTCTAACATACAAACAGATAAAACTTTATTCTTAACATACACACACACACACACTATTGAAACTTTATTTTCAATCTGTAAACTGTTGAAACTATATCTTTCATTTACAAATAGTAGAACGCTTAGTCTAACTTGTAAATCTTAAAACATTTCATATGGACGATGATGATAATAGATCAAATAGTGTCAAATAAATTAAGATAGCTTACACTTCTGATACAGGGATAGCAATCGACTGCGATCCATGTGTAAAGAGCTTGTTAGACTACGGAAGAGAGAAGTGTGTTATATTGCGTGTGGCGCGTGAGTGTCCTCCCTTTCATTCCATTCATCAATTCGTCTCATTGATAGAGACAGGTAGAACTCATGGCTCTCATAACGTATGCAATGGAAAGTTTTAGGCAACCTTCGACAGTTGGCTAAATGTCGCCCTGGCGCGAATGCATACTACGTTGAGACAGAGGCAATCACTTGCAAACATGACGCAGAGAGGTTTAACAAGATTGACCATTGCCGAATGTCCCTTGCGGTATACATAGCTACGGGTTTCAACCGCCGCCCTTTACAGGAACGCCCGTCGAAAGGAAGTATTACACCGAACTTCATTTGCAACGTTCAAGTTGACTGATAGCAGATTCAACTTAATGATAGTATTCGCCAGTCCGAAGACTGCCCAGGACAAACCGCGTGGAGGTTCTATCATGTCTTGCCCCATGGTGGCCCTTAAGAGAGCCGATGGTTCATTCTCGGGATTAGGTTGACTATTGGCTTGAATAGTCAAGGGGTATGACGGTTAGGTTGTCATAAACCCTATACCGCCTAAGCCGTTGCTGTGCATCTGGCACCTTTCGGATGAGAGTGGGATTCGGAGTCCACACCTCATCCGTCCAAATGATCCTCTTGATCTTCCCCTTCTTCTCATCCTCATCCCACTCGTCGAGGATGACGAACTCGGGAATGGCGTTGTCTTCATCGATGAAGACGTGAATGTTGTCGGCAGATGTGGCTTCCATCGTGACTTCAAATTGAATGAGAAGCGCTACAATCTTCTGGCTTATATAGGGTTTTCAACAATGAATTGCTCAACAGCGAATCAGAATGCTTCAGGGATAGCAATCGACTGCGATCCATGTGTAAAGAGCTTGTTAGACTACGGAAGAGAGAAGTGTGTTATGTTGCATGTGGCGCGTGAGTATCCTCCCTTTCATTCCATTCATCAATTCGTCTCATTGATAGAGACAGGTAGAACTCATGGCTCTCATAACGTATGCAATGGAAAGTTTTAGAAAACCCTCGACAGTTGGCTAAATGTCGCCCTGGCGCGAATGCATACTACGTTGAGACAGAGGCAATCACTTGCAAACATGACGCAGAGAGGTTTAACAAGATTGACCATTGCCGAATATCCCTTGCGGTATACATAGCTACGGGTTTCACCGCCGCCCTTTACAGGAACGCCCGTCGAAAGGAAGTATTACACCGAACTTCATTTGCAACGTTCAAGTTGACTGATAGCAGATTCAACTTAATGATAGTATTCGCCAGTCCGAAGACTGCCCAGGGCAAACCGCGAGGAGGTTCTATCATGTCTTGCCCCATGGTGGCCCTTAAGAGAGCCGATGGTTCATTCTCGGGAGTAACGTCACCTTACACCCTACCAATTCTACTGAGAGAGTCAAAGACTCTCTCTTTGGTAGCACTGTCGACTTCCACACTAACTGGTACATGGCTAAAAAGTGGAATGTAGCGCCATTCCGTTGGATTGACAGCAGTTGCTGTCATCGGATTGCCAATCCGAGCAAGATTATTAAAAACTCTGTCTTGCCCCTCTAGCCTGACAAACTCCTCAAATAAATTTCGCGGCCTTAACTGCGGTCCGCGAGGAGAGCTGACTTGACTGTTCGGCGTCTGCATGATTGAAATGAAATAAGAGGCAGTGGTTTATATACCCCTCTAATGTGACGCAACGTTCAAGTTGACTGATAGCAGATTCAACTTAATGATAGTATTCGCCAGTCTAAAGACTGCCCAGGGCAAAGCGCATTGAAGGCTCTATCATGTCTTGCCCCATAGTGACCGATTATACGGTAGTGTGTTAGTAGATTTCAATCATTGAAAACAGGGAGGAAGATGAGAATCATTTCATTTGTCTCATCAACGTTTATCATGGGAGCAATCATTGAAGGGACATCTAATGAATTACATTTCACTCTACTCCATATCATAAAGACTAACCTTTGTCGAATGGCTGAAGTACTCTGACCTGGCGAGAGAAAGCGTCACGTTGAGTATGAAGTCGAACGCCCAACATGAGCAACGGCTCAGAGGTTTCGGTCTAACAAACGACGAACAACCCGGTGCAACACAATCCCTCTACGGCAGTACCCGCCGTCCCGAAGGAACGCTCGAGCAAAGGAGGTATTACAGCGATGATGTGCTTTATGAGTAGAAGTGAATCTCTTGATAGCAAGAGACTATTCAACTAGATAGCAAGACAAAAATAACCTGATAGCAGGACAAATGTATAGTCAGTAATTTACACTTAGTGAGGAATGATAGATTTGAGTGTAGTGAGTGGCACTCGATCCCGTCGACAGCCCGAAGGCCTTGTACTGATCACTAGGGAAGTGAGAGATCTTCCCCGATACCCGCTCTTTACAGCTGAAGACATCATTGTCACTGCCCCGAAGTGGTAACAGCAACGCCGAGTCAAAGGTAGTGAACAGTAGCTGGGATCTAACCCCTCAAAGCTGCCTTAGACTTAGTTGAATTTGAAATCTGATAGCAGATTTGAACTCAGCATACTTGAAAACCTTGAGGAAACATCCCAAGTTATTGCTTTGATCAGCTTGATAGCAAGCCGTAGAGAGCTTGATTCACCAGCGTTTTGCAATGGAGATGTTTAGAGGCCACCCATGACAAGATAGCTAAGACTCAACCGATTGGCGTTCAAAGTGCTACGTTGAGAGCTGTGTCAAATGCCCAACATGAGTTGCCCCAACGGTTACGGTCTCAAATATGACACATTCCCTTGCCACACTTATCACTACGGAATCGTCCGCCGTCCCGAAGGAACACCCTGTCAGTGGAATATTACAGCAAAACTCTCCGTGTCTTGCTCGCTTTCAGTGAAAAGCCGCTTATACCATGAGAAGACTGGCTCAGACATCATTAAAAATGCTTTCATTTACTTCAGCAGGGTCGAAAACCCCAGAAAACCTCCAAAACTAGTGAATTTAAATTTTTCAACTTTTTAGCACTACTTATGAAATTTTATAAGTAGTCCATCACTTAGGGCAGGTCAATAGCGACCGAACCTTTTTTGAATCAAGTCAAACGGACTTGTAGAAGCAAAGTTACGAGCCTTTAAAGTTTTGGAGTCTTTTATGGCCTGAGACGAAGGCCATCTCCTGGCGAACCTCTAAGTCTGACGCCTTAGCTGATATCAGCAATGAAATTTTCTAAGTCGGTTTCTTACAGAAACTTGGAATTTGGAATGTCCGAAGCTATCATCGGAGCC